>CAKOAT010119598.1:36549-89108 GCA_932364175.1 Eruca vesicaria subsp. sativa | reverse complement strand
TTAAAAAAATTTATAGTATTTTATGAATCTTTCATTTTCTTAAATTTTTAAAATTTATTGATTAAAAAATATTTTTCTGGATAAAAACATTATATTTTTGTTTTAAAATATGTTGTTATCTTTAACCAATTTTAATTATATTAATTTATAGACAATTATATAAATAAATAAAAATATATATAATTGTTAGTATTACCAAAACCCACAAATCTCAAAATAAACATAAGAATGTTAAACAGAACTCAACTTTAAACCAAGATATATGGTTGAATCCCATTTTCCACATAAGGTACAAGAGTTAGTACGGTCTGGACTGGATTTTAAACCTTTACTAGTTTTTTCATGGAAATTTCAATGCGCTCTAAAGTTGAAACACTTTGTTTGGCAAACTATTTCGGGATCTTTACCGGTTATACAAAATTTGAGGGCACGTGGTATCAATTGTGATACTCGCTGTAGTATTTGTGGTGTGGTGGAGGAATCGATAAATCATGCTCTCTTTGAGTGTCCCCCGACTTTGCAAACGTGGGTTCTGTCAAAAATTTCCTTCCATTCTGATATTTTTCCTATTGTTTTGGTGTTCACTAATATGGATCATCTCTTTTGGAGGTTGCTAATAAAACTATGATTTTAATAATTTTTTTATAGATTTTGTGGTATATTTGAAAAAATAGGAACAATAAGGTTTTCAATAACAAGATAGGCAATCCTCAGAAAATCCTTATAATTGCTGAAACGGAAGCAGAGGTATGGGCACAAGCCCAACTTAAAATTCCGGAAATACAACCTATGGTTCCACAAGTTCATGATTGGAATGCTTTGGGGTATTCCATAACTTTTTTTATCGATGGTGCATGGAAAGTCGATGATAAATTTTCGGGACATGGATGGGTTTTTAGAGCGACGGATTCTAAGGAGAAAATGATGGGGGCGATGAATCTCCCAATAAGCTTATCAGCCTTGCATGCAGAATGTGAAGCATTGATATGGGCTATGGAGTGCATGAAGACCCTTGATTATTCAGACGTATTTTTTGCAACAAAATGTTCTCTACTGATAAAGATGGTGTCCTCATCTGACGAATGGCTCGCTTATGCTACACACTTGGAAGACTTTCGACGTAGTAAGACTTTCTTCCCTACTTTCAAAATTTGACGTATACCAAGAGTAACTAATTTAGTGGCGTACAAGCTTGCACAAAGTGCTCAACGTTCTCCTTCAACTGTGTTTTATGTTGATTCCATACCGCGGTTGGGCTTGCTGAACCGATAGAAAATAGTTCATGGTTTTTATGCATTTGTTGTCAAAAAAAAAAAAAACTCAACTTTACATACTATATTAATCAAAGTAAATAAAACTATTATATTAAACATAACCCAACTTTACATATTATATTAAAAGACGAGGACATGGTCTTTTAACTTTCACACTTTAATAATTATAACTAAACAAATCATTTTGAAAAATATAGTTTTTTATAAAAAAGAATAGACAACATTTTTAATATTGGTATCACCAAAACCTACAAAATCTCAAATTAAATCAAAGCACAGAAATGTTAAACAATACTATTAATATATGTATTAATTATATTGTGAAATATCTCTCATAATAACTGAATAAATACTCAAACAGGCCAATTGACAAAGAAAACTTTATTATGTAATATATAAGATAAGAACATTTCATACCTACTGTTATTATTATTTTTACATGCTATAATAAAAAAAATAAGTTATAGTCAATCTATATTTTTCTTTTAAAATATAGATTGTTTTTTCCTATAAATTGTATTTCTTTATTATAAAATCATATTTTCTTTATTTTCAAATGGTCTTTAACTTCCAAACATTAATAATTATAAGTAAAACAAACCATTTAGGAAATACAGTATTTATAAAATAAGCATAGATCACATGTTTTTGACATAATAGTAATATATATATATATATACACATATATATATATATACCTCTTCTGTGTTGGAGTCTGATTGGTATGATGAATATATCAGGATGAAAAATAAAAGTGAAAAGAATGGTAACTGAAATGGTAGAAAAGAAGAGAAAGAATGATAAATAGTGTTATTCTAACAAAATTAAGAGTGAAACTGAGTGTGTGTGTGTGTGTGATTGTTTTTACTGTATGAACAGTAAGTAGAGTAAATATAAAAAATATTAAAATATCAGTGAAACAGTCACAACCATTATGTCGTCGGATATTGTTGATACCACTGGTTATGTATTAACTCTGTATTTACTATCTCCAATGAAATACTATTTTTTTCTATATTTTACAAAGATAGAATAATTGTATTATAGAATTTAATTTAATTCAATAGTTCAATCTATAATAGAATTATTCTATTTTAGTGTGAATTATAAAAAAAATAGTATACTATTAAAAATATCTTTAGACCATGATTAATTCAGAATTGTTATGATGGGGTTTTAACTAAAAAATCTAGTCCCATGCTTTAATATCGAGTTTACGCTATTTTACCACTTCAGTCTCCATTGACCAATGATGACATTTGTAAACAATATTCATGTTCTATATTGTAACCGACGCTATATATTATTTTAAAAATTAAATTATTCGCGCAAGTCAGTTCCTCTAGTTACGCTTACGACTCTTCAAAAACATACTTGTTTTACATGAGTAATAAAAGCAACAGATAAAATGCTCAATGCATGTTCTGAAAAGTTTATTAATTGTGTTTTGATTTGAATAACCAAATTATTAATACATGACTCATCATATATATTATCTTATCAATTTTCCAACAAGCTAAGTATACGACTTGTCATAGAAGAAAGCATGCAATGATGGATCATTACGAATTTACGATAGAAAGGAAGATAACATATATAAACCAAAGAAAAGAAGAAAGTAAAATATGGCCATGTTGACCACCAATTTCGACAAAGTTTTTTGTATTGGCCCTCCAAATTTGATAATTCAATGTTTCTTTTCTTATATAGTTATATATAATTCAATGTTTCTTTATATATATATATGCATTATTGTATGAACAACAACACCACAATCTCTTCTTGGACCGTAAAGACAACAAGAAGAAACAAAATCCATATATACGAATTCTATTATTCTCACCATTTATTTGATCGTTTTCTTGAAGGTATATATAACGACTACAAATGAGTACAATGAAGATTAAACTTCGCGTTATACTAGTCTCATTCTTACTCATCTATGAAATTCCTTTGATTCTTGGGTTCAGTATGAGAGGCACTACTAGATCGGAGCCGGAAGCATTTCACGTCGTTGGAGAGTACTTCCAGGCGATGAAGAGCAGGAAGTTGATGGTTACAAACTTGCAAGTCGATTATTCAGGTGATTATGATGATGGAGCCTCTTCAGCATCACCATCACCACCAGTCCCTGATTATGGTGATGATATCTATAAAAGGCAAGGTGATGTCCCAAGCCCTGCTATAGGCCACTGATGATACGTTTTCATGTGTGTAGTTACATGTTATTTACTTGTTCAGGTGTGTTTTTGTCCTAAAACGTCTCCATATAATCAATTTATGTGCCTTTTTTTTAGTTTTGATAATGCATATCTTTCTCTATGTATTATCAAAAAATATATCTTTTAGCAAAAAAAAATGTCGTTCTCTATATATATACATTTTTAATTATATCATTATTAAATAAATGTGACATCTACAATTTATGTATGTAGTAACACTCATAGACAAATCTGCCCTTTGCAAAAATGTTTTCAGTTATAAAATAAGTTTTGTTATTTGAAAAAAAAGTTCTCTCTTTTCTGTTTGTTATCTAAGTGCGATAAGTTTAATTAAATATATATAGCAACGTTGTACAACATGGATCATTAATAAAATTCAAAGTTTCCGTGGAAAAAAAAAACAATTGATGAACCAAATGGGGTTAATCTACTCTTTCATCATTCACCATGGTAAGTTCAAGTTGTATTTAAAATTTAAGAAAAAACGACTACTATACAGTAAAAACTCATTAAATCTTAATACTCCGAATTTTTATTGGAATTTACTTGTGACCAACTTGTTGACTCTTAATTGAGAATAAAGCTCTTTAAAATCCCCAGCACATTTTTTGACAATCAGGGAGATGACTTGTAGAAAATGGGCCCAACTGAAAAGCACATCGTTCCGAGAATCACGTATGTTGATTAAAATCATATAAACAACATTTGTTGTTTTTGCTTTGAAATAAATGTCGGTTATGTTACAAGAAAAAAAATCAATGTCGGTGTGTGATGCATGGAATACTAGCATTGGTGAAATGTCCTTTTTGAATTATATTCATAGAAAATTTTTGTTGCAAGTAATCAAAGGCTTCTCATGGAAGTGTCACTCATGAATTCATTGGTGAAGTGTTACTCATGAATTCACACGGTAGTAATACGACTAGTCTGAACCAAACATAGCGAAACAAAATTTCAAATAAGCTGAAACTAAAAAAACATGACGAGTCTAAACCCTTGTAACAAAAAAAAACATGACGAGGCTTCAGGCAAACTGTGCAGCTCCAACTTCTTCATCTTGCACTTTGTTAGATAAAATGTTGTCCTCCACCTTAGAAACCAGTGGCAGAACATAATTTAGAGATAGAACTTTTTTGAATTAGATAATTTATAAACCATCATAAAACTATAAATATACTTTATGATCTAAAAATAAATTATAAACCATAAAAACTATTGAAACTATTTATCACAATATTTAGCAAAAAAATTATTTATCACGGATTCATTTACTAGATTTTCAAATAGTTTTTCTAATGAAAAAATTAAGACAATTATTTAGAAACTGATCACAAATGTAATTTTGCAATATTTCTGACGAGCTTCATTGATGTCTAAAAAACTACCATCCGTTAATAAATTTTTCTTTTCAGATTTATAAAAACTGATCTATTAGTTTTGTAATTGATTCTAAGAATTATTCTACTTCTAAATATAGAGTTATTTGTTAAAGGAATTCATAGATCATGAACATAGATTAATCCTAAATTTTTTTATTGAATTGAATCAATGAATTATAATCATTTATAGTTTAGTAAAATATTATAAGTAAAAGAAAAATATATAACAAAAAATAGAAAATTAACCTGAAATTTATCAAAAAAAATATTTGTTGAGCATGAAAATCTCATTGTTTGATGTTTGTGCAAAAAGAAATACAAATCATCTATTTCTTTTTTCAGATTCGCTCATTTATGATAATTGTGTTTTAATATTAATTCTTTGGACCAATTTGGGTTTAATGCAAATATGTAACTAAGACTGAAGATTAAAAATATTTTCTTTTATATCTAAAATCAATAAATCCAATGTTTAACAAATAAAAAATATATTCATATTATTTATATAATGAAAAATATCTTTTATTTTTAATTTTTTGTAATTATTTGAGTGGGATCATACTTTTTAAATTTTGTTTTAAATGTTGTCAATAAAAAAAAAATTAAACAAAAACAAGTATATGAAAAAAAAAAGTGGGTCTGACCACTAGTCACTCATTGCCTCCGCCTCTGTTAGGAACCTGCTTGAGTTCTGCTTTCTTCTCAATCTTTCCTCGTATATAACACAAGACCAAATCGTCATGAACACCCTCATGAAGGGAATATTCTGTCATGACCCAACCAGTCTTCTCCTCCTTTCCCTTCACTTTCTTGTAGTACACGAAACTCTCCTTGTAACCCTCCACCTTGTTGTTTTTATCCATGATTGCCTCTTGACCACTAGTCCTTTTCCATCTGCCGCCTTCGCCTTCTCCTGTTCCCGGTACGGTCCGGTTAACACTCTTGACACCTGTTCTGTTCCTCGGACTAAAGTAGTACCACTCGTTTCTCTTGAACAAATTGTTGTTAACGTGATTAAGAAGCCACGGCTCGTCGGTGTAGACGTTCAGAGTTGTTATGAAACCGTTGTTGTTCATGGTGACCTTGTTTCGAAGATGAACCCTTACCAAACCCAACTCGGTTGGAAGAAACCGACAACCAGGTGGATAAACCGGAGCCTTCAAAGAAAGTTGAGCAACATTCGGTAAATCTCCATCACTAACCATCTTTGCAATACTCTTTAGATTTTCTTTGGAACTAATCCTATTTCGATGAGGCTTTCGTGGTGGAGTTTGAAGGCTATATTTATAGGAATATATGATTCAGTCGGTGGCATCGCTAATTCCTTTTCTTTCTAGGATTATGTTTAATTTCCTTTTTTCATTGTAGTTCCGTATCTGATTTAATATCTTTTGTTTAAATTAATTATTATTTTATTACAAAACTATTAGACCTATTATTACACGGTCAATTAGGACTTGATTGTATTTGAAGAGTAAAAAAAAAATCATTGGCTAACAGTTTTACTTATTTGAAGATTTATTAATTTGAAAAAATAATCTCTGGGAGCAAAACAACCGAAAAGAGTTTTAAAATATAACTAACGTCGAAGCAAAAACTACTAAAGCAGCTTTCGAGATTCACATGTTACTACTAGTACACGAATAATCTGAACCAAACATAAAACAAACAAAAGAGAGCTGAAACTAGGATATGCAGAGGCTTCAGACACGCGGTGCAGCTCCAGCTCCGGCTCCAGCAGGACGAGGAGCCTGACCAGGTTGTCCTGGCTTTGGTGCATCCTCCTAAAAAATCATCAATTTAAAAAAAAAAAAAATAACAGCAAGTACAAATTCCTACAAAGGTCCATTCATTCAAACAACAACAAAAGGATGGAACAGAACAGTCTCATTCAATGCACATGATCAACTGAAGATACTGGTGGCATACTTAAAAACCCACAGTGAAATTTTACTTCTTGAAGCCAACTCAAGATTAAACTCTTAAAGCAATCAAACCCACATCTCCTAGATTTGCTTATTACAAGATTCAATTATACATTGTACAAGTCAAACCAACTAGCAGCTTTCATGTATCCAACACTAAGACACAGGATTATTAAACTACGAGAGGGATTGAATTACCTTGCGTCTAACAAAACGAGGAGGGGGAGTACGAACTCTGCGGTTGGTGCGGGAACGGACTCTAACAACGTGAGAGTGGATCGCACATGAGACACAGTATTGCGTCTTAGCATACAGCTTCGGCAATGTGTACCCTACACAATAACCACATTCAATGCAATTTTCACGATTCAAATATTATAAAGATTAAAACTTTTTGGGAGAACTAAAAGATACCATCGTAGACGCTAGCTTCTTGAACATCTCTAATAGCAGCTTGCTCCACAATGTTCCTCACGATAAACCTCTTAATGGCCTTGTCCTATATACACAACACAGAATCAAAATCAAAACTCTATAGAGAAATGTATGGTTGTAATTGCTATTAAAAGAAAGTACCTTTGGGCAACATTTGCCACAGTTTGAGCATCTGATTGGCTTCACGTGGCCACGGTTGTGCTTGTTTCTCCCACCGTTCCTACGCTTGAATGTCTGTAACCATTTGACGATCGTAAGCGAATCAATTTCTCGATCATTTCGTAAATCTAATGTAAGGGGAGATAGAGACACGAACATACCATCTTTGCTTCGCGACGCGGCTGCGATTTTAAGAGCTCTCTTCTGTGTGAGATGAGAAGCTCTGTGTGTGTGTGTCTGCTTGCTGCTAGGGTTTACTCTCTCTCTCTCTCGTCGATGAGTGATAGCAGTGAACATTTTAAGGCTTTTAGAAGATAGTGGGCTTGGGCTTTTCTTTTTTTCTTTCTCGTTTTAGTTACTAGAACAAATAACATTCATCTACTTTTCTATAAATGTAAAGAAATGCTACTTTGAAAAAAAAATTGGAGTAAATTTTACCTCTAATATTGTTTTATTCTAAAAGTAAAAAAAAAATATAGAAGGTTTAACTCAAAATATAGGTCTGGCGTTCGGGTCTTCAGATCGGGTTCGGGTCGGTTCCTTTCGGGTCCAGGTCTCTTCGAGTCCTACAATTTTTGATCCAATAGGTACTTGTAAATTTTCGATTCGGATTCAGGTCGATTTTTCTCGGATCCAGGTCGGTTTGGATCTATAATTAAAATACATGTAATATTTGGATCCGTATGAAGTTCGGGTATTTAGAATATGAAAAGAATACAAAATACCCAAATTCCATCAAATTTAGTCAAAAACTATCATACATGTCTATATTTAAAATAATAACTTATAAACTATCAATAACTAAAATAAAACAGTTTTTAAATTTTAAATTTTACATTTAAAAATTCATATTATTTGAAAATGTTATAATAATAATAAAGACTGTTAACAAAAAGATATTTCAACTATATCATAAAATAACATATAGAAAATAGGACACAAAAGATTTATAGTTTTAGATATTCACGTTATTAAGTTGGATATTTATTGGTTCTTAACGAGTCGGATCTATTCGGGTTTGTTCTTTTCGCGTTCGGGTCTATTCGGATTGGTTATTTTCGGTTCTAGTTATTTCGAGGAAAATAATTTTGGATCCAATATATACTTGTAAATTTTCGATTCGGTTTCGAGTCGGATATTTATAGGTCGGTTCCGATTTGGATTTTCGGGTTGGGGGTAAAATACCCAGGCCTACTCAAAAGTACATTTCTCTAGTTTAATAATATAAACTCGTTTTATAATGCTTCTTATGCCAAAAGGCTAATCGATTTTAGATTACAAGGTAAAGTATGCCAAAAGGCTAAATTCAATGAACATGTAAAAAACAAATGAAAAACCTTTGCTCTTCGTAGGCAACAGCCCGTAAATAAGAGAACAACAAAGTAGGTTAAGCTATGGCGGGTGTGTGTACGAGCAACCTCATCTAATATGCAGCCACGTCAACACCCAAACACTAGAGACGAGATGAACGTTGGGTTTAGAATTGACCGCCTTCGTAGGTTTGTCCAAACTGCCAATTAGAAGGAGCCACGTCATTGCTAATGAGGGTGCGACCATCACTGGTGGTGACCTGGAACGAGAGGCTCTGGTCGTTGAGGTAAGAGTTGCTCTGCCAGTTCTGTCCCCAGTTCCTAGACATTGCTTGCCACGACCCTGTTTTTGAGCCTCTTATCGAGACGGCGTGGACGTCTCCTGCTCCTCCTACGTTTGATATCAGAACAAGGTTGAAGTAAGAGTGTCCGTTGATTGTAAACCTTATCCCTCCTTTCTTCATACACGGCACTCTGCATTTACGCAGCATTGACAACACAATTAGTTTAGTTCAACGTTTAGATTGTAAGTCTTTCACAAATTATTTCATAATTTATTATATATTTACATTAATATTTTTAAATTATTATAAAATCATTTTGATAAAATACAAAAAAATTCAGATAGACAAAAAAAAATCAGACAAATGACACTAAAAAGAAGTTGGAGAAAAAATAACTACCACTTAATTACAATTTGAAAATAATATAATTAAGTTAGTTATATATTTTGATTTTATTTGATTTAATCAAATTAGACTAATTTAAAGTGATCTAGAATGATTCAGTATGGTTTTGATCTTTTAAGTCAAATTTTAGGAAAATTGTTTCATCAAGGATCGATTTACCTACATCAATTTTTAGAACATTGATGTAGTTTTAACTGTTTGTTTTGCATATGGTTTAGTATGTTACTTTCATTTCAAGTGTAAAGTAAAAGTAAAAAAAAAAACACCTTCGGAAAGAGACAGGGACAATGCCGGCACGGTACTGAGCGATCTGGAGAAAAGCTGGCTCAGCTAAATCAAAATGCTGAAGAGGAGGATTGCACCATCCACCATTATCGTTGGAGAGGCCAAGGTTCGGTGGACAAAAGTTAGTAGCTGTGACAGTGATAGTGGAACCTAGACACCATCTCGGGTCACCGTTGCACTTCATCTCGTAGCACGCGCCGCACGTGAGTCCGTTGTTGAATAAAGCCGTGCTCAGAGCTGCCGTATTCGTCCCGTAATCTTGGCTATATAAATTTCCGTAGCCACAAGCTCCACCTGAATGTTTAGGTATGTCACGTGTTAGCTAACATACGAATGTAAATGAAATTAGATTAGCTAACATGCGCATTTATTGTTATTGGTGATACTCATACCCATTGTGCCGGAAGCGTCGGCGCCACCGTAGAACGTGGCGTGGCCACCTTGCCAACCTCCATCGTCTCCATGAGCTCCTTGGAGAAAGAATAACAAGCTGAATATGGATAGTATTGAGATTATAGAATATTTGGAGTAGTATGATGTAATATCCATTTTTGTTTTGTGGAGCTTGGACTTTGATGTTTGGAGGATTGGTTAATTCGGTTTTGACTAGTATGGGATTTTATTTGGTGAGAATCGTGATACTGATATGGATCAGGTGTGGAGGGACTGAGTATAAATAGGAGTTTTGGACTTTATCATAATGGCAAGAGATACTATATATAAAATTGTTGTGTCTCTTCTTTCACCTTTAATGAGGCAGTCATATCAATATAATATATTCAAATGTCTTCCGGCCAATTTGCAAGAGAGTTACGCCTAATAGTTCTCGTTTAGTCCCAATACTTATCTTCATCAATATCCGATATTCATACAATTAATACATAAGTTTTTCTCATAGGAAATCGAGCATAAAATTCAGGATGGCTAAATGGGTAGCTTGTTTGGATAACTAGTAAAGTTAACAATGTATAGGCCACCGTTGATCTTGAAGAATAGTCATATTAATTTTGATTTTCTAGTATTTAACGCCTAGTTTTTTTATTTGTGTCGTATAATATATATATATATATATATATATATATATACCTTTTTGGTAAACTATCGTATAATATTTGTGGACAACAAATTAAACAGTCTGAGATGATAAAATTGTGTATTTATGATATTATAAGATCAGGGGGGACTTTGAAGGTTGTGGCCACATGCAAATGTTGCGGTTAGACCAACTACGATTCCTAATCAAGTGGCCCCGACTTGCACATGCTTCTAAACACAAGTCTTTATTCATTTGTCTCTTATTTTAAGTTGGTCATATGATCGATCATATCACTTGTTTTTGAAGGTAGTTAGTAACAAAATTCGATATGAAGGTAGTTTTTTAACAAAATTATTTATACTAAGAGCAGGACTAACACACAATCCCATTAGAGGGGAGTGTTTATTTTTTTTTTTTAAATAATAAAAAACTTAAAAATGAATCAATCACTACGTGTCAATGGAGCTCATGCACATGACAAACTTCGACACTTAAAGAAGCACGAGAAGCGTTGGTGCTTCACTTTTTGTGGTTTTCTAAACGTCGGTGTTAATCCTACTCTAAGACCATCCGCATTAGCAGTTTTAATGGGGTTCATAGAGAGAATATGCACGTTTACCGAGGAATCCATCTCCTCTCACCTCTTCTGTATGAACCGGGTTCGCTGACGTCATGATGATGTCATGGGGGCGCCACGACACGTGGCGGTTCCCCATTGGTCCAATTTTTTTTTTTTTTTAAAAGTAAACGAAAAAAATAAAAAAAATAAAAAATAAAAATAAAAAAAACAGGTGGCGAACCCACCTTAGTATCACTGATGCAAGTGCTCTAAGACCTATTAACTGTTAAAAAAAAAAGAAGACCTGTTAACTAGCGACATCAGTATGTCCAACGTACTTTAATAACTTATGAAAATAGTACAGGATTAAAATAGTTATGTTGTAATTTTCTTTTGCTATTGACGCATTTACACAATGTCAATCTTTAAAATTAACGTGAACAATGGAATATGGAAATAGTTCACTTTATAATAGGTGGGGATAACCATGATGAATTTAGGGTTCAAGACTAAACTCTAGTCTAACTTCAGCCGGTTTAACTCGCCGGTTAATTTTGCTTATAGACAAGTTTATCGGGAAAAATTATCAACTTGTTTTTCAACGGAGCTATTCAAGGTTCATTATGTTTTCGTTGGTATGCAGTCAGAGTAGATCATGAGCATATTTTTTCTCTATAATCCACAAAATATTAGTGGCTGATATGTACTCATCATTAAACAATTATTTAAACCCGATAAATTTTAAAGTTAGTTCAGGATGGAATGACATATCCTGACTTTTATGTGCAAATCAGTCTTTTTTTAAGTTATGTTAAAAATGTAAATATAATGAATATCTGCTGTTATAATAAGTGTTTAACAAATTACAAAATCTTTTTCTTTTTGGAACATCAAATTACAAAATCTAAATAATTGGTCTCACGGTAAAAGAAGATGACAAACATGAAAGCAGATAACGATCAATAAAACTTTTTCAAAAAAAAATAAAATAACGATCAATAATTTCAAGACTGTAGATGGTAAGCAAATCTATATTATTAGAGCAGAATCCCTCATAAGATTCTGTCTTTGATTTTTTAGTTATATACAACGGCATGCCATTGTTTATTTTAAAGGTTTTTTTAAATTAATTTCACTCATTTAATAAGGAAACTAATTTTTTGAAACTAATTTTGTTTACATATACAATACAAGTTTGTTAAATTAGGTATAAATAATACGTATATCTTTCTTTTGTAAATTGGTGAGTTTAAATAAACAACTATTTATTGCTATTAATTAGGTATTTTTAACATTAAATAGCTTATTTATGGATCTACTTAAACGGACATATCTCATTTTACAGCACAAAATCTTCTTTATTTAGGTTACAAGTTTGTTAAATTAGGTATAAATAATACGTATATCTTTCTTTTGTAAATTGGTGAGTTTAAATAAACAACTATTTATTGCTATTAATTAGGTATTTTTAACATTAAATAGCTTATTTATGGATCTACTTAAACTGACATATCTCATTTTACAGCACAAAATCTTCTTTATTTAGGTTACAATATATAATTTATTGGACATTTAAGTCAAATATTTTTTTATTTAAATAAAATGATTTAGTACTATTTTCATAGTGCCGATATTTCTATAAAACCGATTGCTTAGTATTTTGAAATATAGTTAGATTAAAATGAAGTAAAGATTTTTTGGAATAATTTATAAACATGAAAATTTGTATATTTGCTTTATATTTTGTTTCATTATCATTTAACTCATATATTATTCATAGCATGATTGCATTAATTGATATTTATATTATAGCTATTATATAGTTGTATAAAGAAGACAATGTCTCAGTGGATATCGAAAAAAAAAACTAAGAACAACTATTAACTTTTATATTGTAAAAAAATCATAGATATTTGTTTTTATGTTATAACTATGTTATACTTATTATATAGTTGTGTGTTATAGTTATTATATAGTTGTATAACTATATAATCAATGTTATACCTATACTATAACTATTATTTTGTAAAAGATCACTCAATATAAGGTTAGTAGTTTTTGTTTTTTAATAAAAGGTTTATAAATCAAATAACATCATTAGCTTTGTAGATACAACATCAATAATATAATAAAGGTTAATTGGTTAATTTTTATAAAACGTAGCGCATATTAAGGAAAATTGATCTTTTCAAAAGAAATTGCAGTATTGTATGATGAGCAGTAATAATTCGAAATCTAATATGTAGATATAACTTTTAGGTTAAATTTTTTATGTCTCAATTTACCTTTAATGATTTTCTTAATGTTTAATTATTAAATAATGAGACAAAAATATACCTCGTAAACATAAAGGTAAAACAAAAAAGTGAGAATATTAAAATATGGTAGTCAAAAAAATAGAGATAATAATTTATTCTGATGTTTATTTTGAAAATTTACTTTTTGTTTTATTTTTATAATTATAAATTGTTTCATTTAGAGTTAGATTCACTCACACAAATTAAAATAAAATTTCATCAGTATGCTATGACTGATTTAGGTTATCTCATTATAATTTAATTAATCATTACAAAAATCAAGACCAAAACAAAACAGATAATTAAATGAATAAAAATTTCACCAATCGAAATTTAGTTAGCAATTTGAAAGTGTGTGTCTAAAACCCAATGAATTTGTCTCTCAATACAACATTTAGACTTAAACTATCAACAATTTATAATTAAAGAGTATTTTTTCCTGAACAACACTTCGACACTCTTTATGATTTTTGATCATATCTCCAAGTCTATTTTATATGTAAATACAATCATCGCAACTATAAGTGTAATTAACTTACAAACATTTTAAACTCACACACACAAATATATATATTTTAAATAAAAAAATTATATTTTTCAATAGAATTTTTTTTAAAAATAAACAAATTCCGCACCTTTAAAGTGCGGATCAAAATCTAGTAAATTTGTTAAAGACAAAAAAAAAATTGTTAAAGAATTACAAGTTTACGCTATTGGTTTATTATTTTTTGGATATGGGGGTTTGCAGTTCCTCGGTCTTTACTCAATCATTTGATCACTTGCATGTTCCTATTGTTTTACGATTTTTGAAAATAATGGGGGAGACGCTTTCTATTTCATAATATTTTTATTTTATTCCGTCCACCTTGAAGTATCTGAAAAAACTATATCAAAGTATCAAATCTTTGTGAGTTGGCTATAAAGGCAATAGATGACATTATTCTATATAATTATCCATTAAATCAATAATTTGCATGTTAGTTTATATGACACGTCTGATTATATTATTCATGAAATTAATAATATGCATGTTAATTTACATGACAAATCCGACTGTCTGAGTATTCATTTGATACACAACTCAACTACCACAGTTTTTTTTCCTCTTATGTTGTTAAAACTTAAAAATAAGTATGGTTTTATAAATTTTGGATGTGATCTCGTTATTATCAAACATGCTAATGATGAATTGATAATGTATGCACTTGATATATGACACTTGATTTGAATTCAGCCTAGCTTTGATTTTTGAAGGTCTCCTAGGGTCTTACTATGGTAGCATAGTGTTTATCATCAAATACACTTTTCAAAAATACTTTTTGTAACAAGACGAGACAATGTTACAGTTTATATTTTTGTAGTTGACGGAGAAAAAAACATTCTTTAAATTGAAGATCCAAAAATAGATCATTTGTACTCCCCATATACATTCTAGTGTAACTAAAAAAATAAAATTAACTTTGCTATAACATAACGATATCCGCCAAAATATCATCTTATATATTAAAACAGAAGTCATGACTTGACTTCATGTGTGATTTTTTTTAAAAATGGACTATTTCTAGAAAGTTATGTTATATTAACTCTCTAAGAATCTTATCATTATTATATCTTATTAAAAATCATATCTGTAATAACAAAGATATGCTTAACAATTTGGTTTTGGTAAATTACCCCACACCTTCCAACTTAGTCATGCAAAATATGTCAATAGATATAAGTTTTGGTAATAGTCCATTTTAAAAAAAATCACACATGAAGTCAAGTCATGACTTCTGTTTTCATATTATTATGTATACATATCGTAAATATGTGATTACTATAATATATACCAATTTACAAGTGAAAACAAAATGTTTATATAACTAACTATAAACGAAAACAAACACCTGCGCGGTTGCGCGGGTCAAAATCTAGTTAATTAGTTATAATTCTAGTTTGTAATATTCCAAAATTATTATTAGATCGAGTTGTGATTACAACAGTTATATTGCTCAGCTATTTAAATGACCTAGATCGACTAGAGAAGCCACAAATAAATAAAAGAAAAAAGTTTTCTAGATACACAAAATTTACTATAATATGGTAAAAACCATCTAAAATATACGATTGTATCAAAACCTATACAATGTATTGTATATGGTAATACATGTTACATATACGACATTAATGTAAACATGGTGCCAACATCATAACAAAATCTAATTGATTTTAGCTTAAATAATTGGGATCAGAGTGTAATTTTTTAAAGTTAAACTCTGGTTAACAATATTCAACCCTATCTAAATAATAAATCCAATCCAAACATAACCATTTTCTTCCAAATCGATTTCATTATTCCTAGAATTCCAAACAAAAAGAAAAATTGGAGATTTTGAAAAGAGAGAGAAAGATGTCAAAACAATGAGTTCAAACTCTATTTTGAATGAAAAACCAGTTGATGGTGAAGGCATTACAAAGATATTCAGACAATTTCATGTCTTAACCATTACAGTCACATGTCTTAAGCATTACAATAAGACTATTAGAACTTAAGAAAACTGTTAATTATGTTTTTTTCCACTTTTTTATTCTTGACCAAATTATTTCTAGGCTCAGCAATTGTTTTTCTTTTAATCTACAATAGTTTTGTTCTTCTCACAAATTTTGTTTCTCACTTCAGTTAAAGTTTTCTTCTACCATCCATAAGCTTCTTCCTCATCCAACCATTAAAAAACTTGCATTCACCTTCACACTAAAACAAAGACGAATTATACAGAGAAACACTCAAATTCAACATAATAGAAGAACAATCACTGTACCTGGTATTGTTCACACCCATAAAACTTTCGATTCAGATTTTTATCTTTCTAAACTTGAGATATCTTGGTCGATAACTCACAATAACAAAGCACAGTGCTTTGAATTGTCTTTCTCCATCGCTTATTGCTGTTTCCACCATCCAGTTCCATCTTTCTCTTTTAATTTAGATTTCTCTGTTGCAATTTTGGCTTAATTTTGGCTTATAAACCCTAAAATTTTAGATTTATAGAGAAAAAGGTTTAATTCAGTCAAATACGGATTGATATAAAGGTCGGGTCGAATCGGATTTGAATTTGGATGGCTTTAATTTGATTAATTACAAATTGACCCCATCATCTTTTGTTAGAATTAATTTAATCCATTCATGATGTTGCTACCATATTAATTGTTACTTAATATATGTGACATGTATTATATATACATCGTATAAATTTTGACATATTCTTATACTTTGGATATTTTTTACCATATTATATTAAATCTGGCGTAGCTGATAAACTTTTTCTCATAAATAAAATATAGTAAATGTGATAGATGGTCCTATCATGTTACCTAGCACATGCAAGAGCTAGGCCCTCTACGTGTGAGGCTCTCCTCTCATGCATTTATCGGATACGTCATTTTCATGGTGCTTATATAGTTACTATTCTATGTCTTAAAGGTAATCAACGTAGCAGCACAGCCATACATTGTTGGTTTTTAACCAGGTTGCTTCATGATTCCTTAAAATGTAGAAAAAGTCTTTTGAATTTCTTCAAAAAAAAAGGATCAAGACTTTTTATGAATCCAAATTTGTGATAACATTTGATCGATTTACGAAATTGTTAGTGGCAATTGGTGTAAATATATAAGATTCCATCAACACAAAATGGTAGATATATGATAATTATAGGTTAGGTAATGGGATTAGCTTTACTTTTGACACTACCGCCATTTCTTTGGTAAGATTTTCTTGACAAAGAATCTTATAAGTGGTTGGGTTGGTTAGTTCTAAATCTTAATAGTATAATTAAGGTTCTCAGTATTACTTACACATTAGCTACTATGAACGCAATCGAGCGAAATGTATAAACTCTTGAATGTTTTAATTTTTTAATTTTATTTTTTTTGTTACATAACCAAAAGGTAAACTGAAAAACTTACTATCACTGGATGAAAACAGCAACACAATTACGACCAGTTTAACACTGATCTATATTGAAGCCAGAAAAGAGTCTAAGAGCAAGAAAAAAAAACTGTTGAATTGCATCCACAAAAATGTCACGTGAGAGATATATCCAAAATGAAGCAAAAGATATACCAAAAGGGACCACACTTTAAGACATCACAAGGCGTTTGTCCCTTGCTTTCCCCAAAATTGTTGGGACTGGTCATAACTCCGTGCCTACAGAACGGTCATTGTCCAAAGAGAACGTCATTTCAATGACCCAACTTCTGAGCCGACACAAGATAAACTTAAATGCAGAAGATTTAGCTCAGAGGTTCTCATGTGAGTATTTAATTTTGTTGTTTGGTAGTAAGGGTACCCCTTAAGTGGCCTCAACATCAACATGACTTGCTCGGTTCATGTAATTTGTGTTTTAACTTGGTTTAAGACGTTAGTTACCCTATAAGCTTAAGTGGCCTTTTCAAAATCCTGTAGGTCGGTAGACTGTAGTAATGCGGTTTTAGACTAGTGAAGAACCAGAAAGTGAGTGCAGACATTAGGGCTATTATGTAAGTCCTAAGAAACTTGCGCTTGAAGCAAAAGTAACATGGAGCTGTTAACCAACAAGCTATACTTTCCTTCAATTTAATTTACTGAAACAAAATTTATCTATACTAATAGAAGTTTCTTCTTATTTTTATTTATTAAATATTTTCATTTTTTAGTATTTCATCAAAAACTGAAATAAATATAACTACTGAATAATGAATTGATCCATTTATAATCATGAGACATCTGAATTAATGGCTCGTCCATTCAAAATAATTTTTAGTTCTCTGTTTTTTTCTGTCAGAGGGCAGTATGAATGTTAAGTGAGGTAGGAGACCTGTAAAATATAAACAATTTCTTTATGTTTTAAGGCAAGGCCAAATCCAAGTCCAAATACAACAATCATCTACAAGGATGATTGCAGAAGCAACTATGAAAGCAAGAGAACATAAGACTTAGGTAGCTTCCATGAACCAGGAAACAGAGAGTAATAAGACAAGTTAAAACACCGGTGGTCTCTAAATTGAAACCTCAAAACTCCCCTAAAAATAGAAGAAACCAGTTATACAGAATAAAGAATGAATCAGACAGTCACCACAATATGTTACCTTTTTAAGCTAAAGATTTTAAGAGAGAGCAAAAGAATAGGTTTATCGACAAAAGGCAGCTTCACATGGTGCTGCTGCTTTCACTGATAGTATCAGACCTACCAAAGTTGGAGCCTCTGCCACAGCTGCTAGTGCCAAGCCCCTGTAACCGGCCAAGATGGTCTTCATGCATTGCCTCTGAAAAGGAATGAGTCTGACCAGAGGCATTAGAAGTAGAAGAGTGATGCATAAGTTGAGGGTTTTGGTTGTTGTTGTTTGGCTGGAAGAGATGAAACTGATGAGTCATTTGTTGCAAGTTTTGAGCATCAGTTTGTTGTTGCTGATGATGTTGTTGTTGAAAGAATGATTGTTGTTGTGGTTGATGTTGTTGAGAGTATTGCATGTGTGCCATTTGGAGGCTATATGCATCAGCCTGTGAGACTTCTCCCGTTGCAAACTTCAGCCTCTCTACTTCCTTTTTTAGTTGGTCGTTTAGTGCTGCGTAGGGAGGAAGAAATCATCTATAAAATGGCCTTAAACCCGAAACAATCATAGAGAATGAGGACGGGGACAGGTTTAACATACAATCACGCAACTTGGCTTGTTGTTCCATGACCTGTAAACGAAGCTTGAGCTCTGTATTCTCAGATGACAAACCAGTTGTGTCTCTCTGCAAGAACCAAGTCATTAGTACTATTCCCGTAAATACAAAATGTGCAAAGAAGAGAATCTATTTTTACTGCAAATGCAGTATTGAAGTCTGTGATAAGAAACCTGGAACAAAGAGAGTTGTGCAGAAAGGGTAGTAGCTTCAGTTTGTAAGGTCTGAACTTTCCTCTCAAGCTCCGTCATATACCGAGCTTTTCTCTCTTTTGAACGAGCTGCAGATTGTCTATTAGCAATTATCCTGCACATAATGAACCATACAAAAGTAGTCAATTAAAGCATCAAGCAATAGACAATGCTGATTGATTCCACTCCATGTTGAAGAGTTTAAAACAGTGCAGAGAAAGTTTTCATCACCGCATAACATTTTTGTTACAGCATGCCACCAAAATAGTCATGACATTAATAGCGAACATCACTAGAGGTCCATCCTTAAACAAGAATCTGTGAGATTACATGGATAGTCTTTAACCCTATTGAGAAAGATCAGATCCCACATAAAGCTAACACCCAATATTTTCCAAACCAAACTCGTTTGAAACTATAACTCGCAATTCTCAAACAGTTGACTACTAAAAGGAAATGTTTATAAGACTCGAAACTTATTAACTACACAAAAAAAAGAATTCATCATTAGATAAGATATCTAACCAAACATGATTGAACAACAAGCTTGAACCAACGAATCAAAACAAAAAGCTAGTTAAAAAATTATCTAGTTGGGGCAAGCTGTAATATCACACAAAAGCATACTAATGGGACCCTTATGGTGTCTCTCAACCAAAAAGACCTAAAAAAGCAGAGCATAGCATATGTTAACCATATTTTTCAGTTTATCATTGAGATTAAACAATCAGAGTCAGAGAAAAGTGATGTAACACCTAATGCATCACACATCAACATCAAAAGTATATATTCACTTTTTTCCCGCGAATTATAAAACAGGACAATGTCAACTTTGTCCTAACGATCTAACATGAACCAGAAACATAATTGGCAAGAAAATAAGCACAAAGAAGGAAACCTTTTAGCTCTCTTGGGATCAACAACCCAAAGCTCAGCGAGTTTATCAGGAGCCATAGCTTTCTTCGCTTCTATAGACTCCAAACTCGAAGAAGACCCATCAACGGATAAACTATGCCTATGTCTAGGCCTCTCCCTCCCTTCACCTCCGTTCTCAGCGGGAAACGGGTTGTTATTACTATTATTATTACCGGATCCGGATCCGAGTTTCTCAACGTCCATGTATGAGCAGAAGATGTCATCTTCGGATCCAAGTTCGTCGAATCCGCTGAAGGGTTCGGAGAGATCTAGATCTTCGGGGAGACGGAATTGGAGTTCGGAGTGTGCTCGACGATGGTAGGGTCCCCGAAACGGCGTCGGAGATGGGGTGGTTAGAGTCGGTGGGGGTTGGTTTGGTTTGGCGTTATCATGATGATCCATGTTTTTGGTTTTGGATCGTTTCTTGTCTCTGTTTCGCGCCTTCTCTTACAACTGTCTGTTTTTTTTTTATAACTTCCATATTATATTAGATAATAGAGTTTACATAGTCATGATGCAAAAGATCAGAAATTGAGTTTGGTACGTAAAAATGAAATACAAAACATTGATTATCAATCAATGGGTGTTTTGCCAAAACATCTGCAGCTTTATTTCCTTCTCTTGAGATCCAGTCGAACTTGATGTCTTCAAATTGTTGACTCCACCAAATGATATCCCGTATCCAGTTATAACCATGGAAATGTATTGACTTGTTGTTTAAAATATCAATCAACTTCCAACAGTCACTCTCGAAAATAACCTTCTTGTACCCTTTACTCCAACAGTGTTGCATACTNCATCTGCAGCTTTATTTCCTTCTCTTGAGATCCAGTCGAACTTGATGTCTTCAAATTGTTGACTCCACCAAATGATATCCCGTATCCAGTTATAACCATGGAAATGTATTGACTTGTTGTTTAAAATATCAATCAACTTCCAACAGTCACTCTCGAAAATAACCTTCTTGTACCCTTTACTCCAACAGTGTTGCATACTAATAAGTAGAGCTTGGAGTTCACATTCAAAAGCATTTTGAACTATGTTTCCGATGGCTTGCCCTGCACCTTTAAAGACTCCATTTGAGTCACGCAGAATCCATCCAGATTTACTCGGGATTTCTGAGTTTATGAAGGATCCGTCAGTATTGCATTTGATCCAATCTTGTGGAGGTCTTCTCCAATATTTTTGAAAGTACACCTGATGTTGTCGTGTTGCAGTAATATTAGATTGGTTTTGAGATATCTCCAAACCATGTGTTTTCCATTCCTTTGCATCTGACCTTGCTTGTTGTATTATTTTCCTCCAATCTATGCTCTTTTGTTGAAAGATTAACTTGTTTCGACCTTTCCATAACCTCCAAAGAATCCATATTGGTATATCTTGAAAATGTGATAAGCGCTTAGAGATAGAGATCTGTAAACATGCATCGATCTTTTCTTCCAGAGTTGATGTGGGGCTATTAATGATATCATTCGAGATTCCTGAACTCCTCCAGACTTGTTTAGCATAAAAGCAGTCAAACAGTAAGTGTTTCTCCGATTCTTCATGTTGACAACAACGTCTGCATTGAGAGTTTGATATAATATGTCTTCTCTGTAGATTTGTACCTGTAGGTAATGCCCGAGACAGAGTTCGCCAGAGGAAGTGTTTTATCTTTGCCGGTACTTCCGTTTTCCAGATTTTCTCTTTTATTTGGACAGCTCCATAGGTTGGTATTACATCTACTTGATCAGGGAGATGTGTACTTAACCAATATCCTGATTTTACTGTATAGATACCATTGTCATTGTAGTTCCAGCCGAGGAGATCCAAGTCTGCTTTTGAACTCAATTTTATCTGAAGTATTTTCTCTACATCTTCTCGTTCCACCGCGTCTTCAATTTTCCTAATATTCCAACCAGTCCTGTCTGCATTCATAAAGTCAGCCACCGTGTCTCCTGTAAGGATACCATTTATAGGACGAGGTGGACGTGGGGTATGATCAGGAATCCAAGGATCAATCCACATTCTTGTTGTTGTACCATTTCCTACTAGAACTCTCATTCCTCTAGCTACTAGATCTTTCCCATATAACAAAGATTTCCATACATACGATGAGTGTTTCTTTGGGGAAGCTGCTAAAATACTGTTATCTGGAAAGTATCTAGCTTTTAATATCCGAGCCATAAGACAGTTTGGAGCTTGAAGTATACGCCATACTTGTTTACCCAATAATGCTTGGTTAAAGCATTCTATATCTCTGAAACCTAAACCCCCTTCCTTTTTGGGTTTACAAACACGTTTCCAAGCATACCAATGTAATCCTGTCTTGTCTCCTGATCCCCACCAGAATCGTGCCATAATTCGATTAATTTCTTCGCAGATTTCCTTCGGTAGTCGAAAGACGTTCATAGTGAAAATAGGCATAGCAAGGGCCACTGCCTTTAACATAATCTCCTTACCTCCATGTGATAGATATTTCTGTTTCCATCCTTGTGTCACTGCTCGAACTTTATCTGTTATATATGCAAGCATATCACTTTTCTTATTACCAAATTGTTCCGGTAGCCCGAGATATTTTCCAATACCACCAACATTATGAATCTGAAGGACATTCCGCATCAACGATTGAACACCCGGGTCTACTTTACTTCCAAAAGTAATTGAAGACTTCCTTAAATTTATAGCTTGACCAGAGACTTGTTCATAGAGGTTGAGCATTTTCTTTAAAGTGATGGCTGATTTCTTATTTGCTAACGTAAAGAATAAGGAANATATTTTCCAATACCACCAACATTATGAATCTGAAGGACATTCCGCATCAACGATTGAACACCCGGGTCTACTTTACTTCCAAAAGTAATTGAAGACTTCCTTAAATTTATAGCTTGACCAGAGACTTGTTCATAGAGGTTGAGCATTTTCTTTAAAGTGATGGCTGATTTCTTATTTGCTAACGTAAAGAATAAGGAATCGTCAGCAAATAACAAATGATTCACTGCTGGAGCACGAACTGCAATCTTCACCCCCAAGAGTTTCCTTTGTTCCATTGCACGACTCATGAGATGTGACAAAGCTTCAGCGCAGAGAATAAAGAGATAAGGTGATAAAGGATCACCTTGTCTAATACCTCTCTCAGGTCTTATATATCCTTCCGGGGAACCATTTATAAGGACTGAGAAACTAACTGTTCTAACACAACTCATAATCCAGTGTATCCACCTCTCATGGAAACCCATCCTTTGCATTATTTCCTCTAAGAAACTCCACTCCAATCTGTCATACGCTTTGGTAATGTCTGTCTTGATAGCCATGTAGGACTTAGCTTGACGTTTCCTGACTTTTAGTGCATGAAAGATTTCATGAGCAACAATGATATTGTCTGTTATCATACGTCCCGGAATAAAGGCTGTTTGATTCTCAGTAATGATGCCTCCCAGATGGGTCTTCAGTCTGTTGACAAGAATCTTCGATATCACCTTATAAGATACGTTACATAGAGCAATAGGCCGAAACTCAGACATATCTCTGGGCGGGTACTGCTTGGGGATAAGACAAAGATTGGTGTGGTTGATTTGTTGATCCAGTTCACCATTTGCAAAAAAGCTTTTAACTTCCTCCATCATTTCTGGTTTTAATTCATCCCAGAATTGTTGATAGAAAATAGCAGTGAATCCATCGGGTCCTGGAGCTTTATGTGATCCGATGTCAAACATTGCTTGTTGAATTTCTTCCTCGCTTACTTCTCTAGTAAGATCTGTATTCATCTCTGTGGAGACACGTTGTTGAAAACCTTCAAAAACTTCATCATATAACGCTCTATCCACTGGTGAAGATGAAAATAACTCTTTGAAATAGTGAACAGCTACTTGGGAAACTTCTTTATGTCCTTTTCGTATGACCCCATTCCCATCTTGAATTGTATTTATGGTGTTCCTAATTCTTTTCCCTTTTGTAATAGCATGAAAATACCGTGTGTTTTTATCCCCTGATCTTAACCATTGTACTCTGCTTTTTTGTTTCCAAAATTCTTCTTCCTCCAAATAAGCTTTATCTAACTTCTCTTTTAACTCCGTACGTTCTCTGAGTGAGACTGAGTTCGTAGTGGTTGCTGCATCTAACCGACCTCTCAAAATCTGAATTGTATCAGCAGAGTTGTTCCTATTTCTTCTTTTCCATAACGAGATATGTTGTCTGCATCTACTCAGACGATGAGACAAAGGAGTCCTTAATAATTGTTGTTGTCCCGTACCATTCCACCCTCTTCTCACCGTTTCTCTGAAACCATCTTTTGGAGCCAATCGACTATCATAACGGAAATAACGTCGTGGTTGTTCTTGATCATAGGATATATAAGTAACAAGAGGTCTGTGATCTGATTCTCCTACTTCGAGAAACTCCGTTTCTGATCCTGGATATTCAGTTAACCATTGTGTATTGGCCATGGTACGATCCAGACAGCATTGAACCAAATGACTCCCTCTCTGTCCTGCCCAAGATAATCTGTTACCAGAACTTCTGAGATCCGTGAAGTCACAAGTCCTCATCATAGTTCTAAAATTGTGAAAAGATGATTCCGGTCTCCTACGTCCTCCATCTTTTTCATGGTTTCCTCTGATATCATTAAAATCCCCCAACGCAAACCAAGCTTGATTTTGTCTTGTGAGACTGATACGTTGAAGTTGTTCCCAAGTATGATGTCTGAGAGCCGGATTTGGATGTCCATAAACAAATGAAAAATAGAAAGGATTTTCATTAATTCTGCCAACCATACAATCGATCAGATTAGGGGAATAACTAAGAACAGAAAGCTGAATATTCTGCTTCCAAAAGACAACTAAGCCTCCACTAAAACCCATCGGAGGAACTGATACATTAAAAGGAAAACCTAACTGAGCACCCACATCCCTAACATAGTCATCCTGCTGCTTCGTTTCTGAAAGACATATGATGTCCAGGAGATACATGCGATTTATCTCCTTGAGGCGTCGAACTGTCGAGTCAATGCCTAAACCTCGACAGTTCCAGCAGAGTACTCTCATGGAGGTAGAGGTGGTTCTGGGCCCACCGCGCCTCTCACCTCAGTTGTGGTCTCAGTCGAATCCTGATCGTTGCCTTCTCCAGAGCTAGTTTGTGCTTCTAAACTTGAACGCAGTCTCTTCCTCTCAGCATTACCACTTGACTGACCCTTCTCCATGTTGGAAAACTTTGCAACATTATGTGTCGTTTCAACCATCCATTGTTTCCTCTTCCCACCGAGTTCCCTTTCCGCTTTAAGACCAAAAGGATCAATGGGGTTGTACATCTCCTCCATATTAAGATCACCAGAGTACATGTTAGGCATAGCTTCGCCATTCCAGAGCTCGTCTACATCCGCTTCTGCTTCCATCTCTGCAATGTTTCTTTCATAAGCTTCTTCTTCTGGAACCACATGGTCTACCTCCTCATTTTGATCTTCGTCTTCATTGATTTCTTCAATGATTACTCCTTGGTTAGGAACCAAATCATCTTGTTGATCATCACCACTGTCATTATCATCTCCATCTTGATTGATACCTCCATTTTGAATTTGACAAGCACCACTGTCATGAGTTAACATTCCACAAACTTCACAAAACCCCCTTAATCTCTCGTACTGAAATCGAAGGAGGGTGTTGACTCCAGGTGTAAACTGAAAGTTGCGTTGGAAGCGTAGCGGTTGAGAGACCTCCCAGTTCAAACGGATACGAACAAACTCCAATCTTCCTCCGTTTTCTTCATTATAATCCATTTGAATGTATTGACCCATGGCTCTTGCTATATGAACAATCACTTCCCTATTCATATACTGGAAAGGAATTCCACGTACTTGAATCCAAAAAGGAATGAAGTTCAATAGCGCCATATCCATTAGTGGCGTCCATCTTTGTAGAACCAGCATACGATCAGAGAAAGCCCATGGAGCCCTCCTGATCACCATGTCCATTGCTTCTTCCGAAGGGAAGACAAACTGAAATCTGCGTCCTTCAATGATACGACCACGCGCAATCCCTTCTAGTCCCCAGTTTCGCGGCATCGTTGCAATGAGAGCGCGTAGATTCTGACGTCGAGGCATAACAGGGCGCCCAATGAGGATGAATCGATTCTCCTCTTCTGCTTGTTGTACAACGTTAGTTGGGAGGACAAAAGGGGCATCACCTGCCCCAAGGTCAATGTCTTGCAAACCTCTTCGGATATTGTCAGCCATCTTAACGTTGTGTAAGAGAAAACAGTAGGAAAATGATGTAGCAAAGAGAGCGAATAGAAACTGATACAAATCTGAGATTGTATTTGCAATTTTATAATCACTCTTTTGCGAAATCCATGGAGTAACTGATTCATCACGATGGCTTAACACTTCCTTCGTGGGGATAACTAACTTCGTGGGGATATTCCAAGAGAAATTCCCCTCTCCGTATCCAAAAACATATTCAACCACTTGAATCGTGGTGAAGAAATCCAGAAATTGTAACCGTTTTAAAATCGCCTTTTTTGTCGTCATTTTTAGGTTTGGCATTCTCTTACAACTGTCTGTTATCTGTCGGATTCGGACAGCGAAAAAGAAATTCTGATTTCACGATGATGTCAAAAGAGAAAAAACAGTGTGTTAAACCGGGAGGTCGAACCGGTTTAACCGTGATTGTGATTTGTTTCTTCATCCGTCAAAATGGCCGAAACCGATTAATTTCACCAAATTAATGATCTGATTTACTACCAAAACTTAAGTCACACAATATGTTTTCTTTTTACAAAATTAAACTTGAAACTCGCATTTATTGCTATTATATGTTTCCAATTTTTTTTTTTTTTAACACTCGATAATTATGCATTACAAACTATGAAAAATTACATAGACGATATTACATGATATTACAGCTGACAATTCTAGTTGCCTTATGCGGATTCACGCTTGACTGCATCACCCTAAGCCGCTCTTTGAGATCCATTCCTGATGGTATGCCTTGCACCATGCTGAATATCTCTATTAAGTTTTTTCTCCAATTTGCATAATTCGCCATTCACCTTCTCCGGGAATTGAAACCCTCCTGGTGTAGAAATTGCGTAGTTTGGGATTCGAACCCTATACCTGGTGTAAAAGTCTTTGAACCTTAACCATTAAGCTACGGTGCTTCCACATTTTTAGTTTTAGTAGAAAAACAAAATTATTATTTTTTGTAATATATTAACTTTAATTACATGTAACTTTCTTTATTCATCATTTTAATTATTTTATTATATTATATTTAATCAAAATATTAATATAAAAAATTATATAAATTAAAACATATATGTTTACTTAATAAAAAAATATAAAATTTTAGTTTGGAATGGTTAAATCGATTCCAAAATTAAAGTTCGGTCTGGTACACAAGCGCTAGACGACGTCGTCTATGCAACAATTTATTTTATTTTTTTTGTATAGAGCCCTAACTTGGGAGTGTTATGCAGGGATATAAAAGGGTAGAAAGATGAGCGGCGGAAAACGCGAGGAAAGCCAATCCTTTATAACATAAAAATCCTTTCACTTCTCAATTTGAATTCAAAATCTATTTCTCTTCCTTTCTCCCCATCGATCCCATCATCTGAATCTCACTCACTCAAACACACGAATCCCCTAAACCCTAAAATCATTTCTTCAAATATCACTTCTCTTCTCAATCACTATTTGGAATCGGTCTGCGCAATTGGGCATCTGGGTTTTTCGAAAGTCGATCTCTTTCTGGTGTGGATATGGAGGAAAAAAGAGGGATTTCGTCGGAACCGGCGTCGATTTCTAAGGTTTGATTCTTTAAAATTTTTCCGATGGCTTTTTGTCAAAGTTTGCGTTTTGGTTGGTTATAATAGCAATTTATTTATGGGTTTTCTTCTTTGTCTTTTGGGTTTTCCCAATTTTGCAGCTTTCGGGAGATAAGCGTAAAGGAGATGGATTAGAGCCGAGAGACGAATTAGGGTCCAAACGTGCTAAAGTTCGAGATCTGGATTCTGGTAATCTTTGTTTAAGCTGAGTATGCTCTAATTCAAATTTAGAAACTATCTTAATTAGGGTCGCTTTGTTTCTATGTTTTTATTACAGATACTAAAAGCTGTAATATGCAACCTGATACAAATACTGGAATTGCTCAGCAGCAGAAACTTAGTAGTGAACAGATGTCTGTTACTCCTGCTGCTGAAGGTTTGGGAAGGGTAGTGAGAGAAAAGGATGTTTTGACCAAAGATGTAAAATCTTCCAGCTCAATCTCTAAAGATAATAATAGATTGGTTGCTAATTCTGGAAAACAGGCTTTGCCTGATAAGGATGTTTTGGCTAAAGATGAGTCACAACGAGGAGGACAAGTAGATGCTGTTTCTAAAAATAGCAGCCTAGTGAAACCGAGGGATGTTTCTGAATCTGTTGTTGTTAGTCCACGAGATCCCGTTAGCGAGAAAGCAGGTCCTTTTCAGATGAGTGGTGCAGAGACTTCTTTAGAGAAGTCAGATTCCATGCGGCGGTGGATGGAAATGAAGCGAAACGGTTTTCTCTCTGGCCCTTTGGGTGGAGTATCAGCACCGAGCTCAGCAGCAACAACTACTCCCGTTGAAGTACCTGCACAAAAGCAACAGAAGAATAAGAGACGAAGCGATTCTTTGAAGAAGAAAAACGAAGCTCCTAGTAGGAAGGAACAACAGCAGGTAGATAGGTTCTCGAATGTAACGGCACCAAGTGGATTGCTGACGGAGCTGAACCCTGGGATCATTAACCATGTCAGGAGTAAGAAACAAGTCTGCTCTATCATTGAAGCTTTGATTCGAAATGCGACTGATGGGGAAAGAAATGCCGATTTGAATGTAAGAGGTATCTATATCATTCCCATTTTCCACCATTAAGATGTAATGTTACCCGACTTAGTCTTTTGATCACTTTGTTTATCCTGAATGTTCAGATTCAATCAGAGAAGATAAGGCATTAGCCTTTAAGTTACCATCTTCTGGGGCATCTGATCATGTTAATTCCTTTACAACCCCGGAACAAGCCACGTCTCTAGCTGTTCAAGGTTAGTACCTTTTACTACACTCATTCCTTGTTCTTCTAAATGTCTAAAGTAGTAAGTGGTCAAGTCTTATGGTGGAAACATGAAGACTTTTGTTAGTACTTGTACATGATGATTAATCTATTGCAGAAAGAAATGCTTAAAAAGGAAAACCGTTTGTTTTCTTTTTAGCTGCTACCGTAGCATCTCAATGGTTGGACTTTCTTCACCAAGACCTCAGTGGACGGCTTGCAGGTGTGTATGTTATAGTCTTTACGTATTTTATTGAAATATCGCAAGAGGGGCTTAGTGATCTGAGTTTAGATGTTATGATGTTGTTGCAGCTGTGCAGGATAGTAGGAATAGAGTTCATAATATTTTGACGGCGGAGTTACCTCTTCTCGTTTCATCAAAAGAGTCGTCTTCTACAACTGTCTCTGGTGATGTTACTTCTGATAAATCAGTAACAGAGACTCATCATATTAAGTGGTCTGCAAAATTTAATCAGATTAAGAAAGCTCTTTGTGATGAAGAGAAAGATCTGGTGCGTACTTATCAACCGTCTTTCAAGCCAGAATGATTATAGCCATGGTTCTTAAGGTGGGTGTTTAATGTATTGATACTCTACGCAGGAACGTTCGTTAAACCAAGTGAAGGAAATGCAGTCACGATGCAATGAAGGACTAAGACAAATGGATGAGTACTCGCCTTTCAGTTCCCAGTCATCAGATTCAAGGTGAGGAAATTAAGACCAAACAGTCCCCTAAAAGCCTATAATAAGACCGGTTTAACCAGTTTTGTTGATTTGTCTGCAGTTTTGGGAAAGATGGTAGCAATCTGGATACTAGTATGGCGGTTCAGGCGGCTGCAGCTTCCATTTTTTCAACCTGCAGTTTTCTTCTGTCAATGATGAAGCCACCAGCTACTAGTTCCTAATCTGGAGACTAGTATGACTCGACCACGGTTAATCCCACAGCCTATTGTCTTTTGTGTCAGCACTTTTGTTGGTCATCATCTGTATTGTAAATAACACACGGGATTGATAGTTTTTGTCAATCGTATATGTAACATTAGAAGACATCTGTTGTTATCAATGCTACAAAGTTGGCATTTGGTTCAGTACACGCGTCTGGTCTAAGAGAGCAAAGTTTCATTTGAATAAAAACACACGGCTTAATACAGAGATTTGTTGTCTCGTTGCTTTACTACATAATGAGATATCTAAGAAGAATTACATGTTCTGGTTTCTATGAGCTTAGGCAATTCTTCTGACTGAAGAATAACAGGTGATGGTTTCTATGAGCTAGACAGCCAATACGGTGCCATTTCAGCCACTGTTACCTCAGAAGGTGAATTGTCTGATGGAATCTTGGTCAGTGAGCAATGTTGCAACTTAATAGACTCTCCATTGTCAACTGTCTTCACAACATACCTAAAATAGAAACCCATATTTATTCCAAGAGCTTTAGCATCTAGTGGATCAAAATGAGTGCAAATATTTAGCGAGAGGAAACAAGACTTAACCATCCATTTAAGCAGTGTGTCATTATCAAAGCCTTGCGTCCCACAAACCGTGGAGGTGTCCTTTTGTTTCCCTAAGTCACAGGAACATTCATTTGTCAAAACATGAAAGTAGTATTTTCTAGAAAGAATATCACATACCTCTATGATAATTCGATCACCAATGGAGAAAGGACACTGAATGCCTCTACTAGTGCTCTTAGGAGTGTCAGTGATGTTTGGAATATAGAAAGTTCTCTTGTGCTGCAGATAAGAAGGAAGAAGTTCTGCTTATATGGTTTCTTCTCATTGTAAATGAGGTTACAAGGTTTACATAAGTAAAAGGAAACAAACCTGATCCGACCTTTCTTTCCTTCGCTTCAACGAGTGAACATGATCTGATTCTTCTTCTTGGCGGAAAGCATGAACTACAATTCTGAGAGCTGAACAAACCAATAAACCTGATCATTAGAAAAAGAGCTGATGAGTCTTTTGCTGAAATTAGTAATCTGGTCGTTAAACTCACAAAGATTAGGCTTTTCTGATCCTTCTGAAGTAGGTTGGGAACATGTAAAGCATGCTTTCTGACAACAAATATCTGATTAGCAATGATTCAAAAAGAAATCATCAACGGATTGGTTAAGGATCATTCACCATTCTTTTAACTTCTTTTAACCCTCCGGCTCCAAAAGAATGTCCACAAGGCAGTATTGTAGCATCACTCATCAACGCTCCACTGTCAAAAGCAAAGTAAAGCCAAAGCATCCTTGAGAATGTTGAAAAGAAGTAGCCTTTAAACTACTACATACTACATTTCACCAGTTTCTCACGAAGAAGATACACATTCCATCACTCCTTAACCATCAATCAAAATACATTGAAATTGAGTTCACAAACGTATACTGATCCTAGTCGACAGGAACTAGCCTTTAAACTAGATGCATTTTTTTTTTTCATCAGTCTCTCTAGAAGAAGATGCACATTCTCCATCACACAGCGATAATCATCAAAGTACACATAATTAACAAACCTCTAGTGATTCTAATTCGCAAGCAAATGCTAAAAACCCTTACTTACGTGACAGGATCAGAGAGGATGGACTTGAGAGACTCCCAAGAACTAACACTATTGACTCTCTCCTTCTCCACAGAAGCAAAAGCCCGCTTAGGCTGCGTGTTACATTGGCTGGAACCATCATTAGCGATCATCACCTTATGGCGATCCAGAGATGCTTTCTCCTCCTCATCATCCTCGTCTCTCACAATCAGTTCCCAACCAGCTGAACCTGAGCAAAACCAGGAAGTACATTATTCCTAATTAGATTCGGGGTTTATTATGGGTTTCCAATTTAAAACTAATTGGTGATAATTACTTAGGTCTTACTCAATTCCCGATGTGGGATACATTATCCCTAATAAACTGTAGGCTAGTATATACCTGGATCTTTACTTTTTATGTTGGTTTCTGCAGCTACAGAGCTACAAGAATCAACACCAGGTTGTACTAGAGAGCCGCGTCTTTGGATACAAGCGTTTTCCTCGTCATCATCATCGACATCTGCGTTGGAGTATCTCATTTCATCCTTGTCGTTTCCGCAGAAACCTTGCCGGAATCTTTCGAAACTACGATCGAGCTCTCTGCTCTTGGGAACAGAATCTCCGACGCGGAATCTCAGAGATTCTTCTTCCACGTGGTATAAGAATCGAGGATCGATGGTGCCGTTCACGGACATTGCTTTTCCGCTGGAGAATTCGGAAGCTTGTGGAGACGGAGGAAGCTGAGAGTGAAGGTGTGAAGAGCAGAGGGAGAGAGTTATTAAACGACGTCGTGGGCGGGGGCAAGAGAAGCACGCGCGCCGTGATGGTTAATGATTATGTTAACCGTATCATTTCACCCGCAAAGTTTCTTGTGGGTCCCATTTATCTCATTTGCATTTTGATCATCTCCAACCTATAACATTATTTTTGTGTTAAAACTATACTATTTTAGTGTAACTTCAGCATTAAAAATAAATTTATTTCTAACAACAACACTAAACTTAACACTAAAAGCTATTTTATAATTTTATATGTATTTATGTTTTATTTCTCAATTATTTAATTGAGTAATTTATTAATAAAAAAGTAATGTTTTACTAACATGAATAGTGTTTTAGTGTGGTAAATAATGTTACACCAAATTTGGTGTGAAATTAGAGTGTTGTTCTAAAACAGTGTGAAGTGTAGAATTGGATCGGAGAAAATTTTAATGTTAAGATCACACTAAAATAGAATTTTAGTGTTGGGTTAGACATGGCTTTAGAAAAAACCTCGAATCAGCTATCCATAACTAAAACCATCCCAAACCGAAATAACCTGTACCGATTTAAATTGCAAAACTATCCAAACCGAAATACATGACCTATACCGATTTAAATTGAAAAACTATCCAAGTCGATTTTGTAAGATGGTTTAAAATATATCCGAAGCTGAAATATTATTTAACCGAACGCGACTGAAACAAAAAGTATCCGAATGAGCTAAGAGAACTGAACGTAATTATTATACCTACTTTGACAGTTTGACTAATAATAAGTGATGCAGCCATGTTATTATGCCATATACCGGTTAAGCATCCGGTTTAAACTATAGATATGATGACATCAAAATCAGAATATCTTGCGAATAATCTGGTTTAGCGCACATAATATCCTGAACACTCCGGTTTGTTCTACATGATCATCAAGACAACATCAAAGATTCCATAATTGCACAAAACACTTTCAACCTCCTTAGAATATCTTACAACCGGATACAAGAACCATGTCCCAGTTTGATAGGTACTTCTTCGGTTTATCTCAACGGTTTCAGTCCAAGAGATGCTCTCAGTCTATTAGCTTCGGCAATCTCAGGATCCGGATGATCTGTTCCATCTTCCTTCATCTTCTCCTTCTTCTCCTTCTTTTTCTTTGGTTCCTCCCTATCATCAGTCTCATGTCTCTTACGATCCCTACTCCTGCTTCTACTTCTCCGCCTTGCCCTCTCTCTTTCTCTGTCCCTGCCTCTTTCCCTCTCCCTATCTCTGTCCCTATAGTGATCTCTGTCTCTGTCTCTCTCCCTATCCCTGTCTCGTCCACGCCCACGTTCCCTTTCATAGTCTCTGTCATAGTCTCTATCCATGTCATAGTCTCTATCATAATCACGGTCCCTGCCAATGACAAAGTAAGGTGTCAACACTTGTAATAAGTAAAAAACACAATGAACAATTGGCATGTATAGAGATAAGCTATTGTAAGAATGTTTGATCCATCATACTTCTTACTGTACACTGTCAGTACAGTAAAACCTGTTGGGATCTCCACAGTTTTCAATTTCGGAAGCTGTACGAAACCGCTGATGGCTTGAGATGCCATAGTGGAAACAGACATTCAAAATAGAGAATACTAGACATTATGCGTGAGCATTAGCTAGATCAAACAGCTTCCACAAACATAAAGCAACAAACATATCACAAGAACGGTAAGGGTAAGGATTCAGATACCTGTGTCTATGACTGTCACGTCTCCTGTCCCTGTCTCTGTCCCTATCTCTTTCTCTTTCAGGACTCCTACGGTGATGATCCTGTTAAACGAAGAGGAAGAAGGTATCAACATAGAGTTCCTAAACAGAAACAGAGATGGTAACAAATACAAACACTATTGCAGAGTGAAAGCAGTGACCTTCTCATCTTCAGATCCGTCAGCAATCCCTTCATTCTCCTCCTTTTCCTCTTCTTCTTCAAAGTCATCTTCCAAAACACTCTTCCTTGGCTCTAAAACACCATTCTGTTCAAGCGTCCACCTATCATCACAGTAACAGATTAACCAAAAGCTAATATTAAGCTACATTTATCTAGCAAAAGAACAAACCTTTTCTTCAAGCGTGGCATTGCAATATCACAAGAATAGTCCTTGGTCAAAAGCTCCTCAATGACTTCGTCCACATGTGTCAACGAAAACCCTAATCAAACCCAAGGAAATAAAACTCGTTAGTGAAACACACCAAACAAAAGTTTAATACTCAATTAAATGAAAACTAAACTTACTCCCATCAGATAGCTTTTGCCTCACTTTACGGTAGTCATTGTAGAGAGGCTCAAGGTAGCGATAGACATCAACATCAGATCCAGTGAGACGGAGATAAAACGCACCTAGAATACGAACATACCTGCACAAACACAAGAGAGTTAACATCTTCTCAAGAATCAACCTTTACAACACCCAAAACCAAGCTTGATAATCCTTAGGCGCATGAAGCAAAAGCAGCCAAACATATATACGCTTGATAAACAGCTAACAACAGGCTAAATGAACCTAGAATAGATATCTGCAGAAACACAAGAGAGTCAAATCTTATCAAGAATCAACCTTAAACACCCAAAACCTCAAGAAACAAGCTTGATAATCCTAAGACGCACGAATCTAAAGCTAGCCAAACATATATACACTAGAGAAACAGCTAAGACCAGACTAAACGCACCAAGAATACGAACATATATGCAGAAACCTAAGAGCGTCAAAGCTTCTAAAGAATCAACCTTTCTAACACCCAAAGCGTTGAAAAACAAGCTTGACACTCCTAAGGCACAAAAGCCTAAAGCTAGCCAAACATATATATGCCTAAAAATCAGCTAAAACCAAGGCTAATTAATTGCAGTACTATCAAAACACAAGACTTCCATACTTGTAATCTTCTCAAAACTCAACATTTCTAACACCCAAAAGCAGCATTAACAAAAGACAACAGCTTTGGTTAAAAAACCCTACTTGTAATCATCGTTCTTGATGAACTCCACGACAATCTCTTTCTCAGGCTGGATCTGTAGCATCTTCAGCACAAGGCAAAGGAAAGGAGTGGGCTTTCGGTTACCACCGAAGGTCCCACCAACGTGGTCAAGCTCCATAGCCTTATCCACAAGCGTCTCCGCCGTGAGACCGAAACACTGCTCCTTCCAGAAAGTCTGCTGGTAGATTTTCGCCCGCACGATCTTCTCCACGAGGTTCTGAGGGTTGGTCCCTCTTATGTTCTTCGCCAACGGATCCGTACGGTTCGCCATGGTCGTAGGGAGGAGAAACCTAGGAACCGCCTAGTCGCCGGACTAGATCGGATTTAAATGCCGCTCTTTCAGGTAAACCCGCCTACGTGGGAGAGTAGGTTTTAGATATTAAATGGGCGTATTGAGCTGTGCACATTAAAAAGATAAAGAGAAGATATTAATGGGCCTTAGTTTAATTAATAGGCCCATAGGAAGAAGAGAATTGTTTTCACCAGCCGCAATTATAAAAAGAAGAAAAAGAAAAAAAAACCTCTCACAAATTCAAAGTCTCTCGAGAAAGTCTCTGATTATCCTCGAATCATGGGGGAAGGCGACGAGTTTTATTCCGGGAATTATTATACAGAGGTGTACGGGAACATGGATGACTATCCAATCCCTCCTGCTGGTATGGATGATCTTGGTTCTATTGGTATTAATATCGGAGAAGCTCTTGATCGATTAGGCTTTCGTGGAGAGAATGTTATCAATGTGCATTGTGAGCGACTCGATGATGACAAGAAAGGTTCTTGGAGGGATGCCTTACTGGGTGACAAGACTTGGGCCTCCAGAATCTACTTTCTTCCCACAGGGGGTAAAGCCTCGAGACGTATTAGAATGGCAAATGACATTCTTTTTTGGGCATGGGAATCTCCTTGTAAACCATTTCAAGAAAGTTTGTTCATAGTCTCTGATCAATTCAGAGGTGACCCCTACTACGTCGAACTGCTTCACAGTGTGCTGTTCGCAGGTTTAGGATATTTTCATTGTGACTCCGACTCAGGACATTAATAAACCAGAAAGCCCTGAATGGCCAGGATTGCTAATAGATGAAGGAACATACCGTTTACTGACTGAAACAATCGAAATCCCTGATGAACCTTGTCCCAAAAAGCGTAAAGCCGATGCAGGAGTGCTTTTTATACTGGAGGCTGAAGAAGAAACAAGTGCCATGGATTATAACTGAGGGGTCTGGACTAGCTGTCTTATGTTCATAGGCTCCTTATCATTTCTATGATGTTTACCTATTTGATGTTTCTATGTGACTTCTTCCTAATCCATCTAGATGATTCATTTAGATAGTACATCTACATTTTAGAGATTGTTTGGTTGTCCATTCAGGTGGTCCATCTAGATGGATCATCTAGATGAACTCATGTTTGTTTCTCTGTTTTTCTTCTCCATCTATATGAGTTTGGTAAAAAAAATTATTAAAATACCCTTGTTTTGATTTAGTCATATCTATGATATTAATTTTAAATATATTAACTTATACAATTTTGACGTGAAAATGCGTTTTTGCGGATTTGGCGGAAAAATGTGTTTTTGCGAAAAACGGGATTTTGCGGTTTTGGCGGGAAAACTTATTTTTGCGGTTTTAGTTGGAAAATACGTTTTTGCAGTTATAGCGGGGAAACACGTTTTTGCGGTTTTAGCAGAAAAATGTGTTTTTGCGTGAAAACGCGTTTTGGCCGAAAATGGATTTTTCCGGTTTTGGTAGGAAAACGTGTGTTTGCTGTTTTGGCGGGAAAACGTGTTTTTTGATTTTGCGGGAAAATGCGTTTTAGCGGAAAAATGTGTTTTTGCGATTTAGGTAGGAAAACATATTTTTTTGCGGTTTTGGCGGAAAAACGAGTTTTTGCGGTTTAAGCGAGAAAACGTATTTTACAGTTTTGGAGGAAAAATGTGTTTTTTTTTTGTTTTGGCGGAAAACACATTTTTGCGGTTTTAGCTAGAAAAAAATGTTTTTACGGTTTTGGCAGAAAAACATGTTTTTGCAGTTTTGGCACGAAATCCGTTTTTGCGATTTTGGCGAGAAAACACGTTTTTGTAATTTTGGAGGAAAAACGTGTTTTTATGGTTTTAGGGGAAAATACGGTTTTGTCATTTGAGGAAATGTGGTTTTGTCATGTAAGTTACAAAATAATACTAGTATGTTTAGGTTTGTAATTTATAAATTATATAGAAGGGTATAATAGACATTATACCATTTTGGAAGAACCATCTCCATTAGATGGTTCAAATTGGTCGATCCAGATGGACTTCAAAATTAAACCAAAAATTTCAATGTCATCCGGATGATCCATTTTGTTGAATTCTACTTTTAGTGTCTAAACAAACAACTCTCATCTCCATCCAGATGAGTCATCTGGATGGTGAAACAAACAGGCCCGAAATGTTTTAAGCTACCAAAATCTCAGCTCAGGCTATGTGTGTGACCAACGTTGTTTGCTAAATCTCTAAAGCTTTCACTTCACTTAGGGTTACTTCCTCCTCTTAAACTTCCTTGAGAATCCATTCTTTTTTTTCTCTCAATTTCTGCAATGGAAGGGCCAAATTTTCACTTTGTTAAGCTTATAGGTCAAGGTTCCTTTGATTCGGTGAGTCTCTATCAACTCATACGCCATGACGGCGCAGTGATTTCCGTCGCCGTTAAAACGTCCGATAGTCAACACGCTGAGGCTCTCTTGTGAGAGAGGTTCAAATCCTGTCTAAATTCAAAGGGTGTCCGAGAATCGTCCCGTGTTACGAGACCAGAGTTGAAGCAAGTCTCAACCAACTAGGTTGCTTGGAGTACAAGATTCCCTTGGAATGCGCTCCCGGAGAAAGCCTGAGTGGTTTTATCAACAAATTCAAAGACCAGAAACTGCCTGATCCTATTATCAGAGACTTTACACGTATGCTTCTTCAAGGGTTAGCCACGATTCACGCACACGGCTACGAACTATGAAGTGGATTCTGAGTCACCTTCCTTTCGAAGCAACACTCTTTATCATGACTTCTTTTGCGCCAAGGACAAAAGACGCGACAAGATTGTTGAAACATGTGTTCGTGCGTGGAGAAGAATGGAATAAGATCACACAACCTTCTTCTATGAGTGATAATATAGAAGCAAAAACAGCGCAACTGTTGCTGAAGTCATGCCTAACAAGACCATCAAGGCCTAGTTTGGTTTCTGTTCCACTACCTCGTTTTTGATCAGTGCATCACTTTTTTTTAATTGATTAAGTAGAAACTATGTATAGGTTTTGGCGTAACGCTAGATCTGGTTGAGTGTATGTTGTCTTCTTGTCTATATAACAGTTTGAGAACTTATTTTCTGCATCTTTTCTTCTTTGCCTACATACTTTTTCTCCTTTTAGTATTTGAATGTGTATACAAGTTTGCTTGTTTTTTAAAAAGAAAAAAATTCTATAAGTTTTATAACTTCCATAATTATCTGCAATCACACTTGAGTTCTTTGATAATCACACTTCATAGCTTTAACTTAGAGGAAGCAGAACTGCAGAAGTTAAATACAGAATCATCTATTTCTTTAATGAGAATTTGGCAGTAGAGTAAAGAGTTGTATATAATACAGATTAAATATTCAACTATTAAGAAAAATAACTGGCTTACAATTTTTAAGCATTGATTTAATAATGACCAAAGATTGGGGGTTTTGTCTTCTTACAACATAAGATTACATAATACTCCGAACAGAGTAATTTTCACAAACTTGTGAGCAATCTTAAGAATCATACCACTTTATTTTCTATGAAACAACAATAGGCATTTCTAAGGTGTCTTCCCAACAATGCATGAACCTTTTGCTGCAGCTAATACAGCATTGGACATAACCGCTTTATACACAGGACCCAAAAAGATCCTTGTGCAAGAATGGCTGCGAAATTTTGTGTTGCCTTTTGGATATCCCTAAAATATCGTTCAAGACCATAAGCTTCATTGGACATAACCGCTTCGTATGTGAACTCCATGTTTAGTGAACTACCCAAACAAGGTTTACAAACCTCTGTGATTCTGCCACATCTGTATACTTGCTTGGTCACACTACTGAAACAATCTCATGATCAAATATGTTAAGGAAAAGCAACTCTGGACCCATCACAGTCATGTCTCTGTCTCCACCTTTACTTCTGTTATGTTAAACTACGGAAAGAAGTAAAAAGTATTTTACAATAACAAAGCAGTAAAGCAGTACAGTTATACTATTTACAGATGCGCATCTAATAGGTTTGAGCAAACCCTTTAGAGAGCTTAGTTGGTACTTGGTAGGGACAGTCAAAATAATGATCTTGTGGAGTAGTCTAAAAAGATGATATGAGCATGCAAAACGACAATGAATCAAGATCTATTCTTTACTCAAAGGCTGAACATGAAACAATCTAGCATCACAGGTTGCAGAAGGATAGCAAAGAAAACTTTTTCAAAGAAGCTGTAACTCTACTGTCTCGAACAACCATCTTCCTCATGCATATACTGCTACCACGACATGAAGCTATCAAAAACGGGACAATAAACAACCTTTTAAGAGAAAATCAATGAGTAAAATAATTCAAAATCTCACATTGAAAGTTTAGTAGCAAAACTATATCTTGATCATGAACTAGCTTTAGACATTACAAACAAGTAAGAATCAACATCTTATTTAGCCTAATGAAGAACAAATAAATAAAAAAAGATATAAACTTTATAAAAAAAAATGAGATAAACCCATAAGGAACTAACACCAAATTAAGCACAAGGAAAGAAGTTTCGATTCGGTATGAAAATAATGAGGAAGAGAAGAGAGGGAAAGAAATCAAACCCCGCCTTGAGGTTGTATAGAGAAGAACAGATAGATAAAATGTCTGGGGACAGTAAACAATCAGCACCAGTGGTCTAGTGGTAGAATAGTACCCTGCCACGGTACAGACCCGGGTTCGATTCCCGGCTGGTGCAACAAGAGCTGTGAGGAAAATTGGCTTAGCAAAGGTTGGGTCCTTCGCACCATCTGCATCTATATGATGAGATTTGCCGCACATTCTGAGCTCTTAATTTTTTTTTTTTTCATTCTCTTAAGCTAACATTTCTTCTCATCCTGAGATTATAACAACAACAAATAAGCTTAAGATATCTGAATATTCACACATTTTAGAAGCCAAGACGAAGAAAACTCAATCTTATGGAAATTGGATGGAGTGAATTTACTTAAGAAAGGAACTACATATGTGATTGGTAATGGTTCTGTTCTTCTGTACTATTTTATGATGACCATTTGGCTACCAACTGACCCTCCCCAATGTGCTACAAGAGTAATAGATGTGAGAACTATGATGCAGTTCAACCAAGCCCGTCTCAACAAATCAGAAGGTCCAATGCATGAATACATGTAAAACCATTTTAAAAGGACTCTAAATTGTACCTATAACTGTCAACAAATTTTTAGGTCCAGTGCAAATGCACCTGGGGCACACCCCTGGAAACGGGCCTGAGCTCAATAATTACTCACCTTAGAAGACTTTCAACTCATGTGCATTTTATATATTCCACAACAAGAGATTGAAGATGAATTAGTTTGGATAAATACTCTAAGAGACAATTATACAGTTAAAAGTTGTTACAAGATGGAAATGATGCATATGGGGAAGGTTTTCCCTGTTGTGATGATACCTCCACATAGTTCACCGGAGCTTTAAAATCAAATATGGATACTACCGATGAATCACTTATTTTTCACTTGTCCAATGTCGGTGCAGATATGGCGTTCTAATCAAGTAACACTAGGATTCTCCTGTTCTCCTGTACAGATGATTTAGAAACCATATGAGATTCATTTCTTAATCTCCAATCTCTACCACAGTTAACCTCGGAACAAAAGTTAACACCATTTTGGATGCTCTGGAAAACTTGGAAAGCAAGGAATAATTTCATATTCAATGGTATAAGGATTGATCCTGAACGTGATGCGAACCATGTGGCTGCAGAGGTCTGTGACTGGTTAAGCAAAACAGTTACGGACCCTCCCATTTTTCCTACTCTTATGATGAAATCTTGGACTCCTCCTATGGAAAGGTATTACAAATGTAATGTGGACACTGCATAAAATGCACACGGTCATGAAGCCCATGCGGGTTGGATTATTAGAAATTCACATGGAATAGTCAAATATTGGGCAATGAGTTTTCTAGGATTTTCAACATCGGCACTGGAAGCAGAAAGTAAAACATTATTAGCTGATGTTCAATGTTCTATTTTGCTTGGGATACAAGACAATAATTTTTGAAAGCGAAGTTTTGATTAAAGGTCTGCAAACTCAAGATGGAGATTTCAGAATTTCTACTATCAGCTCAGATATCAGACACTGGTGTAATCAGTTTGAAACATTTCAATTTCAGCATATCCATAGGGAAGCAAATGTTGTGGCGCATGAACTTGCAAAAGGAGTCATCCCAACTCAGCCATTTTCTTCTTCTTTTTGTTTCATTCAGCGTTGGTTAACCAATGTTCTTTGTAATGATTATTTTCATCAATTCTAATACAAATCTATTTGAGGAAAAAAAGAAAAAATAAAGACATCTGTAAAGAAATGATGGTTGGGACATATCCTGGAAATGGAAATGGACCAAGCTCAGTTCACTTCAGTATACTTCAGTCTACTTCAGTGTCACTCCACTACTAGACCAGGCGGCCAGCATACTCATCCTTATCCACTCGGCCCCCTTTGTTATTATCCTAGATATTGTAGTAGTTATCATAAACCTTATAGGTTTATGATTATCTCTTTACTTGTAATCATTATCTTATTAGGCCTATGTTTATCCCAGCCTTTTCAGGTGGTTTGTAGACCCATATATATATGGGGTCGTGTGAGCTTAATAATACACAAGTTATTACCTTCTTAATCTCAACACGTTATCAGCACGAGTCCTAACCCTAAGCTATACAAAAATTCCGAGCACAGCCAAAAACCCTAGTCGCCTTCTCTCTCATCAATCCTTGGCGATCTCAACCTCAATATCAACCTCAACTTTGGAGCTTGTAGCTGCAGAACTAGTCCTCACCAGAGCTCATCAGACCTCTCTCTCTCCTCATATACTACCCGGCTGCCCAAGGAGGTCAATTCAGAACTTTGGTGATCTTGAGGTACAATCTTAAAACTGATAACATAGATTTCGACCACCATTAAAACTATAGCAATTTTGTTGTTTAAAACTGATTCCTGATCCCCTTAAAAACCGAACTCATGCGCATGAAACAATCTTGTTATCATGTGCAAAAGTTAACATAAAAACCCTAATTGCTAAAATCGAAATCTATGCTTGATAAATTCGTTTTGATTGCTTATTTGTCAAGTTTCTTCATGTTGAATGTTTGATAATTCATACTAATTGATTTTGAGGTTATATGATTGAGTAAAATAATTTTGAAAGCCCTAGACATAAAATTGTTAAAACGGGATGAATTTTCTCTCTCTAGAAACTCGTTTGAAAACTATTGTTTAGGACTGACCAAATTCGTTCTTGCTGCATTAGATCTATTAAACTAACATTGAAATTGATCATACTGGGACTATATGTTGTTTGATCATTGGTATGCATAGATCTGAAGTTTTTAAGAATATGTTTTCGCTTTTCTTCTTATGCGCATGAATTTGGTGATGAGATTGCTTGAAACCCTAGATCTGATCTTGCTAATTACACGACCTAATTCTGTTTTTAAATACTAATATGATCCATCTAGATGTCTTTGTCATTGAGTTTGAATGCTAGGCTAATTGGATGAATGAATGAATTGATTAAAATTCTTAAAACCCTAGGTGTTTTTCTATGCGCATGAACACATCTAAGTTGCTTAAATTGTTAGATCTGTTCTTGATAAATTGCACGACCTAGGCTTGTTCTAGAATGATAATATGATCTATCTAGTTGTGTTTAAAATTAAAAACGAGTGCTAGGTTCATTGGTTTTCATGGTTGAATTGATTGTTTTGTCAAAACCCTAATTTTTCTATGCGCATGAACTCATATCTAAGTTGTTTAAATTTTTAGATCTGTTCTTGGTAAATTGCACGACCTAGGCTTGTTCTAGAATGATAATATGATCTATCTAGTTGTGTTTAAAATTAAAAACGAGTGCTAGGTTCATTGGTTTCCATGGTTGGATTGATTGTTTTGTCAAAATCCTAATTCTCTATGCGAATGAACCCTAATTCCGAATTGCTTAGATCCCTAATCTAAAATTGAAATCTTTATGATCTTGGCTTGATATTACATGATCTCATGAACCTTTTGTCTGCTTGTAATGTGTACTTTCTAGAATTAATTTGGTTGCATGATTCGGAATTTTAAATTTTCTTGAAAACTCTTGTTTTGGTTCTAATCCTATTAGGTTTAGGAATTGAATTATAATCCTATTGGACTTAGGACTTGCACTAAAATAAATCCGACCACCTTTTAATCTGTCTTGCTAGCTTATACATTAAAACTGAGATACCTGAGACTATGTGGTTGATTGCTAAATTTATTTTAGAACCAAACTTGATAGAACTTGTTAAGTTGTACAATTGGAACCCTAAAACCTAATACTATGTGATCCGATCTTCTTGTTCTTGCAACACTTGGTTTTTATTTTATTTTTTCCATGTTTGCCTGATCACATTGATAAGCTTTGAATATGAGATATTAAAGTATAGGTTATGAATGGATAATATTAGGGTTTGCACCTTGAATGACCACATGAATTTGTATTGTTAAAATTTGAACAATTGAAAACCCTAGACATGATTATAGCATCCGACCTTCTTATTCATGCAATACCTGTTTTTTTTTCCATGCTTGCTTGATCATCTTGCTATGCTCTTTGTATAAGAAACCTCATGCTAGGATGGAATTGGATTATTTGGGTTCTAATTAAATTTTTTAAAAACCGGATCATATGATATCTTATATTGTTGAATGATAATGCTTAACAATGATGTATATTACCTTGTTTGATTTCATATAACCATATAGAACCCATGTACTAGGTTGCTTGCATCATACTCTATGGACTTTGATTGCTAGAACCTGATGTGGTCCGATTTTTTTTTAATTGTCTAAATGTTAAGTTTTATGAATTTCAGATGTCTAAACTTAACAACCTTGAATATGCTGCATTGGAAGTCTCTGGTGACAACTACCTAAAGTGGGCTTTGGATACACAGATCCTTCTCAAATCCAAAGGGATTGGTGAGACAATTGTTGAAGGCAACAATACCACTGATAAGGATAAGAATAGGTCCCTATTCTTGATCTGACATCACCTCCATGAAAGTCTGAAAGATCAGTACTTGGCCAAGGATAACCCATTTGAGCTTTGAAAAGCCTTAAAGGCCCGGTATGACCACCAGAAAACGGTGATCTTGCCTAAGGCTAGCTTTGAATGGAAGAACCTGAGATTCCAAGACTTTACGTCTGTGGATTAGTATAACTCAGCGTTGTTTAACATAGTTGCAAGGTTGACACTATGCGGCCAAGCAGTGAGTCAAGAAGAGTTACTGGAGAAAACTTACCGTACCTTCCATCCTGACAATATGATACTGCAACAGCAGTACAGGCAAAGAGGTTTTAAGACCTACTCTGATCTGATTTCATGTTTATTATTGGCTGAGGCTAATAATAACTTGCTGATGAAAAACAGTGAGTTAAGGCCCCCTGGAACAAAGCCTTTACATGACTCGTCCAAACAGACCAACTAGTTGTTCTGCCCGCACGTGCGGGTTTAATAATTTTATTAATATCTATAGATAAATATACAATCAATTTAAGTACAATTAACATAAGTTAATATACATACATTCAAAAAATATATATATATATATATATATATATATTGATAATACAATATAAATTAATTATTTTTATATATAATGATCACATCAATAAAATTCGTTTTTAATTTATTATTAGTTATATATTAACAAATATAATTATTTTCAAGGTTGATAATTACTTTATAACACAATATAAAAAATAGATAAGGATAACTATCAGATTAGTTAAATTCGTTTTAAATTTATAAGTAATTGTATATTAACAAATATATTTACTTTTCAAGGTTTATATAGACTTTTTAACACAATATAAAATAACTTTAAATAAGGATAATTCTCAAATCTTTAAAATTCGTTTTTTATTTATGGTTCATTATATATTGAAATTTGTAATTATTCATTAAGGGTATAAACAATATTAACCACTCTAACTTTTAACGTGAGAGCTCCACTGCGAAAAATCACTTCGCAAATAATAATATAGATGAGGTCAGGAAAGAAACCAACCTTGTCCATCATAAGAACCAATCCGGCCAAGGCCGTGGGAAGGGTCCTGGACGAGGCCGTGGCCAATTTAGGGGCCATGGACGTGGACAAGGCCGCATGGGCCAACACGGCTCAGGCCGTGGTCGTGGCCGCTGAAGGGTACAGGGTAAGGCATTTAAATCACAAAGGAAAAGTGACTTATGTCACAGATGTGGTTTGGGCAATCATTGGGCTAAGAATTGTAGAACTCCTGATCACATGATCAAGCGTTTAAAGGACAATCCAGAAGCCCACATGGTACAAGATGAGGGGTATGAGGGTGATGATGAAGACAACTTCGAGTATGTCCATGAAGACTTTGAAGAGTCCCACAAACCAGACCATGGAGAGTCTGAGAAATCCGACCAAGGGGAGTCTGGCCAAGTTGATCATATGGACTATGAGACTTCTGATGTTTTAAAATAGATTGTTTTCTATGATTGCATTGGTTTTTTTTAATTACTTATGTTCTTTTATGTTTTTTTTATTCTTCTTGACTTGGATTGTTTTTTTTGAGAATCTTTTATGAATGGAATTATTTTGGTGTTTATTTTAATTCTATGATTCTTGATTTTTGAAGAATGAAAAAAGGAAATGACACATTTGTGGTGGACAGTGGTTCCAGCCACACCATTTTGAGAGACAAACTATATTTCATCAGTCTTAGACTTAAGGCTGGAAATGTCTCGACCATAGCTGGAATGGCCAGCCTTATTGAAGGAAATGGTCAGGCCCATATCTTATTGCCCAATGGTACTCATCTTGAAATATCAGATGCACTGTACTCACCAAGTTTTAAAAGGAGTCTTTTGAGTTTCAAAGACATTAGACAAAATGGTTTCCATATTGAAACAATGGGTATAGGAAATAAGGAATTCCTTCAGATTATTGAAATCACCCAAGAAGGCAATAAGAAAGTATTGGAGACCATACCTGCGGCTGGTAATGGGCTATACCATGCTGAGACAAGATTGGTCGAGGCCAACATTGTGATGAACAATGAGGTCAAAGAACAATTCACTTTATGGCACAACCGGTTAGGTCACCCCAGTTCAAACATGATGCGAAAACTCTTGGTTACTTCAAATGGGCACAGTTTGAAAAGTAAAAGAGTTATTCCTCTAGGCCTCACATGTATGCCATGTTCACAAGGGAAACTGATCACTAGGCCATCACCAACAAAGGTGAATAATACAAGTGGATATATGTAGACCTATACACCCACCTAGTGGGAGTTTTAGGTATTTTATGGTACTGATTGATGCATCCACGAGATGGTCACATGTTTGTCTCCTATCCACACGAAATTTAGCATTGGCAAGGTTGCTAGCTCAGATAATAAGGCTTCGAGCACACTTTCCAGATTTTCCATTAAAGTCTATACGGCTAGACAATGCTAGTGAGTTCACATCCCAAGCTTTTAATGACTATTGTATGTCTCTGGGAGTAAGTGTGGAACATAGTATACCTCATGTACACACCCAAAATGGCCTGGCCGAGTCCTTTATTAAAAGGATGGATTGCCAGACCAATATTGATGAGATCTAGACTCCCAGTCTCAGCTTGGGGACATGCAGTGCTACATGCTGGTGAATTAATTCGCATCAGGCCATCTAGTGAGCATAAATACTCTCCTTCTTAGTTGTTAACGGGTCATGAGCCAGACATTTCCCATCTTAGGACATTTGGATGTGCCATCCATGTTCCTATAGCACCACCACAGAGAACTAAGATGGGACCTCAGAGAAGGATGGGAGTATATGTTGGATATGATTCTCCCACAATAATAAAATACCTTGAGCCAACTACTGGTGATATGTTTAAGGCCAGGTTTGCGGATTGTCATTTTGATGAATCCCAGTATCCAGCATTAGGGGGAGATTATGGTAAGCTGGTACATGAATTAGAATGGAATCAAACATCCTTAACATGGCAAGATCCTCGGGCCAGAGAGTGTGATCTCGAGGTCCAGAAAATTATACACTTGCAAGTATTGGCCAATAAATTGCCTGATTCCTTTGCTGACTCAAATAGAGTGACTAAGTCATATATACCAGCTGCCAATGCACCTATAAGAATTGATGTCCAGGAGAGACAAAGTCAAGTTGCTAATGAGTCTAGGCCACAAGTAAAACGTGGTAGACCAATAGGTTCAAAGGATAAGAACCCTCAGAAGTCCAAGGTAGGTGCTGGACCCGTGGGCCAGAATGAAACAGTCCAGGACATTAGGGGACCAACCGTGCCGGCTGTTCTGACCAGTGTGGTCGAGCAGAGAGAGCCGGACGGGCCAGGCTTGCCGTCTGAGCAAAGGGAGCCAGACGGGCCAAGCAGGCCATTCGTGTCTGGGAAGCCGGACGGGCCAAGTTGGCCGTTTGTGAGCACATAACCGAATGGGCCACCAAGGCCGGACGAGCCAAGTGGGCCGGACGTGCCGACTGTACCAATGAATGTGGTCCGGGACGCTGGACCTCATGGTACACATGGTCCTGACAATCATGAGATCTCTATAAACTATGTCATGTCTGGAACTAGATGGAACCGTAGAGAAATCGAGGTCGATGATATATTTGCTTATAATATAGCACTTGAACTTATGGATAATGAGGATCATGAACCCACGTCCATACATGATTGTATGCAACGACCAGATTGGTTGAAATGGAAAGAGGCCATAAACGTGGAGTTGGAATCATTAAGGAAAAGAGGTGTGTTTGGGCCAATTATCAAAACACCTAAAACCATAAAACCAGTTGGATACAAGTGGGTCTTTGTGAGGAAAAGAAATGAGAAAAGGGAAGTTGTGAGGTATAAGGCACGACTTGTTGCACAAGGATTCTCACAGAGACCAGGAATAGATTATGAGGAAACTTATTCCCCTTTGGTGGATGCTACGACCTTCAGATTTTTAATAAGTCTGGCAGTAAAGGAAGGTCTAGATTTAAGGCTGATGGATGTGGTCACAGCCTACTTGTATGGTCCACTGGATAATGAAATCTATATGAAAATCCCAGATGGTATTGAAATGAAAAAGAAAGGATGTTCTCGAGAACAACATTGTATTAAATTGAACAAGGCTCTTTATGGATTAAAACAATCTGGTAGAATGTGGTACAACAGATTGTCTGAGTACCTCATTAAGGAGGGTTGTAAGAACGACCAATTGTCCTTTCATATTCATAAAGAAGTTCAAGAAAGGTTTTGTGATCATTGCAGTCTATGTAGATGATCTCAATATCCTAGGAACCTCTGGAGAGATTTCCCAAACAGTGGAATACTTAAAGAAAGAATTCGAGATGAAGGATCTTGGAAAAAAAAAAATTCTGTTTGGGCTTACAACTTGATTATGTGAATGATGGAATCCTTGTGCATCAAATGGCATATACAGAAAACGTAATCAAGAAGTTTAATATGGACAAATCTCACCCATTGACTTATCCCATGGTCGTGAGAAGCTTGGAACCAGACACTGATCCGTTTGGTCCAAAGAAGGACAATGAGGATGTTCTTGGTCCAGAAGTGCCATATCTCAGTGCCATAGGAGCTCTAATGTATTTGGCTTGTTATACTCGCCCAGATATCAGCTTTGCTGTGAGCTTACTATCAAGATACAGTTCTTGTCCAACCCTCAGGCACTGGAATGGGATAAAAATTACTTCGTTATTTGCAAGGAACGAAGGATTTGAGTTTATTTTATACTAACCAAACTAAGGATGGTTTAGTTTTTTTTGCTGATGCAGGGTACTTATCTGATCCTCATTGTGGTAGATCTTAGACTGGTTATGTCTATACTCATGGTGGAACAGCAGTGGCTTGGCGGTCCATTAAGCAAACCATGACAGCCACATCGTCCAACCATGCCGAGATCCTGGCCATACATGAGGCCAGCCATGAGAGTGTCTGGATCCGGGCCATGACCAAGCACGTCCAGGCCACATGTGGAATGACCAGGAACCTCGACGAAGCACTGGTGATTTATGAGGACAATGCAGCCTGCATTGCACAGCTCCAGGATGGATACATCAAAGGTGACAGAACCAAGCACATACTGCCTAAGTTCTTCTTCACACATGATCTACAGAAGGCCGGTGAAGTTCAAGTCGTGCAAGTCGGTTCAAGTGAGAACTCAGCTGATCTCTTCACCAAGTCTTTGCCAACTACAACCTTCAGGAAGCTCATCCATCAGATTGGGATGCGCTAGCTGAAGGACCTTCAGTGATGCATCCATCAGGGGGAGTTCCATGTGTTGTACTCTTTTGTCCTGTCCTTGGTCTTCCCTTTTTACCACATTGGGTTTTGGGTTTTACCAGCAGAGGTTTTAATGAGGCAACATCCAAAGCATGGAATAAACCTTGGCATGATATATCAACCAAGGGGGAGTGTTAAGAAATGATGGTTGGGACATATCCTGGAAATGGAAATGGACCAAGCTCAGTTCACTTCAGTATACTTCAGTCTACTTCAATCTACTTCAGTGTCACTCCACTACTAGACCAGGCGGCCAGCATACTCATCCTTATCCACTCGGCCCCTTTGTTATTATCCTAGATATTGTAGTAGTTATCATAAACCTTATAGGTTTATGATTATCTCTTTACTTTTAATCATTATCTTATTAGGCTTATGTTTATCCCAGCCTTTTCAGGCGGTTTGTAGACCCATATATATATGGGGTCGTGTGAGCTTAATAATACACAAGTTATTACCTTCTTAATCTCAACAACATCTGAATACTCAAAAAAGGATAATTATTTTTCCAAAATATGGTAATTATGTCCCATTAGGTTAATTTCTATTTTGTATCATTTTTGCCGCTAATTCCCTTTAGTGTTTTTGAAAATAAATATTTTTACAAAAAAAATTGGAAAAATAGTAATTACGGATGAAATACATACAGCAATTTAATGATATTTTCAAGTTCTAAAAATGTCTAAATAGTAATTTTTGATTATGTTCTACACAAAGTAGAATTGATATCTACAAAATAGTATATGAAATCTATTTCTTTCGTTGAATCTACTACAATCAAAATATATATTCTATGTAAATAATACTATTCCAAAATTATTTGGAATACACATTCCGCTCTTAACATATTCCTCTAAAATAATTAGAAATCAGAATCTACATATTACTTATAAATCTACAATCAATAGAAATCAGAACTACATATTATTATAAATCTAAAACTTGTAGAAATTGATTTTAAATATTATTATTGTATTCTACATATAGCAGAATACATATTCTACGGATAAGGACAATTACTTTCGAAAACATTGCAAGAAAATATTTGGAAATATTCTTTTTCTATATATTAAAAATCAATTTTTCAGAAAATGTTAAAAATGTATATTTTAATTACTTTAATTAATTATTTATTATTTTTTGACAACATTTTAATTTTTTTTCTTATTTTCCAGCATTTTATTTTTAAATATTTTCTTTTATTTTAGTTACTTTAGTTATTTATTTATCTTATTTTTACAGCATTTTAATTATTTATTATATTTTAATATTTAACTATATATTTTTAATTGTAATTTCGAATTTATATTTAAATTAAAGGTATTATTTTCATTTTAAAAATATTTAGCCTAATGGAACATAGAATATATGAGATTAGCTTAATGCAACATAGCTACTATTTTTTGTATAAGAAACGGTTTCAAAAAGTGATTTCACCTTAATAATCATTTCTAAAGGAGAAATGAAACTAAGTAGCTTAGTGTTTATAAGAGCATTTTCATCAAATGATGAGAGGAAGGATTCACACATTTCCTCAAAAAAAAACTAATATAGTAAAGACAAAGTCATGAATCTGTATCATGCAATTTTGCTGTGATGAACATGTATTGTCACTATTCCGTGGGTCCTATAACACGTGAAGACTCACGATTAGTTATTAATTTTTTTTAAAATAAAGAAAATCAAACGAAAAACTATTTGTTTAAAATCTATTTAATTAAAAATTAAATAAAATTTGGTCTGAACCAAGTAATTATTGGCTCCATTCAAATATTAAAACTAAGAACCATCCAAATAATAAATTGTTCAAAAAAGAATTAAATAATTTAGATTCCATCAAAAAAAGTTGGTGATGTTGCCACTTCACCACCAATTTGGTTGACTAAACTATTCTATAAGATATTTTTTATTTACTTATATTACTTTTATCATATATTTAGTTCTAATTTTTATTTTATGTTTAAAATTCAGTTGAACTAAATTAAACTTGGTCGAACTATATTGACTCGTTATTCGAAAGTATTTTTTTATTTGGTTACCTAATCAGGTTTAAAAATATTCACAAAAACTAATCTAGTTTTCTTAAATTAATGTATCTTGCATTATGAAGACTAGATTATTCCATCATGGAAATTTCGAACTGCGTATTAGAAGAGGTTCACATTATAACTTGCATTACTTCAAATATATGAAACACATTTTCTTTTACTGTGATTTTTTAGATAGTCTTATAAGAAAGGGAAAAAGACTTATAGACATGGAGTTTGACCCAAAAAAAAAAAAAAAAAAAAAAAAAAAAA
>CAKOAT010119598.1:0-36449 GCA_932364175.1 Eruca vesicaria subsp. sativa | reverse complement strand
TGATATATCTTATCTATTTATTATAAGATCTTCAGCAGATCCGTACGACTGTCACTGACCCAGATAAGTTTCTTTATTCAGTTTCTGAGAAGAATCAGTCTTCCATATCCAACACACAACTTGTTTCTTGAACTGAACACACGCAAAATCTTTCTACTTGTCAGAAATACAAAATCATATCAAATCGGTTCTTGATATTTTATAGAGGATTGATGCCTAATAAATCTCTTTTCATATCATCATATAACTCAGTTATATACAAAATGCATCTCACTATCTACATTTTTGTATTGCATTATAGCTCAAAGTGGTCCTAAAGAAACAAACGAACCCCACACACGATTCCATGAAGATGACCTAACAAGTAACTCCATACAAAAAGACAAATACGTGCAACTTTATATGTATAATGACTTATACTGAAACTATAACCCCTAAAAATAAGATATCACGAGATATCCGTGATATTCTTTGATGCAATCTCTTCCCCATGCTCTTTGTTTCTTTTCTTTTTAATTATGAGGAATTAAATAGTTGGTATAACAATAATAATGGAAGAAAACCATCATAAATACCTTCACCAGATTCACATGACTCCACAACACTTCTGAATCTGTCACTTTCTTTCTGCATGTATCCTTGTCTTGTTGATTTTTGAATTTGTTTTTTTTATTAGAGGTGGTGGAGAATTAAAAGCTATGTTCTGAAGGGTGTCTTTATTAATACCAGAGCCAGTCTTGCTTCTTAGCTAATTGTCAAGTTGTTTTCTTTCTTAGTTACTTGACATCTAAGTAACAAAGGAGATGAATAGTGGTTCTTGTTCTTCTTTAATGGAGGTGGGTTATGATCATCATCATCATGGTCATGAGGAGCTTCATGTTTTGGCCGTGGATGATAATCTTATTGACCGTAAACTTGTAGAGAAGTTGCTCAAGATCTCCTCTTGCAAAGGTTCCATTCTTTTCTCACCCTTCCTATTTTTCTGATTAATATCTATTTTGTATATTTTTTGGTATTAATTCTTTATGAAATGTGATATTATTGTAGTTACAACAGCAGAGAATGCGATTAGAGCATTGGAGTATTTGGGTTTAGGAGATCAAAATCAGCATATTGATGCACTAACCAATAATGTAAGCAAGATCTATGGGTCTTCCCCTTGACACATCTTGTTGGAGTGAAAATCATGAGAGTAATTCTAACAAATCTATGAAGAAAACTCAAAATGTATTTTTTTTCTCTCCAGAATTTGAAGGTGAATCTAATCATCACAGACTATTGCATGCCAGGGATGACAGGCTTCGAGTTACTCAAGAAAGTGAAGGTAAGAACAACTATAACAACTACTTCTTGGAATCAAGAATCACATGTTTTTTTATCATTTTTAATTAGTTCAATTTTAACAAAATCTCTCATGTGTTTATATAGCAGGAGTCATCAAATCTGAAAGAGGTCCCTGTCGTGATAATGTCTTCAGAGAACATTCCTACCCGCATCAACAAGTAAGAACATTTGATTTCTAATCAAGACCTTGTTTCTGTTTGCTCGTGTGGAAGTAAAACTAAACATATAAAATCATCTTATGTTCTGTTTTTTTTGGTCACTTAAATGCAGATGTTTAGCTAGTGGAGCTCAAATGTTTATGCAGAAGCCTCTGAAACTATCGGATGTTGAGAAACTTAAATGTCATCTCATGAAGTGCAGAAGCTGACCATGAGAGACTATAAGTAGCCCTAACCATATTATAACTATTCCATTATTTGGTTCTTTATTTGATTATGTTACATGTTTTTTGTGTCTTCTGAAAATCAAGTAATGTTTTCAAAATGTTTATAGCAATCAGCCATCTTAAGCCCACACAAACACACACAAAAAAAACAAGTGTAAGGGATATATATAGAAAATGATTATGGTTATGAAGATGGTGACTATGTCTTCTCTCTTCAAACCCTAAGCAGCGAATAAATGGATAACAAGAGAGGAAGAAGAGAAGAGAAAGAAAAAAAAAAATCATAATCATTTATTCTGTGGAGATGATTATGATTTGTTTTTGTTATGGTTAATTTGTTTTCTACTTTCTCGTCTCTTCTCCTTTTGTGGACATTGTTGCACATGATTGTAATAGTTTCTGACTCCGCATCAAATCCGCGACACTGCGTGACGTAAGAATCTGTGGAGTCTTGTACAGCAAGAAAGGTCTAGGTTTCTGTTTGAGACAAGACTATTGAAGTTCCGAACACGAGATTCTTGTTACATGGATGCTTCTTTTTTTTTGTCTCAATTCTTATTGAGTTTTAGACGGAACTTGATCAATGTCCGACCAACCAAGATTTTTTTTAGTTATCTTTTGCTGTGTATGTATCGCACGATTTCGAGGCTTGTAGTACGGTAGGTATAATCATGATATATCTCTATAATATTATTTGAGAAGTCACTTTCCTACGTGTCGCGCTCACGTTAACTCTCACGATGGTTGATTACGTAGATACCCTTAATGAATTATTTTATTTTAAGATTATTATTAATTTTTGATTTAGTTTCTTTTTTACTTTTATCCAAATAACATATATAATAAAGAGGAAATATTTCTAAAATTGTAAAACAAATTTAAAAACGAAAATATATGTATGTAATATGACTTTATTAAAAAGAAAAGTTCACAAAATAGTAATACCCTCATTAATATATATTTTTAAATAACATAAAATATATTTTCCAAAAAATAAAAATATATATGTTCATGAAGATTCAAAAATTTACCAATTACACTTTATTTTCTAATATTCTTTAGAAATCAATATATGATTTGATAAATATTATGAAAATACATGTATATTTAAGCGATAAATAAACTAATTTGATTTGATTTAACTAAAATAAAGAGTAAATAAATATTATGAAAACACATGTATATTTAAGCGATAAATAAAACTAATTTGATTTGACTTAACTAAAATAAAAAGTAATTATACTTCAATTTTAATTTAAAAATATATTTAACTCAATATACTCCAAAATGAATGACTCAAATAATCTAATTTATATCCAAAATTAAACATCTAACTACAATAAGAACATATAATGTTATAATAATAATAATAATAATAATCTATTTAATTTTATACATATAAATTAGAGGTTAACCCAAAGCATATTAAAAAGAAAAAAAATATTAACCAGTTACAATTTAATTCTTTTGTAGAGTTTATATATATGCATGAGACTTCAAAATATTATCATTATATTCATTTATGTAATTTTGAATCGAACACTTCAGTTTATTATTTATTTCATTTTAAGCACAATATATATTAAGTTATACATAATTTAACTATAATATATTTACATATCTAAGACAATAACCAACTGAAATGAAAATAAGAAAATTAATCAAAGTTTTATTATATTTAGAATAAAAAATATTATAGCTGAACTCGAAAAACATATATTATCCAATATACCAAATTGATAACCAAACCTACTATTGATCCAAAAGATAATTAAATCGATAATAATATATCCAAAGTCATAAAATTTATTCAAAATTAAAATTAAATATCAATCAATTATTATAAAATTTTACTTTTATGAATATTTATATGCACGGGAAAATCACCTAGTACTTTAGAATATAACAAAACCATGCCATTATTATACTATATATGTAGTTAGTTATGTACACGATACAGGTTAGCTAATATTGCTAGTCAATTTTCAATAATTCTATCAAAGAAAAGATAGATGCGAATTAGCGGAGCTTATTGAGCTGATACGTATCCAAGATTTGGATAATGAATTGAGGAATTAAATGTTCACCAAACTCTGACCTAACTTATCTAACCAATTTGAAATCTGAATATCAACCTAGTAGAGTTTAGGAGTGTCAAATCAAAGCGATTCGCTATAAACCGAAGAGCATGTGATCTAAACTAATACTAGATTTTTGACCCGCCCTTAAAAAGTGCGCATACTATTTTTGTTGTTTTATCTACAGATAGATCGATAAGTCTTCTGTTTTGATGATATAAAATGTCACAGAATCAAGATCAAATTATTATGCGGGTATGAATTTTTTTTTGTTTTATAATGTCTTAGACAATTTTTTTATGTTTATAAATAAGTTAACAATAGTTGTACCTAAAATGTGTACTTGAGAAAGATTGTATATTTGACAATTAAATGGTCCAATTTTTTTTTTTGGTTTTGTGATTAATTCATAAAATTACGCTCAGTCCGATCCGCCCTGTCCGACCCGCAACAGGTTGAATCATTTTTTCTACTCAAAAATTTTTCATGTCTGACCTGCAAAGAAAATATATTTTTGCAAGTTTTTTTTATAAAATTTGGAAGAGAATCAGCCGACTAATGAAACCATTAGTATATAATTTTTAGGACCAAAAAACAAAAGATCATATTACCATTAATGAAAATAAAAATTTGTTCATATCATTTATGGTATAATTGGAAAACATAAAAAAATCATTAAACAAAAGGTTTCTGTTTTAATGGTATTGATTTTATTTTTGAAATATATTTGATAATTAGAAGTTGAAACTTCAAAAGTTTAAGTGGTTTGAGTACAAGTTTATTAGTATTACTGCTTGTACATTAAAATTATGAATTTGGATCTCAATGCAATTTACTACTATCACTTATACAAAATAACATAGAATATGAAACAATTTACTAGAAAAATTAATTTTATGCAAATCAAACTAGAATATCATGGTTAGTGCTATCTCGTAGCATCTATTGAAATATCTTCGAATGGTAAAAGTAGATTAATCTACTTTTAATCGTTGTTGAACTCTTGAAGTAGGAACCTGAAAAAGATCAACATCAGGTGAAAAATTCTGACGCAGATTCTCACGGATGAACTCATTTGAAGGACGCATTTCATCATCAATATCAACATGATAGACTTCTTCATTTTTCGTGTCTCGGGAACTTGAGTGTGTTGCATATCACCACCATATGTTTTAGAATAAAAGTGACATTCATCATTGTTTTAACCATCGTTCATCAACTCTTCTCTTCTTTGGTGCAAAAAGTATTGAGATTGTGATTGGACGTCATATAAAATGAAACATCGTTGCATCACATCCCAAATCTCTAGCGGCTTTCGTTTAATGATTTTAGAATCGTGTCTACCTGTTAATAAGATTATATAGGTTTTAGATTACAAATATTATAGATTTGGTAATTTATTAAACTTACGCTGGTTTTAAGAGATGTTGTTGTACTTCACGATATTTCCACCAAGAATCAGACGCAGATATCACAGTCATAGGATCAACCGAAATGCCCGTCAAATTTGTCATAAGATGCTTGTACTTCTTGTATTTTCTTTTTAGTTGATCAAGTTTTTCTTTGAAGAACCGGTAGTTTACGTTACTATTAAACATTTGGTTGAACTTATTAACGAGAAACTCTTTACCAGCGGATGTAGGATCTTTGAAACGGTAATCACCCATGACAATTGCTCGATCGTACAACTCAATAAATACTCATTCTCGGTTAGGATTCCATCTAAAATTGTCTTCCCTCTAAATATTTTTTAAAAAATTCAATCATTTTATTTTACTATTACTTCAACAATTTTTTAAAAAAATATTAAATACTTATCCGTACCGACGTTTCTGTAGGTAAATTCACATCTTCTTCATCGGAGAATGTTGTATGTTGTCAGCGATTTGACGCCATATCTACAATTTTAAAGTAATGCAATCTTTATTATTTGGTTGATTAAAAAAATCAAAGTAATTTCTAGATCATTATTGAATAATTTTTCTAATACTAATAGTATATCTTTCTAACAAATATATATATATATATATATATATATATATAAAAATGCACCAGAAAAATACAAACATATAATGACGAAGAATGGATCTTTTTATCATTTCATTGACACATTAATTTAATTTAGAGTTTTTTCCCCATTTATCTGTACATGTATTTTCTCTTTTTAGGTATTTAATTTTTTTCAGCAAGCTTAATATTATTAAGCTCATAAGGCCCATATCAGCACGTTTATTTGTCTTCACACTAAAATATGATTATTACAATAATATTTTAATAATTCTTATAGCCTAACTTTTTTTTAAAAAAATACGGTCATATATGTATTTATATATATATGTACGTTTTCTTTTTATTGTGCTTTGCATATGAATTAAAATATAATATATCTTCCTCTAATTAGCATATATATATAATCTATTGTAATGTTAATTTACATGTATAAGTATCACCGTACGCATGGATTTCTAAGATATATTTTAATATTGTCATAGTTTTTTTGACTAAAATTAATATTGTCATAGTTTTAATTTTCGATAACAATAAATATTTTTACAAAACTTTTCTCAAAAGTGTCACATAATATTAAAGGTTGATACAAGTTTGTAGTATTTTTCGAAATAAATAAAATTATGAAAAAAATAATACCTTATTTTAATTAATGTAAATAAAGAAGCAATAAATCTAAAACATTTATTATTTTTTTATTTTTTTTAGTTTAAACTAATGATTTCACTGATATTTTATGTTAATTAACCTATTTTTTTTCAAAGAACGCATTTAAACAAAATTAACCATGATATGTTATGGGCAAATCATTAAATAGTTTTACCTTTGTTTAACAACAAATATGGTTGATGGAAATCTTATGATGAACATTAGAGACAACATTGCAGATATGTTATGGGCAAATCATTAAATAGTTTTACCTTTGTTTATGTAGTTTTTATTATGTATTTAGATATTTTGATGTAATTTTTATTGTTGAAATACATGATCTGTTTTTTTTTTGAACTGCTTTTACTATTCATAAATTCTAAAATAACTTGTTAACTTGATCTGCATCTCTCCTGCATAATCTGCTTGATATGTATGTTTCGCTTGATCCGTCCCGTTTGAACTGCTTTTACCATTCGGAACCTAAGAGTATGAATGGAGTGACAGATAAAAAGCAGATCGCCTGCAAGAGTGGACCATCTGCACTGCCTTTGCCAATCATATATTTTTTTTAAACAAAAAAGTAGGATAACTGCATAGATATGAATATTTTTTGTCTTCTTCTGCATAAAAGCAGTGGAATTGCCTATCTAGTAATCCATCTCGTTTTGTAGTTGTTCAAGCAGTGGAACTGCCTTTTTTTTTTCATCCAATACATGACTTTAAATTAATTGAAAAATCTTTTATTTATTATTAGTTGTTTACAGGATGTCTCAATAAATGAAAAATAGGTTCATTCCTCATCTTTATATGTTTATATTTTTTTTGGTGTAAGAACTTTTTGTATTTAATATATATATACACGACCATAATTATACATATACTTATTTTATTTTCACATCATTCATATATATAATTTACAAAGTTTGACAAAAAAAAAACTATAACATATAATATAATAAAGTTGTTAAAATATATTTAAAGTAAAATTGCTCAAATTTGTTATTGGTTAACTCCCACTGATATTATTTATATCACTTTAAAGTTGTATGTTTGATGTCTATTAACCGATAAAACATAACAAAAAAAAATTATTGATGGAAAGGATATGACAAAAAGTATCGAGAGAGAAATAAATTATTTTTCAATAAATTATTTTAACTATGTTTATTTATTGTATATAATATTCTATATTGATTATTTAGTTATAAATTTTATTATTTTAATACATGATTTGCTTTTTTTTATATGCATTTGCCATTCATAATTTAGTAAATCATTGATCTGCTTGATCTGCACTTATTATGTTTGATCCGCTTGATCTACACTTGTCATGCTTGATCTGCATGAACCGCTTGATCTGCTTTTACCATTCGAAGCATAAGGCTGTGAATGGGACGACATGACAAACACAGATCTCGTGCACTTGGCTTTTTCATATATTTTTGCCATTCACGTGTTTGTCTAAAAAGCAGGACAACTGCATAGGGACCATTTTTTTGTCCTTTTGTAAGTAAAAGCAGCTCTCTTGCATGCTCTTCTGTCCGCATAGCAATTTGAGCAGTTCATGCACTGCTTCTTTTACCTAACCAATAGGAGAACTTTGTAAATTTTAAATTAAACTAAAAATATCCATTTGTCTTTATATAAACAACTAACATACACCATCACTCATTCACTATCAAGAACAGATCAACTTAAACGTATTGTTCGATCTCTTCTTGTTTCTCAAAGTCATATTACTTTTCCTTTTTTTTCTTCATTCCTATGATAATTTTTTTTAATATGATATGTTACTAGTAACTGTAAATAGAGTAAATGTAACTACAACATTATATCTATAGTATATTATATAGTTTTTATCTATAGTATATGCATATAATATATTGAAAAATTTGATATAAATGTATTAACTGAAAGTAGAAAATTTAACATTTTGATTTATATAAATTAAATACAGAGTACATGTATTAATATTTTTGTTTTTTTTACAGTTAAAATATTAAAGAATGTTTAAAGTATACATGCATATATTATTAAATGCTGTTTTAAAATGTATCATCTATAAATTGATGTCATATTGTAGTTATTTTGAATAGATTCAATTTTAGATCACTTCAGTATATCTAACTTAGAAAATTTTCTTTCTATTGATTTATAGGAAGTCATGGTTTAAAGAGATGGCATGGAGCATAAGTAAAATTATTTTCATGGAAAACCCATAAGTACATTCATATACGTGCAGAGTCAAAATATATTAAAAGAGAAAAATATCAGGTTTTGCTTATTTTCCACTATTTACTACTTTCTTATTTGTTGATTAATGTTTCTTTGCTTGAATCAATAATTTTTTCAGTATTCTCTACTACAATTGAGCTCAACCATAAAGCAGAATAGACATATAAGAAGGTTTTCATTTCTGAACCAAAAGGTAAATTTACTTTAATTAATTTATAGGAAAATTCATTATAGTTTAGAAAAATTAAAACAAATAGTCTTATAAATTATTTTGATGAGGATTTTGTTGAAGTAATGAGACACTAATTTGAGCAACGAAGATTCTGAAAGTAATCCTCGAGATTTGGAGACAACAAATATGGCTGATGAAAATCATATGATGAACATTAGAGACAACATTGCAGATATGTTATGGGCAAATCATTAAATATTTTTACTTTTGTTTATGTATTTTTGATTATGTATTTTGATATTTTCATGTAATTTTTATTGTTGAAATACGTGATCGGCTTTTTTTTAACTGCTTTTACCATTCATAAATTCTAAAATAACTTGTTCTACTTGATCTGCATCTCTCCTGCATAATCTGCTTGATCTGCATTTGTCCCGCTTGATCTACATGATCCGCTTGATCCGTCCCGCTTGAACTGCTTTTACCATTCGAAACATATGAGTATGAATGGAGTGACAGATAAAAAGTAGATCTCCTGCAAGAGTGGGCCATCTGCACTGCCTTTGCCATTCATATTTTTTTTAAACAAAAAAAGTAGGACAACTGCACAGATATGAATATTTTTTGTCTTCTTCTGCATAAAGCAGTGGAACTGCCTATCCAGTAATCAATCTCGTTTTGTAGTTGTTCAAGCAGTGGAACTGCCTTTTTTTTTCATCCAACACATGACTTTGAAATTAATTGAAAAATCTTTTATTTATCATTAGTTGTTTATATGATGTCTCAATAAATGAAAAATATGTTCATTCCTCATCTTTATATGTTTGTATTTTTTTGGTGCAAGAACTTTTTGTATTTAATATATATATGACCATAATTATACATATACACATTTTCTTTTCATATTATTCATATATATAATTTACAAAGTTTGACAAAAAAACTATAACATATAATATAATAAAATTGTTAAAATATATTTAATAATACAATTTCTCAAATTTGTTATTGGTTAACTCCCACTGATATTATTTATATCACTTTTAAATTGTATGTTTGATGTCTATTAACCGATGAAACATAACAAAAAAAAAATTTGATGGAAAGGATATGACAAATAGTAGAGATATTATCGACAGAGAAATAAAAATATTTTTCAATAAATTATTTTAACTTTGTTTATTTATTGTATATAATATTTTATATTGATTATTTAGTTATAAATTTTATTATTTTAATACATGATCTGCTTTTTTATCTGCATTTGCCATTCATAATTTAGTAAATCATTTGATCTGCTTGATATGCACTTATTCTGCTTCATCCGTTTGAACTGCACTTGTCCTGCTTGATTTGCATGAACCGCTTGATTTGCTTTTACCATTCGAAGCCAAGCGGTGCAAATCAAGCGGTTCATGCAGATCAAGCACGACATGTGCAGATCAAGCAGGACAAGTGCAGATCAAGTGAATCATGCAGAAGAGATGCAGATCAAACAATTTATTATAAATTATGAATGAAAAAATCAGTTCAAAACTATAAATCATATATTTAAACAATAAAAGATTATACCAAAATATCAAAATAAATATTTTAGATGTTGTAAGATCAGCCGAAATGTTAATTGGATTTTTCATAAGATGCTTATACTTCTTCTATTTTTGTTTTAGTTGATCAAAATTGTCTTTGAAGAACGGGCAGGTTACTAATATTAAACTCTTTGTTGATATTTCTATAGAAAAATTTGTATCTTTTTGTTGAAAAATATTGTACAACTTAATAAAATATTCGTTTTATGTAGGAAAATTTATATTTTTTCTTTGGATAATGTTGTGTTTTGTAGGCGATTAAACGTCATGTTTATAATTTCAAAATGACATAAATAATATTAGTGTGAACTATATAGTTTGAGTTAATCTTTGTACATTATTTATAAAATCAGATAAATATAATTAAAGCTAGTGTTTATAGCAAAATCATTTATTAATGAAAAAGGCAGATCAACCCCTTCAAATGTTAGCGGGTGAGATCTGCATGCAGATCTCCGGCTTTTTTCACAAAAATACAGAAAATATTGAACTGCATGCAGATCTCCCGCTTGAACTGCTTTTAGAAACAAAAAAAAAAGATGAATGGCAAAAACAATGCAAGAGAACTGCATGAGCAGAAGATCTGCACTTGTTCTGCCCTTCCATTCATAAGTGTGTGAATGGGGAGACATGATAAAAGCAGATCATCTGCATCTTCTTTTTCTGTGTAATTTGTTACTAATCACAGTTTTAAAAAAACTTTAAATGCAGGACATGAGAACTGCTTATGTACTGATTTTTTTGTGTCATTTTCTGTTAAAAGGCAGTGGAACTGCATGTTCAGCAGTTTATCCCATTTATATAGTAGTTCAGCGATTCTTTTTTTTTCTTTAATCAAATAGATGAATTTTTAAATTAGATTAATTGAAAGCTCTGAATTATTTATACAAATGATATTATTATCTGTGCCAAAAATAAAAAAAGTTTCATTTATTTCATTGTAAATTATTGTATCTGCTATTGATTATTATTAAACTTGATTAAACAATTCTAGATTTTGTAAGTTTTTATAAATTTACGCCATTTCATAACATATTAAATTTAATTTATTTTTGAAATAATTTAATTGAATTTAAACCATTTTACAAACATAAACAATACTCGGCCGCTGTGTAACAAAAATAATGATGGTGAAAAAGTTGTTATCTACTTTGTTCAGAATTAATATACAGTAGAAACTCTATAAATTAATACTCGATAAATTAATAATCTCTATAAATTAGTAATTTTTGTCGGTCCCAACTTGAGCCAATTCAAAATTTGACACAAATCGATAAAATAATAAGATAATATATTTTTAGAAAACTCTATGTAAATATATGGTCCCATTAAATTTATAAATTAATAATTATATGTATACACATTTTATATAAGTAAGAACATATTATTATTGTTTGTTTTATATTCATAATGGAATTCTCTTTATATTTTCTCAACACTTACTATATTTTTGATGATATTTGGTAATATTATGCCTTAAACCACATTTAGATTAATATATATTACATACACAAAATAAAATAATAAAATTGATATAAATGTCAATATTTGTTAAAAAATAATAATTAATAATTATATAGTAAAATAAAATATTTTTCTTCTTTTTGAATAAATTTATTTTAAAATAAAAAAAATCTAAATAAGGAAATTTTTCTAAATTAATATCTCTATAAATTAATAAAATTTTAACGTCCCAACATTATTAATTTATAGAGGTTTTACTGTACTAGTAATTGTTTTTAATATATGATATTAGCTGAAACAAATATCACCAAAACAAAAATAGAAAAACTGTGTCACACATCTCTTATAGTATACTAGGTGGCTTCCTGCACCATGTGCAGAAATAAAAGTTTTAAAAATAAATTTATATTTAAAATAAAATTTAATTAATTTTTAAATTTATTATTTTATTACATTATTAATTTTACATTAATTATATGTAACAATTAAGAAAAAATAAACAGTTTTATTTAAATATATAACAGTTCTCTCAAATAGAATTTTTTTAGGTTTTTTCACTAAAATAGATCTTAAAACTAAAATGACCAAAACAATATTTTTTATTTTGAAAATTTAATTCCATTTTTTAAAAAAAAAATTTGTAATCATATCCCCAGAACTCTACTCCTCAACTTTAAACAAAAAGGTTTACAATTAGTTAACCCAAAGGATATAAGTGCATATTTACTTATTTTTGATAAAACATTTAAGTCTATCTTGGTCATTTTGTTTTATGGTCTATTTTTGTGATTAAAACTTTTTTTAAGGTCAATCTTAAAAAAAAATTCTTAAATTTATATTTAATAATATATATGTATCTATTATCTTTTGGTTAAATTATACTAAATCAGATTCTATACTATTAAGATAAAATTTTGTTAGATATATAATTATCAAAATATAAAACTAAATAATATTTCTAAAATTTATAGATGTTATAAATAAAGCTAATGGTATTGGGATTAGAAAATTTTAATTTTAAAAAAAAAACTGCATAAAATTTTGAAAAAAATTATTAATAAAAAATATATAATTATTAAAATACACATAAAAATATTTCAATATTTGTAATATTATTATATTTATATTTCTACTATTATATTATTTATTATCTTAATGATAATTTAAGAGTTCTTTTTCTTATCACTATTTTAATACAAATTTTTGTTTAATCAAACATAAAAAGTAATATAAAAATATTTTTGTTTATTTTAAATTATATTTAAGAATATGCATGTATATATTTAAAATTATAATCTTAGATAATTTTTATCTATTTATTTTAATTAAATATATTAAATAAATTTTTACAAAATTTTATAATTATCAAAAATTAAAATTAGACAATATTTATTAAATTTTTAAATATATAAAAAATTAATAATTTTAAGATTAATTTTAATAATTTTCAAAAAAATGTATACATTTTTGAAATTTTTGTAATAAAATTGTATAGTTCTAAAATATATAAATAAATGATATTTTCGAAAATTTTAATGCCATATTGGTATATATTTATTTTAATGATGATATATTAGTTATTACCATATTTTAAAAATATTTCCAAAAATATAAATCGACATTAAATGTAATATATGAGTTTTACCATATTCTATAAAGTTTTCCAAAATATATATATTAATATTAAATGCAATTGTCCATGTCATATTTAATCATATGCCATGTCATCAATTCTAGTAGATATGTCACTATTTTTGTGAAATTGATTCTAGATAGGACATGTGGCAAAATCACTTCACAAATAATATATAGGGGATGTCAATCAAATGATACAAGAGATCTATTCTTCATCTTTTATTTGTTTGTATTTAATATATGTGTGTATTAAATAATCAACAAGAATATTATAAAAATGTCCTTAGTAAAAAAAAAAAGGTTTTAGTAATCACCAGTAATATTTGTGTGTTCAAACTTCAAAGTTTAACAACAACAGGTGCTTATTGATTGACTTTGTTAGAGGAAGTCAAAATCGGTTTAACGACGACGATGCAGAAATGCGTTTCAAACTCCACGACGTTCACATTCGTCGCACACTCTCTTCTTTAGCTGAATCCTACACTTCTCCAGCTTCTCTCAGCTCCCGAATCAGAGCCTTAGTCCACAAAACAGAGTATCTACAAGCTCTGCATCTATACACTAACCATGACAACTCTTCTCCACTCTGTACTTCCGTCTTCACATACCCTTCTCTTCTCAAAGCATGCTCTTCACTTCAAAACCTCTCCTACGGAAAAATCCTCCACGCTTCAATCATCGTGTTGGGTTTGCGACACGATCCCTTCATTGCAACTTCGCTTGTTAATTTTTACGTAAAGTGTGGATCTTTAGATAGTGCCGTCCAAGTGTTCGATGGAATGTCTCAATGTGGAGATGTCACGGTTTGGAACTCTTTGATTGATGGGTACTTTAAATTTGGCAGATTTAAGGATGGGTTTGATTTGTTTCGTCGGATGGTGGCGTTGGGTGTGAGGGCTGATGGTTTCTCGTTGTCTATTGTTGTGGGTGTTTTGTGTAAAGGTGGAGACTTTAGGTGGAGGGAAGGGAAACAGGTTCATGGGTATATGGTAAGGAACTCGTTAGGTGATGATTCGTTTTTGAAAACTGCTTTGATTGATATGTATTTCAAGTTTGGGTTAGGGGTTGATGCGTGGCGTGTGTTTTTGGAGGTTGAGGATAAGTCTAATGTTGTTCTGTGGAATGTGATGATTGTTGGGTTTGGTGATAGTGGGAGCAGTGAATTTAGCTTGGAGTTGTATGTGCTTGCTAAGAGTAACAGTGTTAAGCTTGTTTCCACTTCTTTCACTGGGGTTCTTGGTGCATGTGGTAGAAGTGGGAGTTTTAGTTTTGGGAGACAGATACATTGCGACGTGGTGAAGATGGGACTTGATAATGATCCTTATGTTTGTACTTCTCTTCTGTTAATGTATTCAAAGTGCGGTATGGTTGGTGAGGCAGAGACTGTCTTCAGTTGCGTTATTGATAAAAGACTTGAAATATGGAACGCCATGGTTGCAGCTTATGCAGAGAATGGTTACGGACATAGTGCTTTGGAGTTGTTCAGTTTGATGAGAGAGGATCGTGTCTTGCCTGATTCTTTTACCTTGTCAAATGTTATAGCGTGTTGTAGCATGTTAGGGTTGTATAACTATGGCAAATCAGTCCACGCGGAACTGTTTAGGAGACCAATACAAAGCACACCTGCAATAGATAGTGCTTTACTCACTCTGTACTCTAAATCTGGATGTGATACTGATGCGTATTTAGTCTTCAAATCAATGGAAGAAAAAGATGTGATTGCGTGGGGCTCCCTGATCTCAGGACTTTGCAAGAATGGGAAATTCGAAGAGGCTCTGAGAGTTTTTGGTTCCATGAAAGATGATAATGATAGGTTAAAACCTGATTCTGATATTATGACCAGTGTTATAAACGCATGCGCAGGATCAGAGGCTCTCAGTCTTGGCCTTCAAGTTCATGGTGGAATGATTAAAACGGGTCTAGTGCTGAATGTTTTTGTTGGCAGCTCCCTTATCGATCTGTATTCTAAGTGTGGTTTACCAGAAATGGCTCTCAATTTTTTTACTAGCATGAGAACAGACAACATTGTTGCCTGGAACTCCATGATATCTTGCTACAGTCGAAACAGCCTTCCTGAACTATCCATAGAACTTTTCAGTCTAATGCTCAATCACGGTGTCTTCCCGGATTCAGTATCAATCACAAGTGTTCTTGTTGCAATCTCATCAACTGCAGGCTTGCTTAAAGGGAAGAGTCTACATGGTTATACATTAAGACTCAACATTCCTTCAGATACTCACCTGAAAAACGCTTTGATTGATATGTATGTAAAGTGCGGGTTGTCCAAGTATGCAGAGAATATCTTCACGAAAATGGAGTATAAAAGTCTGGTCACTTGGAACCTAATGATATATGGTTACGGATCCCATGGAAATTGTCATAGAGCATTGAGTCTGTTCGATGAGATGAAGAAGGCAGGAGAATCGCCAGATGATGTGACGTTCCTCTCTTTGATTTCAGCCTGTAGTCATTCCGGTTTTGTGCAGGAGGGTAAAAACATTTTTGAGATCATGAAACAAGAGTATGGCATTGAACCAAAAATTGAGCATTATGCTAATATGGTGGATCTTCTAGGACGTGCCGGTCACCTAGAAGAAGCTTACAGTTTTATAAAAGCAATGCCTATTGAACCAGACAGTAGTACATGGTTGTGTCTTTTATCTGCGTCAAGAACCCATCATAATAAGGAGCTTGGGATATTGTCTGCTGAGAACTTGTTGAGGATGGAACCGGAGAGAGGTAGTAACTATGTTCAGTTGATTAATCTTTACATGAAAGCAGGATTGAAGAAAGAAGCAGCCAAGCTGTTGAGAGAGATGAAGGAGAAAGGCTTGCAAAAAAATCCAGGTTGTAGCTGGATTGAAGTGAGCAATCTCAATCATGTTTTCTTTTCAGGAGGTTCGTCTTCTCCAATGGCGTCTGAGATGATCTTTAATGTATTGAATAGCGTAAACAGTAACATGACAGACGAAGATGAGTTTGGCTTGAACAAGATAATGTAATTCCGAGAATGGTGTCTTTACATCATTCCTACTTCTCAGAAACACACACAAAACACTCTTTGGGGCAGCGTAGTGTAAAATTAAGAGACATTCTTGGGGGTTTAAAAATGAATGATATCACAAACAATATGTTGGTTGTTTGAGTCATCTGGAGATGCTCCAAAAAATGTACATTGTATGCCTCTTTATCTTCTTCCTGTGTTACATCACATTCCAGATGAGGTTCGGTTAATGCGTTGGGCACCAAGTTTGGGAGCTGCAGGTTTGGCTCCTCGGCCACGACCAGAGGACAAAGGTTTTGCTCTGGTGGTTGGTGGTGGAGCAGCAATGGCAGCCCAGGGGTCTTCATCATCAGACTGTACTGCCTTCTTCAAGTTCAACGGTCTTGAGGTAGTTGCAGGTGGAGGAGCAGCTAAGGATCCCCACAAGTCATCGTCTTCCAATTTCGCAGTTGCTTTTGCCGTGTTAACTTTTGGTCTCGAGCTTGTAGCTATAGAAAACAATGAATTTAACACACAAGGCTTAACAAAAATGTGCTGATGTGAACTGATTCAGCTAAAGATTGGTACCTGGAGGTCTAGAAGACACAGGTCGTTTTTGAGCTGCTTGGATGTTTGAGAGAGCTGGAGCAGGTTTCGGTTCATCAATAGGATCGAGATCCCAACCGTCTTTGTCGCTCTCATTACCTTCGTTAATGTCATTCTCAATGTCTCCCCAGCCATCTGTTGATGTTGGAGATGGTGGTGCTGGTTGATCTGTGAAGTCCGAGTTGGAACGTGTATGATGACTGGCTTTGACACTTGGCGCCTCCGTTGCTGAAGAAGATTCACAAGAAATAAAACAAAACAGGAAAAGAAAGAAGTATTGATATGTGTATTATCTAGCTACAAACACAGTGATCAACTATCAGATCTGAGTATATGATCAAGGTTTCTTTTGCTATATATGTCTGCAGTTGAACATTTGACAAAATTTACTTCCATGGTGAGTTAAAAATGATGGCAAGTGATCTCAAGTGTACCTGTTGTTGTAGCATTTGAAACTGCAGAAGCTAGGGATGGTGCTGAAGAAGAAGAAGCAAGCGACGCTTGATCTAATGGCTTACCCTTGAGAGTCAAAGAACTCATAGCCCATCTATAAGGATAAGTATATTAGTCCAGTTAGTATACGAAGCACTCTGATCAATGTTTATATGTAATATAGTTCATCTATTTTTTTTCTGATTTAACTATACTCACCCGATCAGACCAGCAGTTTCAGGTATAGCTGAGGCTCCTCCGGTGGCTCCTGTCTCTCCAGCGTTTGTCTATTAACAAACCAAACAAAGTTTAGCTATCATCCATTCCCAAATGTTAATAACATTTCATATAAAATAATCTAAAAGAAGGAGTTCGGTAGAACTATTACTCCTTACCTTCTCATAGTTCTGTTTCAGTATCTGAAGAAACTGTTCTACAGCCTGAAATGCCTTGGCTCGAACCTCGCTATCAAGGAAAATGAGAATAAATGATTTACATTTTGTCCAAGTGAGAATACTAGACAAGAAAAGAACAGCAAGCACTTAAATAAGGAACCTGTCATGATCAATAGTTAGTACAACAATATTTGGAAGAATCCTTGTTGCTATTTCAGTGTCGTCATAAGTGGTACTGGTGGCGCATAATGCAACAATACCTGCGTTAAGTAAAATTTACTGAGAATATGATAAAAGCTGGAAAGAAGATATCAGCAGAAACTTCCCACCCAGACCGAATGAAAAAGAACCAAAAACATCCTACATACCTGCACCACGAGCAGGTGGAAATGTATCCCGCAAGGCACGCACTGTAAAGGCATTAATCAAAACTCTTTTCCTTGTCTGCATCATATTTTCATGATTAGGCACAAACAAAAACAATAAAGGTCACAAAGGAACAACAAATGTAGTGAAAACTAACCCCTTCATTTAGGTAGGTGGCAATGTTCCCGAGTAATATAGTGGTATTGGTTCTGATAGCAGGCTCTTCATCCACCTGAAGATAATATGAAATTTAAACCACAATGAAGCATATATGGGAAAGAAACTGGTCAAAGCTATTGAGAAGGCAGATACAAACCTGTAATTTGGAAAGGTATTTCAAGAGGGATCCAGAAAGTGTACGCTGAGAAAGCTGCAGCCACAATAAAAGAAAAGAGATGTAATATTAGATACAAATACAATTGGATTATGAAAAGAAAGAAAAGTTGCATGGATGAAGCTACCTTTGGAGCTAAAACGAGCATCGATTTAAGAGTCAGCTCTCGTAGAAAGGCAGATGTGTCTGCAAATCCAGTAGCAACATGAGGGTATACCTATTAAGTAGTACTGTCCAGTCAGTCTTAATGATCAAAGCATGCAACAAGATTACATTGCTGCTGACACCCACAGCCAAAGAAGATAAAACAAACTTACTTGTTCATCAACAATTTGTCCGGACATTGATTCTCCAAATTGATCAACATGTTGCAAAAGAGAAACTCTAATAGCTCGATCATTAGAAGCAAAAAGCTTGACTATTGTTGGCAGCACCTAAAGTCATAAAAAGGAGGAACTTCAGGAATAAGCACAAAATATTCATAGGCACATGTATAATCCTATTGAGTGGTTTTTAGAGGGTTTTAAAAGAGACATGAACAACCTTGACTTTGAAATCTTCAGCTGATAACCATGAACCCATCTTGAGTAAGGCAGTTAATGCAGGGGCAACAGCTGAACCAAATTCAAGGGAAGAAGCTAATAAAGGAAGAATCTGCATCAACCACAAGGTTAGGTCAATAACAAAAACGTAAAACCATATACTCAAAAGGCATACTACTTTCTTACTACCCTCTCAATATTTCAGATTCATACCTTCTTAAGCACGATCTCCCGTGGAAGCTGTTCAGCAACATTTGGTAGCTTGCGGAAGAAAGTGTCCTTTTCAACACTGTCTTTCAAGTTGAGAATATCCATAAAATGTATGGTGTCCACCAGCTTGTTTTGGAAATACTCTGTCAAATGTCAAAAATAAGTAGCAAGAGATGAGAGAGCAAGAGATGAGAGATGGTCAAAGATAACTACGAGAGATACAAACATTCAAAACCCCAGAGGAGAGAGTCAAAACAAAAATACAGAGAAAAAGCAAACCGAGAATCGAAAGTAAACTGTTAAAGTTGCAAATTTGTAACCAAGACAGGAAGATTACCGCCATTTTCTAGAAGCTTTGAGGTGTTTAGTCTGCGAGAAGGCATGGAACTTAGGAGTCGCTGATAATCTGGAAGCAGAGACTGTGAGAAAAGGAAAACATTCAAACTGAAATGAAAGCCAGCTCTTAGAAAATGAAGTCACACAAACAGATAAACCATCAAAACTTTGGGTGGTGGGGTGGGGGAAACAAAGCATTTTGACAAAAACACATCGCCAGTATTTGAAGTCAAATCCACATATTCAGGAAAAAATGGGGTGACATCCAAACCTTAGGAATGCCGACAGTGTTACGGAGCTCCTCTGTTTTTCCAAGCTTAGAGCCGGAGAAGAGTTCATATATAAGACAACCTTCAAAAAACAAGTAAAGGGCTTCAATAAAAGAATTGCACTCAAGTTGGCCAGCTATATATTAAGCTAAGTTCATAGAGGTCTTACCTAAGCCCCATGAATCAATGGCCCATGGTGGAGATTTTCTAACGGCAACCCAATCAGATTTCACCATTTCCATTGGCTTGTACTGTGTTCCCACTAGCCATTCAAATGGCTGAAACAAAAAAAAAAGAAGTAAGTTTAGAAAAGATGAAAAGGAAGCAACAAACTCAGGACTAACACCTGACCCTTAAGACTACTAAAATTGAATAGAAAAGAAGACAGTACCAGCATAGGTCCACTTGCAGATTCATTGCTCCCATCAAACTCCGATAGGACATCAAAAGCATGGAGTTTCCAGTCCAAAGTAGGTGTCACAACAACACTAGCCAGGCAAACATTTCCATGCACCTGTTGAAACAATAGAAAGAAGAAGACGAAAAAACATTAATGTGGTGAGAACTTTAAGTTTGCCACTGCAAATTCAAGATGATACCTAAAATACCCAACAAGAAAATCTAGTAATGTTCTAGAAAATTATAAAGTTTTAAGAAGTGAACACTCACAAGTTTGCAGTCATTGTTCAGGAAGCTCACAGCTTTAGTTATCTGGTGTAGACCCAGAGCAAAATATTCATCCCTAAAGCCACATTTTCACAGTCACAACAAAGTTACAGACATGATCAAAAATATCATGTCAAGCACGATAAGGTCATATGACAAAACCCAGTATAATTAGGAAAAAAAAAAAAGACAGGTAAGACTGACATTTGTTGGAGTAGATTAAAATGTTGCTGCAAACTATATCTCTGATGCTCATAAGAGGAGTTCATACCTCTGAGTGGCTTTCAATCCTAGCTCCTTTATCTTATCTGAAAGCGGCATAACAGGCTCAGTGACTATGTAGATTGTAACCTTGGAAGTAGAACCATCGTTAGTTTCCACCTCCGTGCTGTGAAGAAATGAAAGTATATTTGGATGCCTCACCTGCAAAAGGAATTAGTAAGTGATAATATAGCAGAAAGATGCCGATGATACTGACAAGAGGATAAATAAATCCACTTAGTCGGACATTTAAGATGAATCAACTGACCGCATATATGTAAGAAAATGACAGAAAATAGATATTTCATGCAAGTATCAGTTTTCAATCTAATCAAGTAGGAAAAACAGACTATAAATTTCAGTGCACCTTCATACTTCCCTTACAGACAAAGAAAAGGTACCCAATACCCATACTTCACTAATTTGATGCTTTAGAGTTCTAAGTGAATGAGAGAAGTTTCCATAAGTAATCAGTGAAGAATTATCTTGTTTTTACTAATCGAGCATACAAAAATCTTATAGAGTTATGAGAACTTACAGTACGAAGACGCTTGACACCGTTTCTCCCAGCAGCCAAATGCCCATCTTGAGCATTGTTCCCAGAAAGAGCAAATATCGAAACTGGAGATCCATCATCCTGAAGAAACCAACATTACAGGATATGAGATTGTATCCTATAACAAACTTACACCATTCAAAAAGCAAATCCACCGACGCGGATATATAGTAAAAAGTAACAAAAACCATCTAATAAACTAGATACACACCTTATCAAGATCAAAATCCAAGCAACAAAACTCAAACCAAGAACAATTACAATTCAAAAAAGAGCCATCAGTCTCATCATCTAAGAGAACTACTAGATACGCCTCAAAAACTACAGCTACTATATGAATCACTTTACATAGACAAACCAATGATGTTACACAGTGCCAAACGTTTGACACTAAAGTAAACACTTATCAAGACCAAAATTCAATTATAAAGCTAATATACAGCAATAGAAGCAGAGTCTAACAAAGCTCAAACCAAGAACAGTTAAAATTCAATAACCATTAGTTTCATCTAAACGGAATACTAGTAACAAACTAACTAGATACGACTTCAAAAACTTGCAGCTACTAAGCATTGAAAAAGGTTTAAACTTTAAAGCTCTATGGATCACGTTACATTGAGAATCAATCATGTGATATAGTACCAAACGTTTGACACTAAAATAACAGAAGCTGAGATCAAAGCAATCAACAGGAAAAAAAAAGCTAAAGACTTTGAAACATAAACAGAGAGAGAGAGAGAGAGAGGAGATTAGACCTTGGAGGTACCACGAAAGTGATTCCACGAGCCCCAAGCAGAAGGGTAAGGATCACCGATGTTGTAAGGTAGATCCTTTAGCCCAGCCCCAGATCCACCCACCACTCCTTTCAAAAACTTGAACATCTCTTCTCTTCTCTTCAAATTTCAATACAGCAAACTGAAGAAGGTTAGGGTTGTTGCTTTGGGTTTGATCTATATGGAATCAGAACGAAGAAAGGAAGCTCCTTTTTCTTATGATTCTTCTTCAATCTGCAGCAATCGTCTCCCTGTAGATTTGCTTTTGCTCTTTAATTCGTCGGAGTTATGATCGGACCTGAACAGAGTGACTCTACTGCCGTTTTCGTGTTTTGTTTTTACAGTTCGTGCTGTTTTATTTGTTTACACAAGACGACGTGGAGTTCATGGTTTCCTGCTGTTTTTAAGTGGGCCGCGTTATAGCTTAGGCTCTACTTATGGATTGGTGACAATGTTTTCGCGTCTTATGTCATCTCTTGGAATCAAAAGTTTTTGGTTATATGCAAATTTCTTTTGATTTGGTTTTCTAGCTCAAACAATCTCCTTTTCAATCTTGCATTTTTAAGGTTTTGGAATGTTTTAAATGTTAATTAACGTTATAAATAGTCAAGATTAACACTAAATAACAAGATCTACACTAGTTGAAACCCAAAATGATAAACATAAAATGTATAATGGAGTATATATGTAGTTTGTTTGTATATATGGGGTTGAATCCAGAAATATCATGAAAATTTAACACAAAAAAGAAGCATGGTTATACTAATCTAATCTAGAACAAAATAGTTGTAGAAGGTATTCTACTTGTTTAAGAGTAAGCTAAAGCATGTTGCGTTTATGCTCATAGGTCCCATTCTAATATTTTAATAGTACGGGTCGGGTTCGGATAATAACACTTCGGGTTCGGTTCAAATTTGTATTGCAGCATAAAACCCGTAAAGTAACCATATATCTTTCGAATTCGGGTTATTTCGGTTCGGTTCGGATATACCCGAAGTATAAAACAAAATTTCGAAACAAAAACATAAAGAAAAAACACTGAAACTGAATATAAATTAATCATACATACATAAAATTGATAAAAAAAAAAAAGAAGCTAAATCAGTCATTAAAACATACATCACTTGTAAACAATGTGCATTACCTTACATATAAACTAAATTTATTATTTTAATGAAAAAATTACAAAGTACTTATTTATAACTAATTATATTTAAGATATTTATTTATATTTTAATATTTATTCTATGTATCATATCAAAATAAACATTAAACTGAATATCTAAAATATATATATATATATTTTAAAATATTTATATTAACTATTAATTTTGGATATTTCGGGTTATCCGTTCGGGTTCAGTTAAATAACACTTCGGGTTCAGATTTTTTATACCATCCTATAAGACTCGTTCGGGTATTTTTACTTTTCGGGTCGGATAACGGGTCGGGTTTTTTGGTTCGGGTTCAGTTTGGATTTCGGGTTTCGGATTTTATGCCCAGGCCTAGTTGCGTTCATATTCTTTTTTAAACTGCATGGTCTTGATAAGATCATGACTTATATTTCTTTATACATTTCAACTGAATAGCCTTTTCAAAATAAATAAAAAATGTAGAAGCTAATTAATTTTTGAAAAATTCTCTAGGGTATACCTAAAAAAGTTTTTGTCACATATATAGACATTAAAATAAAAATAACTAAAATAGATTAATGTTTTATCAAAAATAAGTAAATATACATTTATACCGTTTGGCTAATCCTAGATCTTTTTATTTAGAGTTGAAGAGTGAGATTTTGGGAATAGTATTTCAAATATGAAAAAAAAAAAGAAATTAAAAAAAATTTAAAGAAAAAATGTTATTATGGTCATTTTAGTTTGTGAGGTCTATTTTGTGATAAAAACTTAAAAATGTCTATTTGAGAGAATTGTTCTTAAATTTTCTCTCTAAAATACATTATAAACGTTAGAGAAACTTCTTCTTTGATTATCCATACTATTTCAAACAACTAAAATTAAAGAAAACTTTTGGTAAACTCTAAAAATCACATGATCAAACATAATTGAAGAATATTTAAATATTTTTGATGTATCAAGTGCTAATTGGACTAAGACATGTTTCAGGCTCAAAAGAATAAACTTCTACATAGATGTTGTTAAGAAATTTACCGAAAGTAAGTATAGTTAATTCAACGCCTTAGAAACTTCTTAAGTGATGTGTGTCCGTCCACTTTAAGAAAAAAAGTGTTCAATAGTTTCAGCATTGAAATTTCAAGTCGTCGTCTAGACTTCTAAGAAAATCTTGTAACTTTGAATCTTGAAGAGAGAAAACAAAAAAATCATTAAATTTGTTCATTCATAGAAGACCATGACTTGGTCAAATATTATTACCAGTTCGTCTGCCGTGTGTTACAAAACACGAACCAGCCCTTGTTACGTCGACTATTTATTCTCCGACCGGGTCAATGGGTTACCACTAAGAGTTAGATTTTCGGTCCGGATCTTGCCAAACAATTAGTGGACTAAATTCTACATTACCCCACTCACTATCATCGTCATTCTATTTTAACCCATCACAAATTTGATTTTTTTTTTTTTGTGCTCAAAATCTAAGTATAGTTAAAATATCAATTACCCTTAATGAATCAATATTATATGTAATATGAATTACTAGAAACTATTTTGAATTACTTTGAATTACTAGAAACTACCTTAAATTACTAGAAACTACTATGAACAAAAAATAAACTACCTTGAATTACTAGAAATTACTACGAACAAAAAAAAAAGTGGGGCAGTGAGAAAAATGGTGGGGTACTTAGAATAGTTATTTTCCAACTGGGGTATATCAGAATACTTTCCACAATTAGTTCCATGTTTATATTGAAAAAACAATAAAAAAAACCACCGTTACGTGAGAACTAAGAGTTTTGGTTATCAAGATACTTTATATGGTAGTCCAATAATAAAGATCCGTCTATCCCTTATGTTAATTAAAAAGTATTCCAAACTCAGATAAATCAAATATCATGTAGTACTAAATATGTTTCTATCGGTGTTGATAGGATCTTGGAACATATAAAATAACAATAATAATAATTGTTGTTTCCGAATGTGGAATAGCATAAAAGCGTGTTCTTAATTTGTGGACATACTTACCTGTCGATTAATTAAGTCCCAAACTAGCTAAAATAAGTAGTGCAAGAAAGATGGCGTCTTAAGAAAAAAAGAATCACAATCTTTGAAAAATCTGTATGTTCATAATTTCAAATGGAACCAACATCGAAGCTAACTGTTGGAACTAACCATTGTTTACGTATCTCTTAGTCTATATATATGCCCTAATATCTATATATGTGTTACTCATACCAAAGACATAAACTTTTAAAATTACAAAATGGAAGAGGTAATGTCAATTATCTTCCACGGGCTGAAACTGGTTGATGAGCTTAAGTCAAGCTTACCAGAAAAGTCACCGGAAGCTCTATCCACCTCTCTCGACGAGATCACAAAGACATTTGCTGATGCTAAAGAGCGGCTAAAGATAGTCCTCGTGATCAGGAACTCGGAGACCGCAATGAACCAACTTAAACCGGTGATTGTGGCTTGCTCAGACCAGATGCTAATGCAGATTGAACCGGGTCTGATGCAGGACTATTGGTTAAGGTATGGCGGGTCCACGTCATCTCAGGGAACTGAAGCCATGACTCAAAGGCAGCTCATGGCTGTTGAGGGTGACGGCGGAAGAAATTTGACGGCTACGGAAAGATCCGGTGGCTCCGGTAGCGGTTCATCTACGCCAAGGCAACGTAGAAGGTAAAAAGTTAAAACACTGTATAAGTTTTGATATTTTCTTTTGTGGTAGAAATGACACATGCTTAATTGATACGTAAATTATTATCAAACCAAGTATTTGTTTCAAAAATGCCACAACTTTGAACTACTGCCAAAAATACTACAAGTTTAGGTTTAGTAACTATGTCTAAAGATTCAGAATATCTTTTAGAATCATTTTTGACTCATTCCTTTTTTTTTTTTTGAATCCTTCATTTTTGGATATAAGGTATTCTAAAATCATTCATTCTTAAACCTAGAGTTCATAATGTCTTTAGAATTCGAGATGGTAGTGTTAGAAAATGAAATGTTAAAATATACGGGAGTTATGAAAGTTGTCCATTTATCAAATCATGATATGGATGAATGCATCTAACAAGTTTACTTTAATATTTCTCACTAGACTAAATCTTATTATAAGAACTCGATTATCTATTAGTTCACTTCAAGTTTCAAATTTCCAACATAATTATATGTTATTTTGGCTAATTTTAAAATGAAAATAGAATATTTAGGGTGTCCCGTATGTACTAATTAATGTAGATTTTGTGAGTACGTAGGAAAAACGAAGGAGAGGAACAAACGGTGTTGGTGGCGGCGTTAAGGTCGGGAAATACAGATTTACCACCTGACGATAATCATACTTGGCGTAAATACGGCCAAAAGGAAATTCTTGGTTCTAGGTATCCTAGGTAATCTTACGAATAGTAAAAATGAAAACTCTACTAATTAATTAATAGGCCGAAACGAATTTTAGAAAAATACTTTTGATCGTCAAGTAGTCAAAGATTCTATATATATGATGGTGAATGAGATTATCAAGGTCACAAAAGGCGTTCCTTTAGTTAGTTAACTAACCAAGAAATACACATTTACATCACATCAACATGTTGTAATCAGTCTCTTAATCACCAAGTTTTATTAGAATGACCAAATAACATATTATTAAAATTCAGTTCAAAGTTGAAACTTTGATGTTATAAAGTAATAGTACATATTTTCTCAGGTTTCGTTATCAAATAATACAAATCATTATCTTTTTCTTAGTTCATTAAATACCTACTTGCTTATCAAATCGTTGGAATAGTTTGAAAATGTCCTAATCATAAATAAAGAAATTATTGCATATAATATATACGTATTTAAATGATTGGGCAGGGCGTACTATAGATGCACCCACCAAAAGTTATACAATTGTCCAGCCAAGAAGCAAGTCCAACGCCTCAATGATGATCCCTTCACCTTCCGAGTCACTTACCGTGGCTCACACACTTGCCACATCTACTCAACTGCTCCCACTGCTTCTGCCGCCGTCCCCACCGCTCCAACTGCAACTACAGTCACAACTAGCCATCCTGTTGACTACGGTACCTTCTTTGACATGGCTGACGCTATGATGTTTGGTAGCGGCGGGACTGGGGCTAACATGGATTTCATGTTTCCTAGCAATGATCCACCTCATCATCATCACTATTACCGGCGGCCGGAGGAGGGAGATGGAGACAAATAGGATTCATATATCTACAGATATGTTTGATTTAATTTATTATTTTTTACAGGTGATTCTAGTTTGGGATCTAATGGGAAACCAATTCTTTTAAACTAGTTCGCCTTTAAAATATTGGAAAGTATTTTGTTACTAAATGGGTTGTTGCAAAGATGTATTTATATCATTTCCATATTTTTCTTCTAGTTCTCTATTTGATTATTCAAATTAACATACATGTCAGGTGACAACTAAAATGACTCAAGTTTACGTTTTAAAACAGAACTTAATTATTAGAAAAATCAATTGTTATTAAGGCACTGATAACATTTTTTCAATGTGTACTTCAAACGAATTCAAAATAACTAAGAAGTGTTAGGGGTTTGATATTTCTTCTAGTCACAAAATATCTATTTACATCAAATATTTTTTAAATTTATTTCCCATTATATCCTTTTAAATGTCCAGGTTGCTATACAAATCTCTGAAAGGAACTCATTTCATCATATTTTGTTTTTTAACAAAATCATTAAGTCCTTTATTGGTTAGAGTTGATGACAAAACAATAACAATATGTTATAGAAACAATATGTTGTAAAAGTTGTATGATATCATTTATGTATTTAATAAGATGATTAGTAAGTAAATGTTTATATATAAAATTATCATAAAATAATATATGATATATAATTTATTTATTTATAGAAATATAGATATTTTAGATTTAAAATATATAATTATTTTATGTTTTGTTATTAAAAATAATGAATGATAAGTAATTATATAAATTTATTTTATTTTAAAGGTGAAATATTATTCTTCTTAAAAATATAAATCATTTAATTGCAAACTTTATTTTTTTTAAATAGAAATGTATTTTGGATATAAACATATCATATTTTAAAAATAAATCAATCATATATAATTATTTTAAAATTAAATATATTTTAAATATAAACGATCTATCAAAAGCTCCATATGAGAGTATTGAGAAAATAACATTTAGAAAACATTAACATCTTGTAAGTGTTTTTCTAATAAATATTGATTAAATAATTATGTGCATAATGTTTATGCTAATGTTCTCACAATCTAAATAAAAATTTACTAACGCAAAGAAAAAGAAGGTACAATAGTCAGAATATCCCATAATATTGTGCACGCTTTTTTCAGTACAAGGTACATTTTCTTACATAAATAATGCAATAACATTAATCAAATTTAGGGAAAATTGTTATTTTGTCAGTATCTCACAAACTGGCAAGAACTTGTTGCTGTTTCTTTCTTTTTTGTTGTTGTCTTTTTCAGACTAACGAATCCAAATAATAAAAGGGGCTCTTCATCTTCAGTGTCGATCAGCTATTCTAGTGGAAGTTTTGGCCCCTCCACCGTCACTATTCATGATGCCATGGGGCCTTCGTTTTGCCCTTTTGTTCATCATGTGTATTTGTTATATCAATGGAGAAGACATTCTATCCTCAATTCTTTATATCAGTAAATTGTGATATAGTATGCAAAAGATGTTAAAGGTATTAAATGACTTATATATATATATATATTTTAGTTTAGCATTTTGGGTTCTGAAACACACAAAAAGGACTAATCATACATCGTATACTCAAGTGTCCAAGTCCGATGATTCATACATCTTTTAGATTTATTAAGAGAACGAATGTTTTTAAACTATATTACACGTAAAATAGTTTAATATCTTTTGCAAAAAAAAAACAAATAGGTTAATTTCTTTTGACCAAAGAAAAACGAAAAAGAGATAGGTTAATTTCTGAACAAGTCTATGAGTAAGTTTTATCTATGATATATTTAAATTTGTTAAAATTCTTGGAAATCTTCGAAGATCTGTCCGTCATAGGAGTAAAGTGAATTTAGTTTGTAAAAAGGGGTTCATGTTCGGAATTTTTGTTTTATCTTGCAGCAAGCATTAATTAAGCCCTAGTGTATACGGCGGTTCTTGTGTAAGTGCAACAACAAAAAGACAAAGCACTACCAGTTGCGAGATGCATTTGTCTCAATCTCTTCCTTGTTTTGGCACCAAACCTTTCGTAGCCGCAAAGTGAATTGATAAGTCACTTTTCACTCTTTAGGCAATATCATTTATATGGATCACTAATTATTAAATCCGACAAAAGATCGCACTACTAATCAAATAGGCAAAACAATAATCTAGTGGGACTGGCGCAGTTGGAGCTTAGCAATCCATTAATCAAATCGTTTCACCTTTACTACCCACCTATGATTTATCCAAAATGAACTTGTGAGAAAACCAACTTTTTTTGAGAAAAACAAATTTAGTCAAAAATACAATTGATAGTACCACGTACAAAACATCCAGTGTCAAAGAAAATGAAACAATAGAAATGTAGAACAGAGAATTATATCAAACATACAACAAAAATATTACATTCCCCACCAGATATACTATACTCTCCAAGATAAAGGAAGAGAAAATATAACCTAACTACGATATATTAAGTGTTCATATAGCACTTGTTCCTTCGTAAGGGCAGTATGAATCAAATAAGGAGGAGAGTTGACCGTTGTCAATGAAAGAGAATTGATGAGAAGTAGTACTAGCTTCACCATGATAGTAGTGATTCTGATAATGTTGACGATCATCAAGCATCATCTTGTCTGGCCAAACAAATGACAAATCACTATATGTGGAAGAACCCTCACAATAGTCTTTGTTCTGATCACCATTGTTATTATCCTCCTCCTTCACCATGTCTACGCCTATTACGACTAGGCTACTGATGTCATTCTCTTGCTCTTGTATATTTGCATCGACATGGTCCTGAGCAATGGTTGCAGCCATTTTGTTGTCAGAATCCATGACTATTCCGTGATCGAGAGGTTCGGTCTTTGCTTGTGTTGCGTCACTAACGTTACATGTGTGATTACCAATGTATGTTATTTGAAACAAATTAGGGTCTTGCTCTTGTTTCTGAACTTGCTTTGTTGCTTTGCATCCTTGTGTTGGCTTGTGTGTGCATCTAAAGTAACTTCTGGAAGACATTACAAACACAATGATTTAGAATTCACAAAGTGGTAGTAGATTGATGTGTTTTGCATCCTTGTGTTGGTGATGTAGTTATGAATTATATATATATATATATATATATATGTATCATATATATGTATCATATATATAGTAGTCATATGTGGAGTAAGGTAATGACCTTGGGAACTTGGAGTTAAGAATCTGCTTTTGTCCATATTTCCTCCAAGCATATTTGTCTTCATCAATTCTTCTAGCTTCCACAATCCAAGTATGAGATCTCTTCCTGTAAAATTAAGTAAGAAATTTTATTAATTAATGATTAAACCATTTTGGCAAATATGTTCTTGTACTATTAAATCCACTGTAAATAGCATATTAACCACAACAATAATTGAAAAAATAAAATTCGGTTAGTCCAATCCAATCAATCCTACTCATACAATCCCTATCACTATTCCATGACAAGAGCAACAGATCCAAGTCCAAGTTCAATGTCATTTAACCTTTACGATAAGTCATTACAATATGGGGCACTACCACGCAATATATGATGAAATCAGCAGACAAAATTAGCAACTTGTAGTGAAAAGGTTTTTAAAATATTCACATAAATATTAGATTAAATCATTAAACACGAAGGAATATATAAATATATAATATTCAACTTTTTCACTTACTTTCTAGTGTAGCATCCTCTTTTACCCTTACCAGCCCCAAGTTTCTTTCTACTATCACCGGAATCACCACCGTTGCAACTCGCTGGAGTCACGGAGTCATCGCCGCATGAAGCATTCCGTGAACCCTCAACGAGGACAGAGGCGTTGGTGACTTGGTCAAATGAATCAAGAACCGATATGGTTTTGTGGAAAGAATCCAAGATCTTAGCCATTAGCTTATTAACTGGATCCGGATCTCCGGATACAATACGGGTCTGATCGATGTGGTGATCAGATTGTTGTTGAGAGAAGAGAAGCTGAAGCTGAGTAGCGGATTCATAGCCTTCAACAAGTTGGTCCACAACGTTTCTACTAATGGATTTGGTCTTGTTACTATCTGCATCCATGTTTTTTGCTACGACAATATAATGGTTATGAGGTTTCTTTTTAGGGCTTGGCGTGATAGATTTGAAGATGAGAACAATTAGAGGAAGATGCTTAAGAAAGAGAGGCGATAGGAGAAAGAGAGATATATAAATGGTGTGGAGGCTATAATGGGAATGTGATAAAACTTGATTATGAATTATTTAGGGATTGGAGGGTATAATGGGAAAGGGATGGATTATTTACTCTTCCATTGGCTTACCATAGCTCTGCTGATGTCACGACGATGAGTTGGAATGACGTCATCCATCTCCGTAGCACGTTTAAGGGCTTGGTGCCTGTTTTTTTTCCTTTACATCTCCTTTTATTTAATGCCATTAAGTGCTTACTCTTTATTTTTGTTAAGTTATGAAGTTAATATTTGTATAACTTGACAATCAATTTGTTTACATTGGCAAGAGGATATAAAAAAGGAGACATGTTGACAAGATAATATCAGGACCAACCACCAAAATATTTATTTTAGAGTTATTGAGTATGATAGTAAACAAAATAACTTTTGATGCTAAGGCATTTCCGTAAGATCAATTTTTTGACATCTGTCATGACTCATGTGTGTAATAGTAGTGTCGTACATTTACAAAAGTAGAGGAATTCATTACGAAACCCACGAATATTCTCAAAGTGTGAAAAAATTATTTTTTATAATGGATAGAATTAAATGTTTTAATACAATTACTAGATTTTGACCCGCTCAACCGAGCGGGTTTTAATTTCATATATATATATATATATATATATATATATATATATATTTTTACATTATTATGGGTATATATATTTTTAATATTAATCACATATTTAAATATTTAATAATTTTTATTTTGTTTTGTCAACCAAATGGTTATTTGTTTATGTATATTAATTTTAGATGATATATTGTTGTATATATATAAATTTAAGATATATTAATTTGTATACATGTAATACATAGTATGTTACCCCTTTTTGACAACATAATATATTATTTTAACATAAATATTTCTATTTATGAAAATAAATATATTAATATATCATTTTAATTTAGTTTATGATATATTTCTATTTGATGATAATTAAAATTTGAAATAACTGATTTTCGAAATATATTTCTAAAAGACTTTAAAAGATTGCAAAAAGATTTTGTTAGAATCTGTTTCCAAATATTTATTTATATTTTCAATAAAAATAAGATATGAAAAGATATCATAATTAACATATGTAAAATTTATAAAGATGGTACAAACTGAAAAATCACACATAAAGTGAAATGGTGACTTCTGTTTTAATATATAAGATATCAGTTGGGGTGAGACCGCTTTGTTCGGATCTAAAAGTAGTAATCAAGATCAATCTCAATATAATAAATCAACCTTGTTTTATTTGTATTGTAGAAGTATTTTTTTTGTCAAATATTGTAGAAGTATCATTAAAAGTTGGTTTAGATCATTTTGCTAAAGAGAGCTTTAAAGGCTACAAATCACCTTATGTAACCCTACTGCTTTGCTTGGTTCTGATCATTTTGGCAGTACTTATGATTTTGTTAATAAACATATACGAACTTTAGACAAATTAAAAATGTCGGAGTTAACCATTTCAAGATAACATTTAAATATGTGTAGAAGTCATCCGTGTAAAACAAATTAAATTTTTAGAGGTAGAACTAGGGGTGGGTACGGATCGGATATCCGGGTTTTTTAAGGTATTTGTGATTTGCTTCGAATGTTACGGATATCTAATTTTGGTATTTGATTTGCTTCGAAAAAATACGGATATCCGGAAAAACGGATATCCGGAAAATAAATAGATATTTGCGGATATTTACGAATATTTACGGATATCTCATCCATTTTAATTAGTACAAATAATCTTAAGATTTTGATACAAATTTGCTTTGCAAAAATATTTTTTGCATGATATATAAAATAAAACTTAAAAGAACTAGTGAATTNTAGATATTTGCGGATATTTACGAATATTTACGGATATCTCATCCATTTTAATTAGTACAAATAATCTTAAGATTTTGATACAAATTTGCTTTGCAAAAATATTTTTTGCATGATATATAAAATAAAACTTAAAAGAACTAGTGAATTTATAGATTTTGTAATTTTTTAAAGTTTAAGTTACAATTATAATAACACAAAAATTAAGAAAAAAATATAATTGTCAAAAATATTTTATCTCTTTTTATGTAATACTTTTATATAAGTAATAATTTGAATAGAATTGTTCAAAATCATGTGCTAAAATAATAAATATATAATTTTATACAATTAAAATTTTAAATATAATCAAAATATACATATATTTATATATTTACGGATCGGATCGGATATCCGCTTTCCAAAATTTTAATATTTGTGATTTGCTTCGATTTTAACGGATATTGAATTTTAGTATCTGCTTTGATTCGAAAGTTTACGGATATTCGGAATTTTCGGTTCGAATCGACGAATAACGGATCGAATCAAATATAACGGATAAAATGCCCAGCCCTAGGTAGAACATTTGTTTGAAAAAGTTATTTGTGATTGAGATATTATGAGAGCACTGAGGGGGCAGCTGCCACCGAGGAGTCCTCGGAGTCACAATAAATTGAGTCCACCCACATTCGTGCATCAACTCGCGAATCAAATTCCAGAAGTCAAATCCATTTGTTGCTTACTAGTTCCCTAGAATTATCACATTACACGCTTACTTTTTAAATTACAAATAAATTAATAAATAGTAAGAAACTAAACAAACCGGCTTTAGTTACTCACTAATCATTACACATTATAGTTTTTACTGAGAGATTCAAGTGAAATACTTTCAGTTACAAATATTTTTTTGTAATCAATTAGTAATATTTTTTTCAAAAGAAAATAAGAAATACTTATTCGGTTACAAATAAATAAATAGTAAGAAACTAAACAAACCGACTTTATTTAGTCACTAATCATTAAAAATTATAGTTTTTACTGAAGGATTCAAGTGCATATTAATAGTATACTAGATTTCGACCCGCACAACCGTGCGGGTATTTTAATACGAAAATATTTGAAATTATATATTAAAATTTATCAATAAATAAGTATAATTTGACTTATAATATTATTAATATAAAATTTATAAATTTGTATTTTTGTAATAATTTTAAAAAATATTATTATGTAAGATTACTAATTTATATATTTGTTTTATTTCTAAATTTGAAATCTATGTAAATATTAATTAAGTTGGACCTACATAATACATAAACAAAATTTTGGGATATTGTTAAAATTATTTTACATAATTTTAATTTTTTGTTTATAAATTAAAAATGAATTAAAATTTTAATTATATTTTATGATAATTAAAATTTTAATCAAATAATTTTTGAAACTATATCTTGAAAAGTCTTGAAAAAGATTCTAAAAGATTTTTAAAAGATTTTGTTAGAATTTTCTTAAAACTATTTATTTGTATTTCAAACAAAAATTAAAGATATGAAAAGATATTATAATGTTATGTAAAATTTTATAAACCTCTAAAGATGGTTGATATTTCATATTTTTAATGAGTTTTAGATTCACATTTTAGCTTATTATGGTCATGAGGTTGCATATTAGGTGTATATATTGCATTAGATTGTTCATTTGCATATAACAGGGTCTAGATTGCACATTTGGAAGTTTTGGGCGACATTGGAAGGTTATTTCTGCAATTTACAAAGGTTCAGGGGCCGTTTTATAAAGNCGGAACGGATGTAGGTGGCTGAGATTCACGCCGGAGGACAAGCTCGAGGGAGATGGATGACATTCATGGCGTGGTCAAAGCTTGGCTGAGGACGATGACCACTGGTGGGAGCTGAGAGTGACGGAGGTTCCGTTGGTGGTGAAGCTCCGAGATGGTGAGGCTGGAACGAACTCAACCACCACCACAAGCTAAGACGGAGCTCCGCCGCGGGTTAACCTTCGCGGAATGAAGCCGGTCGCGGCCAAGCTACGACGAATCCATTGTCTTAGCCGCAGGGACCCTTCACGGACAATTGATGGTCGCGGCAATATTTGCCTAAACAACCCGAGAGATTTCGCAAGCTTTGGTCGCGGGATGCGCAAGCCGCGGTGAGAACGTGGCGATCGCAAGCAAACGGTCGCGGGCAAGGCTGGGATGCGGTGAAGTCAAATTTCCAAGTGTTGACCCGGTTTAGTCCGGTTTGACCGGTTTATTCTGGTTTGACCTGGTTTAATCTGGTCAAACCAACTCGAATTTTACACCTCTATATATAGTTTTAGCCCCCAAAAACCCTAAAGTATCTCATTTTCTCTCTAAAACTTGTTTCTAATTGTAAAAGCTTGAACCTTTTGATCATTTTAAGGAAGTATTTCATCTTATATCTTGTTTCTTATTCTCATTAACATGATTAGCCTTGAATCCATCATGGATTTAAGGTTTCTCATGGAGATTAAAGAGTAGACACTTTTAGAATTCATGGATTAGGTAGATTTAAGGTGATTAAGTGTAGATCTAAGTGTTTCCTTGCTAGTTGAGTGTGTTTAATGCTATTCTAGACTTGATCACTCTAGGATTGAACCTTAGTCATTTTCTGCCCACAAGGTGTATGTTTAAATGACTGAACCAACTCTCTTTAGCTTTAAGACTACCTAGCCAATGACCATTTGTATCTAGGGGTTTTAGATAGTTATTAAACTTAATCTTAATGATTGCTTGAATTAATTAAGCCAATGACCATTTGTGTTTGATTAATGAAAG
>CAKOAT010119487.1:102253-115727 GCA_932364175.1 Eruca vesicaria subsp. sativa | reverse complement strand
TTTTGGAGGAATTTCTCAGTAACAGAGATGACTAAATATTCTGGTGGAAGATCAGTCTTGAAAGCATGTTAAACGAAGCTGATGAGTGAAAGGAAATTCTTGTTTGAAGTCTGAAATATCTTAATGGTGCAGGTGCTAAACTATTTTAATGGAGTCTGTATTCTGGTACAGATTTTGCAGGGTTATTTCTACAGCAGAGGGGGCTATTCTAAATTCAAAGTTGCTATTCAAATAGCTGTGAAAAGGATATGTTTGGAAAATCGCCAAATAGGTTGAGTAAAGGCTGCGTAGTTGTTGTGTTTAAAGCTGCAGGAGGAGCTCTCTGGTTTTCTGAAGAAAAGAAAGAATGATCATAGACTTGTGTCGATAGTCTTCTTAGCAAGAAGTGTTAAGCGGCGTGTTCTATTGGAAACAATAGCGGTGCTAGTCCGGGTCATTTCTATCATGTTCAGAAAATGGTCGCTGTGTAATCAAAAGGGGTTTCTGTTTTGAAGCAGGTTTTTGATTCTGGTTTTCTGCATGTGTCTGAAGCGTTTCTACTCAAATTTTTGGTAAAGATTTCGTCCCTTACATTTAGGGACCTAATGAGCTTATATAACCCTCAGTACAAATACTTAGAAAGCTAAACAAAATGGAAACATAATGAAAACATCAAAAACTAGCCGTTATGCTTAAATGAGGGGATTTCGGCGAAAATGGAAAACGTGATGATTTATCTGTATCTGGGAAACTTTGGGAAGATCCTAGGAGACTTTGGGAGATTCTGGTTGATGGATAAATCACCAAAAGATTTGAAAGACTGAAGGAATAGAGCCGTTGGGATTTAAATCAGACCAGCTCCAAAAATGGCAAGTTGAGATGATGAAGAATCTGACTGATCCTGTGAGGTTTAGTGCATGGTAACAGATATCCAAATGATCTTAGATGTAAGTAATGATCTCCTGGCTTCCACACATGAGTTTGAGTTGCACACTTGTTAAGCAAAGAATTATGTTCCTTAAATAGAACCATTTCGGATGCAGTCTAGGTAATCTGACTTGTAAATGGTATATCTCCTCAACCATTAATATTTTTGGTATGAAACTAATTCGTCGCATGCTCTGGCGAAGTTGAAAATCTAGAGAAAGTGGTTTCATGGCTAAACTCTTTATGGTTGCTGAGATATGCTTCTCTGAATCAACCTATGTCTCTGCTGGCTCCATTGTAGCTTGTATGGTTGATCTCCTGAGTTTATTGTCCAGCTACAGGCTTGAGGTCCTCATCACTTGGAATCCAGATATTGCAACGATAGGGGGAAGATACATTTGGATAGAAGAAGATCAAAGTACACAATTATGCCCAGAATAGATAGAAGAGTAGCAAACTGCGATTGGATAGAGATGTATCGTACAACATCTGAATATCTTCTACCATGGATTAGATCAGACCACAGACCGCTGCTTTTGCATACAGAGAGTATTAAAAGCGTGTTAAAAAAAAAAGAGTATTAAACGCAAAAGAACTAATCTCTTTTAGTATGAAAGCAGATGGAGATCATATCCTGAGTTAATTTAATATATAATAATTTTTGAAAATTTTCTTCAAAATAACTAATTTAAAAATTAACCTAAAAATGCAAGGTTTTTAATATAAAAAGATAATTATATATTTAACTAAAAATTACTTTGAAAGTTTTTCCAATTTTTTTTTTTTTTAAATATTCACAATATAAAAGTTGATAGTATAAGACATTGAGTTTAAAACCATCAATCAAATTACGGTAAATCACTTTTTCAGGTTTTGGATTTCTAACAATGTCAATATTACCAAAGTCTTATTTGAAAATAAAACATAAATCAATATCATATATGATAAATTTACAAAAGTAACAAAATAAAGTTAACTTATTATATCATACATTTTTAAAATTATCATTAATAACCAATTAAAAAAATTAAGAATCAAGATTTTTGATAAAAAATACAGTTATCTATATTATATAAAAGTTGAGGTTATAAACCTTTGAGAGCATCCAAATAGGATTTAAGACAATCAATTATATTTTGACACATCATTTTTTAATTATTACAAAATTATTATATTTAAAATCAATATCATAATGATAAATTACAAAAGAAAAAAATTATATATAAGTTGATTTAATATATAATAAAATTTGAAATTATCATCGAAATAACTAATTAAATATTATTAATTAATTTACAAATATAAGGTTTTCAATAAAAAATATTAAAAATATCCACTATTAAAGTTGAGGCTATAAGCCATTGAGAGAGTCCACATAAAATTTAAGACCATCAATCACATCACGGCAAATCACTTTTTAATTTCTTCTATTTCTAATAACATCAATATTACAAAAATCATTAAAATAAAATATAAATCAATATCATATATGGTAAACTTAAAAAGTAAAAACCTTATAGTTAACATAATATATAATAATTTTTGAAAATTATCAGCAAAATAACTAATTAACAAGTTAACAATTAATTTAAAACGCAAGGTTTCCAATAAAAATATAATAATATATATTTAGTTAAAAATATTACTTTTGAAGGTTTTAATAATATTTAAAACATTCAAAAATAACATATAAAAAAATTCTATGATATAAATCATTGAGAATGTTAACATATTATTTAGAAGACCAATAAAAATATTGAAAGCTATAATTTTGAGCTTTTAATATTAAAGTTAGTACAAAAATCAAATCATCAAAGGAATCAATTTGATATATAAATTAAATCTTTGGAAATTTAACATAAAATTAAATAACAAAAATAAATCCTAAAGAATACAACAATTTCAAATAATAAAGAAGATGTGAATCTAAAGCACATATGATTTCAAAACTGAAGCTATATGTATATAATTTTAAATTTTTTTTTGATGAAATTTTAAATTTATTGATCATCACTAAAAGATTATATGTACATCTATGAGTAGTTCATAAAAAAAAATAAAAAAAAAATAAAAAATTCAAACGATTTCTAGAGCTCTAATTTGCAGTGTTGTGCTGCAAACCACCTGATCATCAGTTCTTGCATTCTGGGGCTAAAGGTGTACTTAGTAAAAGTAATATGATTCCTAAATGTCTTGTCAATAAAATTTGAAAGCTGGTCGGCTGTTTTGTGGCTGGTATTGTGCTTCCTCTGGTTGCGTTCACGCCAAAGGAAGTATATGGTGACTTGCAGGACCAGACGAAGGAATATAAAAGTTAGGCGGTCGTAGGATCTCGTAAGCATTGTAGACAGAGTGATGTTCCAATCCGGATCTGGCTCAGTCCCAAGCAGATTCCCGACAATCCTCATCCAAATAGTGAAAGTATAAGGACAAGCAAAAAAAAGGTGATCCCTAATCTCATCAAGTTCACTACAAAAGAGGCAATGCTGTAGTTGGCCCCATCTTCGAGAGCGATGACCATTAGAGAGTCTATTGTTAACTGCAAGCCATGTGATGAAAACAAAGCGAGTGTTGGAGAGGAATTGAACATCCCTCCACAAGGCCCATCGAATAACAGGCTTCGGCCCACTTGTTAACGGTCGATCGAAATAGGGAATGAACCCGAAGGTCGAACGACCGGTTTGCCTCAATAACCGGTCGACTATCGAATTGAATCCGGTTCTACGATTATCGCAAGCCCAAAGCCCATCAAGCATGGAACCGACTTACGGGCCTTTCAAACGAGCTTTAGGGCGAACAAGACGTGAGATGGGCTAGAAAGTATAAAAGGACAACAAAGGGCAAAGAGAAGAGGATCTGCAAATTACTACAAGAACACTGACGGCAAGGTTTAGGATTTTACGATTGATCGAACCTCCTTGTAATCCGGCCGGACTTTTATAAAGCTCCGACCTTTGTTCTTTTCTTGAATCTTTCTGTAATCTCCTCTTGATATCAACTCTGATTAATAAAACGCCTTTGAAGAACCCACAAATCGAGTTTAGTTTTCTAGTCAATCGACCGTACAAAACTCAGATTCAACACCTAATATAGTAAAAGAAACATGTTGGAAGCTACAATTGCTGATGTGTCGCAAATAAAAGATTCAGCAATTTGACTAAATTAAATATTAACGACTGATATCTTCTATAAAAAAGGTTTACTGTCTATTAATCTAGTTGGCCAGATCACTAATATATTAATTTATGACAATATATATTATTTATTAATATAGAATTCATGATTTCTTTTATATGTAATATTTTACAATATATTTTTTTCTAAAAATTATTTATTTTATAGTTTGCATTTCTATAACCAAATCACAGAAATATATTAAATTTAATATTTTATTCCATCCATATAAAAAAACTTAAACGAAAAAATGTAAGCGGGCCATTTTAAGATAAATCCTAACGTCGACCAACCATTTGGGTACATTTTATATATGTAAAGCATATCCATTTTACATTTGTTTAACCTTGATATTATGTGTATATGCACACCAAACCTAATATACACATTACCACAATCGGATGATATGTCGATGTAACACTCTATGATCAAATTGATATGTCATGGAATTTACCAGTTTTCACCCATGAAATATATATATGTGTTTCTGTGACATTCTCTATGCATTTGAGTTATTTAGAGTCTTTTCAGGTTCAGGTACTTGTTAAAGACAATTAGAGCTTTTGGATTATTTTAGAGCATTGAAGAATGCGTAGCCTGAAGACTCAAGTCAGAGTCGGATCTCACACACATTATCGATCGATGTTACACCTTGTGCAGCGATTGACGGCCCTTATACCCGCGAATCTAATAATGATTTTTGGAAAATTACAAGATTTACCCAGAAGTCTCTCATTTTGCAAGACAAGTTCCAGATCGAATGTTTGACTATTTATTAAACTTTTACCATTTTGTAAACCCTGGGCTTTCATACTCTATTTCATCTAGAGAGCCATCTTATACCTGAGAGAGAGAGAGAGAGAGAGAGAGAGAGAGAGAGAGAGAGAGAGAGAGAGATCTGACTACTTTCTTATTGCCATTAGACTTAGTTTAGATTATAGTCTTGATTTTTACTTTACAGTTTACTAACATATTCTTTCTTGGTCCCTTATGATTAAGGTACGTTTCGGAGAGAATATGGCTCTCAGACAACAAAAGTCGATCAACGAAGACCTTCCGACATCTACCGATGTTCGCCCATCATTATCGAGCGATTCCCTTCCATCCACATCGATCGATACAGATCAACCGGATGCAAGTAGTCTGCTTGTACCAATCTTAATAATGAGGAAGTAGTCTTGAAAGAACCAATGAATAATAAGGGCAACAAAGTGTGGGAACCGAAATCCACCTACTGTCAATAAATCGTCAAAAAAGGAAACTTCGGGAAAACCCTAAGTTTCCAGAGGAACCAGCTATCTGCAGAACCGCACAACGAAGATTAAGAAAATGATAAACTTAGAATTTTTAAAAGAATAAACGAAATTGAGAGCAAAGATGTTCTTATTCCGAATCTGCGTAAGAACTGGTACAAAAAGAGTAGCCGAAAACTTAAGAACGAAAAACCCTAATTGAGACGCAGCTCGCTAACTGAAAAACGGAAATATTCCCAAATGCTAATTTTGGTGGTGAGAGCTCTGAAAATCGTGTCCCAGCTTCTGCCCTATGCCTCCTCCTTATATACTCCTCCTTAGGCGGTTTTAGTCTTTCCATTTTGCTCGAAACCGAATATTTCGGGAACTTTCCATTTCTGTCGATCCTTCCTTTTCTTCCGCGGAAATCTTCTATTTATCTTTAAACTTGCCTTTTGTCTTATATCTGCGAGTAAACCGTCAAAACATTACCGTATCTTTGGGTTTGATTTTGTTAATGTCGCGAGATGGGTTTTTATTGTGTTTTGGGACCTTTCGGGCCGTTTTACGATAAAAACCGTTTTACGACTTTATTGAGACCGTTTCCTGATCCGATGCCATTTTTTTACGATTTTCTTGATGTTTTTTTTATTAAAAACGTGTTTTTATAATCTTAACGAAGAATCTCGGATAAATCGTATAGTTTAGGTGATGTTCGGTGTTTTGCTTAACAGTTACCGTTTTATACGATTTCTTCGAGTACTTTTCGGGAAAGCGGAGTTTTACGGTTTTTATCGTAGAATTCAAACGATAAGTCGGATCGAGACGAAACAAGAGACATTTTGGCCGTGGTTCAGAATGTGACCGTGTCGAAGGACGTAAGGTTCGAATCGGGGCCACGGGAGATCCGGGAGATCTCTAGTTCGCCTGCTGGCGAACTAAGCCGGGCTGGCTTAGTTCGCCAGCAGGCGAACTAGTTGGAAGCTTCTAGTCCGCCTGCTGGCGAACTAGTTGGTGAGCCTCTAGTTCGCCTGCTGGCGAACTAAGCCAGCTTGGCTTAGTTCGCCAGCAGGCGAACTAGTTGCGACTAGTTCGCGCTTCATGGCTGTTTCGGTTTTTTGCGGTTTTGTAAAACGATTTCTCGAGTTTTATAAACGGCTTTTCGAGTTTTATAAAACGATCTTCGAGTTTTATAAAACGGCTTCTCGAGTTTTATAAAACGATCTTTGAGTTTTATAAAACGGTATGTGGGAACCGAAATCCACACTGTTGATTTTCCGTCAAATATGGAAACTTAGGGTGAAACCCTAATTTTCCCGAGGTCCTGGATCTCTGCGGAAATCACTAAAACAAACGAATTTAAAAGAATATGGATGGACAATAAAGAACAAAGAGATAAGAACTTGTATGGAAGCTTTTATTGAATGAAGAATTGACAACTGTTACAAAAAGAATTGAAGAACTTAGACGTCGAAACGTTCTAAGGATCTAGATTGCTATTCGAAACGCTAAGTCCTAAATTCTATGCTAGCAGCCGTCTTTTTAGGTCTGATTTTCGTCCCCTTCTTCTGCCCTACGCCTCTGGTTTATATACTCCTTGTCTTGACGGTTCGATCTTTCCATTTTCCAGATTTGAGTATTTCGGGAATCTTCCATTTTTCTCGATCCTTCCTTTTCTTCCGCGGAAATCTTCTATTTATCTTCAAACTTGCCTTTTACCTTTCGAGCTTGACATTTATTTTCCTTCTGCGAGTAAACCGTCAAAACGTTATCGAATCTGCGGGTTAGATTCCGTTAATATCGCAAGATGGTTTTTTATCGCGTTTTAGGCCCTTCCGGGCCGTTTTGCGATAAATCCGTTTTCCGACTTTTTACGGGATCGTTTCCTGATCTGATATCGTTTTTAATAAATTCCTCGAGTTAATCGCAAGGTTTTACGATTTACTCGACTTTTTATTAAAAACATGTTTTTTACGACTTACTCGGCGTTTTTTATTAAAAACGCGTTTTATGATTTCTACGAGAAATTTCGAATAAATCGTATAGTTTAGGCCATGTTCGGTGTTTCGTCTAACCGTTGCCATTTTATACGATTTCCTCGAGTTCTTTCCGAGAAAGCGAAGTTTTACGGTTTTTATCGTAAAACTCGAACGGTAGGTCGGATCGAGATGGAACGGGAGATGTTTCGGCCGTGGTTTAGAACATGACCTTGTCGAAAGACGTAAGTTTCGAATCGGGAATGCGGGAGGTCGGGGCGCGGGATATTCGGGAAGTCTTTAGTTCGCCCATCGGCGAACTAAGCCGGGCCGGCTTAGTTCGCCGATGGGCGAACTAGTTGAGTGTAGCCGGCTTAGTTCGCCGATGGGCGAACTAGTTGAGGGACTCCTAGTTCGCCCATCGGCGAACTAAGCCGGGCCGACTTAGTTCGCCGATGGGCGAACTAGTTGAGTGACTCCTAGTTTGCCCATCGGCGAACTAAGCTGGGCCGGCTTAGTTCGCCCATCGAGTGTCTCCTAGTTCGCCCATCGGCGAACTAAGCCGGGCCGGCTTAGTTCGCCGATGGGCGAACTAGTCGTGACTAGTTCGCGTTTTACGGCTGTTTTGGTTTTTTTGCGGTTTCGTAAAACGATTCTTCGAGTTTTATAAAACGTTTCTTCGAGTTTTATAAAACGATTCTCAAGTTTTATAAAACGATTCTCGAGTTTTATAAAACGATTCTTCGAGTTTTATAAATCGATTCTCGGGTTTTATAAAACGATTCTCGAGTTTTATAAAACGATTCTTCGAGTTTTATAAAACGATTCTCGAGTTTTATAAAACGATTCTCGAGTTTTATAAAACGATTCTTCGAGTTTTATAAAACGATTCTCGAGTTCTATAAAACGATTCTTCGAGTTTTATAGAACGATTCTCGAGTTTTATAAAACGATTCTTCGAGTATTAAAAAACGATCCTCGAGTTTTATAAAACGATTCTCGAGTTTTATAAAACGATTCTTCGAGTTTTATCAAACGATTCTCGAGTTTTATAAAATGATTCTTCGAGTTTTATAAAACGATTCTCGAGTTTTATAAAATGATTCTTTGAGTTTTATAGAACGATTCTCGAGTTTTATAAAACGATTCTTTGAGTTTTATAAAACGATCCTCGAGTTTTAGAAAACAATTCTCGAGTTTTATAAAATTACTTTTGCGGAAATTAATGATCCCCCTTTTAGAGAAATTATCGCAGACGTTGATTTCGAGATTACGGTTTTTGACACCAACAGTTAGCCCCCCAGTCCGCAATTTCCAGAGGAAATTTTTCGGTCGGATGGAGTTAGATTTTAATCGGAATCTACGGCTGAGATTCGTCTTATTAAGAGGGAGAGCTCTCCTTTTTCTATAAGTATTGGATCATTACTTCTCATACCTTCCACCTTTCAAGTTTCTCTCCAACTTCTCTCTAGAAAAATTCTTAAGATGTCTTCTTCCCAAGGTGATCAGCAAAACTGTGAGGCCCCATCCGGCAACAATCCTCCGGCATATCCGCAGGATGCTCGGATATCCGAGTTTCTCATGTTTCAAGACGAGATGGATCGTAGCGATGCTGAGGAAGACGCCGTGTCGAGCGACGTACCCCAGTGGATTCGTCTGTCCTTGCAAGAGAAGTCAGGGCCATTTTGGACGAAACGGCGGATGCGGTAGTGGGCTCCTCGGCGGGCGTTGCCATTGAACCGTCGGGTGCGCCTGCTGTTTCGCCCCTCCTTGCAGCCGAAAATGTCACTGTTTCTGCTGAGGTCGGACTAGCTGTTGCCCCCACCATGATAGAGCCAGTCGTGTCTCCAGCCGTGATCAAACCGGTCGTGGATCTTACCGCCGTTGAATCAGTTACGACTCCTGCCGCAGTTGAACTGGTTGCAGCTCCTACTGCGGTTGATCCAGTTACGATTATGGGACCTCCTGCTCCGGCTAAGAGGGTGATTGTCTTGGGACTTCCGGCGCTTAGCGCGACGCTGCCTGCTTCAGCGAAAGGCCGCAAGAGAACTCGTCCGAACCCTGATGCTCCTGCGAGACAGAGAGCCGTGAAGGGTTCCGAGACCGGGGCTTCGTCTAGCAAGACACCGAGCATGATGTCGATGTCGCAGCAACGCACCAAGGTACGGGTTCGCAACCATATGTTTTTTAAAGATTATGTTTGCAGCTGACCGTCTTGGGGATTTTCGCAGTTTGTTTCGTTGATCGATGGGATGATCAAAGAGTGCGGGTTCGAAGTTGAGCGTTTAGCCAAAGAGTTAGCCGAGTCGCAGGAGAGGTCGGCTCAGCTCGAACGGAAACTGAAATCGATAGAAGAAGTGCGTTCCGCGGAAGTGTCTCGACTCGAAGCTCGGATTAGCGACCTGGAGCCTGACCTTGGGAAGACCGCGGTTTCCCTGATCAAAGCGAAGGATGAAAAGAAGTCCAAGGCTTCAGAGCTGCGCAGACTTCAGCGCAAGATGAAGAGTTTTGAGGAATCAGCTATCCGTGTGACGGAAAGGTCTATTCCTGTCGAGGGGAGCGATTCCGATCCGTTTCTCGCTGTACGTCAGCCTGATGCGGATAAGGGTGACGACCCGGAGGTTGCTGTCGAGGGTGAAGGTAATGCGATGGATGAAGATGAGGCTCCGTATGCGGAGGATGCTTAAAGTTGTAGTCTCTTACGAGACTTTTTTTTTAAAATTAGATTTTTATGTATTTGGCCGAGTGCGGCTTTTGTACTTGTTTGGGACTGGCCTTCTATGGCTTTGAATCCCCTGTTGCTTCGGCAACTTTTTATTTTCGTAATGGATAATCGGTTTTGTTTGAACCTTCTGATTTAAGTCTATATTGTGGGAGGTCCGCGAGTTGTCGTCTCGCATTCCGTTCCCTTAGTGGATCGCCTTATTCTTTTGCTCGTTTTAGGATTTTTAGTAAATTGTGGGAGCGTTTAGATATAGACGAAGAGACATGCCTTTAGGATCTCGATTCATGCCTTGAGACGTTAGCGACCAGTGTGCTGGGTTTAGGGCAAGACCTAGGTTTACTTTCGGATTGAGGCTGTGCGATGACTAGTCGGCTTTCATTTTGCCTGTTGCGATTTTAACCTGATTCCATGCCGATTTAGAATCCGCGATAGGTTCTCGGCTTATACGATTCGTCTGGTTGGAACCGAGCATCTCACCGGGAACAATTTCTAAGTTGCCCGGAAGTGCTGACCAAAAGTTTGGATTTCTTTTATAGCGCTATTACCCTTGTGTCGGGTGTTCGAGAGCTATCTCTGCGAGATAACTTAAGTTTGTTTAAGACTGTTGCGAGTTCGTTGTGATCAGCAACGAACTATTTTTAAGCGGTAGATGTTTGCGCAATTTGGGCCTTCGCGAAGGATACGTATATTAAGAAGTTTTGCGTATTTTATAGTCGCGGACGGACTGTTTATTGTTTTTTTGGAGAGGAACGTTTTTTCCGAACATTGGCGACGTCTCGCTATATTCAGAATTTTGTTTTTTCTTTCGATGCGTTTGCTGAAAAAGTTTGAGAAATTTCGAGTTTTGAAATTTTGGGAGTATACGAGTATACGTATACTCACCTACTCCCCCCCTTTTGAACGAGGGGGACAGCTGGTCTTATCTTGCGACAAGATGCCTACGTACCCTTTCGAGGGGATTAAGCCGTCTCGTAGTTCAGTGGTCTGCGGGCGTGCCGCCTAGTGATAGTATTTTTTGAGGTGGATCGCGTTCCAGGATCTGGGAATTTTGATGCCCTGCATGTTTGCAATTTCGTATGCTCCGGGTCGGACTACTTTTATGACCTTGTACGGTCCTTCCCAGTTTGCTCCTAATTTACCGGCGTTCCGTTCTGCGGTGTTCTGGAAGACTTTTCGTAAGACTAGCTCGCCTTCGTGAAATCTGCGGTTACGTACGTTTGCGTTATAGTACTTAGCGGCCGCTTGCTGATAGTTTTGAATTCTAACGAGTGCCTGATCCCGCCGTTCGTTAATCAGGTCGAGTTCGTTGAGAAGCATTAGGTTGTTTGCCTCTTCTCTTTCTGGGAGCAGTCTCCTACGTACTCCTGGGAATTCGACTTCTGCGGGAATCATGCATTCCGTTCCGTATACGAGAGCGAAAGGAGTTTCGCCCGTTGCTCGCCTCGGGGTTGTGCGGTGCAACCACAAAATTCCTTCGAGTTCTTCGGCCCATTTTCCATTTTTGGCGTCGAGGCGTTTCTTGAGACCGTCGAGGATAGTTTTATTAATAGTTTCGGCTTGTCCGTTGCCTTGAGGATATCTTGGAGTCGATTTTGTCAATCGTATTTTCCATTTTTCGCAAAAAGCTTTGAATCTAGTCGAGATAAACTGGGATCCGTTATCCGTCACGATTTTGTATGGTACTCCATGTCTACAGACTATGTTCCTCCATACGAAACTTTCTACCTGAGCGTCTTTGATGCTTGCGTAGGAGTCGGCTTCGACCCATTTAGAGAAGAAATCGGTCAGGACCAGAAGGAAGCGTTTTTGTTTTGACGCATGCATTGGCCCGACTATATCCATCGACCACCGCATTAACGGTTATGGTGCCGAGATAGATGAAAGGACCTCGGCGGGTTGGTGAATAGTCGGAGCGTGCCGCTGACATTTCTCGCATTTTCGCGAAAAATCCTCGCAATCTTTTACCATCGTCGGCCAGAAATATCCGTGGCGCTTGATATTTATTGCGAGGGAACTCCCGCCAGAATGGTTTCCGCAAAATCCAGAATGCACTTCCTGCATAACCCGCCGCGCTTTCTCCCCTTGCACGCAAGTCATCAGTGGTCCGGAGAACCTCCATTTGTAAAGTTCTCCGTCCATTACGACGTACCGTGCGGCCTGGGTTTTTATCTTTCGGGCCGCCCATTTTTCTGACGGAAGTTCTCCGTTGGTTATGTATGCGAGGATCGTTTCCATCCACGGACGATTGAATCCGTAATCAGACTGATCTTCGACCGGGTGGCCTTCCTCCACATCGTCTTCTGGTTCGTTGATCAGGTTTATGACTATGGGCGGTCCGATGCTAGGGTGTTCGATAAATTCAACGGGAATTACCCTGCTCATACCAGGATCCGAGCTGGATGCTAGGGCGGCCAAAGCGTCTGCCTGGGCGTTTTCTGCTCGAGGAATTCTAGTCAGAGCGAATTGATCGAACTTCTGAGTTAGATCTTTTACCAAGATCAGATACGCTTCCATTCTTTCGTCCCTTGCTTCGTATTCCCCACTAAATTGGCTCGGAATAGCGACCTGGAGCCTGACCTTGGGAAGACCGCGGTTTCACTGATCAAAGCGAAGGATGAAAAGAAGTCCAAGGCTTCAGAGCTGCGCAGACTTCAGCGCAAGATGAAGAGTTTTGAGGAATCAGCTATCCGTGTGACGGAAAGGTCTATTCCTTTCGAGGGGAACGATTCCGATCCGTTTCTCGCTGTACCTCAGTCTGATGCGGATAAGGGTGACGACCCGGAGGTTGCTGTCGAGGGTGAAGGTAATGCGATGGATGAAGATGAGGCTCCGTATGCGGAGGATGCTTGAAGTTGTAGTCTCTTACGAGACTTTTTTTTTTAAAAAATTAGATTTTTATGTATTTAGCCGAGTGCGGCTTTTGTACTTTTTTGGGACTGGCCTTCTATGGCTTTGAATCCCCTGTTGCGTCGGCAACTTTTTATTTTTCGTAATGGATAATCGGTTTTATTTGAACCTTCTGATTTAAGTCGATATTGTGGGAGGTCCGCGAGTTGTCGTCTCGCATTCTGTTCCCTTAGTGGATCGCCTTATTCTTTTGCTCGTTTTAGGATTTTTAGTAAATCGTGGGAGCGTTTAGATATAGACGAAGAGACATGCCTTTAGGATCTCGATTCATGCCTTGAGACGTTAGCGACCAGTGTGCTGGGTTTAGGGCAAGACCTAGGTTTACTTTCGGATTGAGGCTGTGCGATGACTAGTTGGCTTTCGTTTTGCCTGTTGCGATTTTAACCTGATTCCATACCGATTTAGAATCCGCGATAGGTTCTCGGCTTATACGATTCGTCTGGTTGGAACCGAGCATCTCACCGGGAACAATTTCTAAGTTGCCCGGAAGTGCTGACCAAAAGTTTGGATTTCTTTTATAGCGCTATTACCCTTGTGTCGGGTGTTCGAGAGCT
>CAKOAT010119487.1:82986-101649 GCA_932364175.1 Eruca vesicaria subsp. sativa | reverse complement strand
TTCCATTTTTCGCAAAAAGCTTCGAATCTAGTCGAGATAAACTGGGATCCGTTATCCGTCACGATTTCGTATGGTACTCCATGTCTACAGACTATGTTCCTCCATACGAAACTTTCTACCTGAGCGTCTTTGATGCTTGCGTAGGAGTCGGCTTCGACCCATTTAGAGAAGAAATCGGTCAGGACCAGAAGGAAGCGTTATTGTTTTGACGCATGCATTGGCCCGACTATATCCATCGACCACCGCATTAACGGGTATGGTGCCGAGATAGATGAAAGGACCTCGGCGGGTTGGTGAATAGTCTGAGCGTGCCGCTGACATTTCTCGCATTTTCGCGAAAAATCCTCGCAATCTTTTACCATCGTCGGCCAGAAATATCCGTGGCGCTTGATTTTTATTGCGAGGGATGTCCCGCCAGAATGGTTTCCGCAAGATCCGGAATGCACTTCCTGCATAACCCACCGCGCTTTCTCCCCTTGCACGCAAGTCATCAGTGGTCCGGAGAACCTCCATTTGTAAAGTTCTCCGTCCATTACGACGTACCGTGCGGCCTGGGTTTTTATCTTTCGGGCCGCCCATTTTTCTGACGGAAGTTCTCCGTTGGTTATGTATGCGAGGATCGTTTCCATCCACGGACGATTGAATCCGTAGTCAGACTGATCTTCGACCGGGTGGCCTTCCTCCACATCGTCTTCTGGTTCGTTGATCAGGTTTATGACTATGGGCGGTCCGATGCTAGGGTGTTCGAAAAATTCAACGGGAATTACCCTGCTCATACCAGGATCCGAGCTGGATACTAGGGCGGCCAAAGCGTCTGCCTGGGCGTTTTCTGCTCGAGGAATTCTAGTCAGAGCGAATTGATCGAACTTCTGAGTTAGATCTTTTACCAAGATCAGATACGCTTCCATTCTTTCGTCCCTTGCTTCGTATTCCCCACTAAATTGGCTAGCCACTAGTTGGGAGTCGCAGTACGCGTGAAGGTTACAAATCTTCAGTCCGTGAGCTAATCATAGTCCTGCGATCGAGGCCTCATACTCGGCTTCGTTGTTTGAAGCGTGGAAAATCAATCGGAATGACTGTTCCAATACTTCTCCCGTTGGGGATGCAAGTCGGATGCCAATCCCAGAACCTTGTTTGGACGAGGATCCGTCAACGTACAAGATCCAGGTCGAGTTCGGCTCTTGGTTGGACGTATTTCCCGTCGGGAGTTCCACTATGAAGTCTGCGAGCACTTGTGATTTCGCGAAAGTCTTTGAGCGATATTCAATATCGTACTCGCTCAGTTCGATTGCCCATTTTGCCAACCTTCCAGATTGGCTGGGACTGTGCAAAATGGTGCGGAGAGGGAATGAAGTGGGAACAACGATGGTGTGAGATTGGAAATACGGTCTAAGTTTCCTTGCGGACATGACCACGGCCAACGCCAATTTCTCCATCATCGGATATCGCGTCTCAGCGTCCAGTAGTGTCTTACTTATGTAGAAGATCGGCTTTTGTTCGCCGCGTTCTTCCCAGATAAGGACGCCACTTACGGCGGTCGTTGATACCACGATATAGAGGAATAATGGTTCTCCTTCTACGGGTTTCGCGAGCACTGGCGGGGTAGCTAGGTAATGTTTCAGCTGTTGGAAAGCCTTCTCGCATTCCTCTGACCATTCGAACTTTTTGTTTCCCTTTAATGTCTCGTAGAAAGGTAGACATTTGTCCGTTGATCGCGAGATAAAACGGTTAAGTGCTGCGACCCTGCCGGTCAGTCTTTGTACTTCGCGTTTCGTCCTGGGAGAGACCATCTNTTGTTTCCCTTTAATGTCTCGTAGAAAGGTAGACATTTGTCCGTTGATCGCGAGATAAAACGGTTAAGTGCTGCGACCCTGCCGGTCAGTCTTTGTACTTCGCGTTTCGTCCTGGGAGAGACCATCTCTATTAGCGCCGTGATTTGTTTCGGGTTAGCCTCGATTCCGCGGTAAGTGACGAGGTACCCTAGAAATTCTCTAGACGCAACGGCAAACCGACACTTTGCCGGGTTCAACTTCATGTTATGAAGGTTGAGCCTCTCGAAACATTCCTGGAGGTGTATGACGTGGTCTTGCTCTTTGAGCGATTTCACGAGCATATCGTCGATGTACACTTCCATTGTTTTTCCGAGTTGTTCGGAGAACATCCGGTTGACGAGTCGTTGGTAAGTCGCGCCAGCGTTCTTTAGACCGAAAGGCATCACTTTATAGCAGTAGGTTCCACGATCGGCTATGAATGCGGTTTTCTCCCGATCGTCGGGATTCATCATGATCTGATTGTATCCCGAGAAGGCGTCCATGAAAGATAAGAGTTTGTTTCCCGCGGTTGCCTCGACTAAGCGATCAATGTGCGGCAGCGGATAACTATTTTTCGGACACGCTTTATTGAGATCGGTGAAATCGACGCAGACTCGCCATTTTCCATTCTTTTCCTTTACGACAACGGGATTGGTGAGCCAGTCAGGATATCGAACTTCCGTGATTGATCCTACTTTGAGGAGTCTGTCGACTTCGCTGTTGACCGCTTCGGCGCGTTCCGTCCCCAGTTTTCGTCTTTTTTGTTTGACGGGTTTGGATGTCGGGTCAACGTTGAGTTCATGACATGTGATGTTTATGTCGATCCCTGGCATATCTTCCGTAGTCCAAGCGAACGTGTTCGAGTTTAGTTTTAGGCATGTCAGGAGTTCGACTTTTAAGGTCTCGCTCAGGTTCGCACCGATTTCGACACAGCGTTCTGGAAAATTCTCGTCGTTGCATACCGAGATGACGGGTTCGCAGGTTGGCTCGCGCTTACCTTCCAAAGCCTCGGCCGCTCGCAACTGTCAGAAGAGTTCCGTTTTATCTTGCTCTGGGGCGTTGTCGAGAGACGTCGACTTCTTTTTCTTTTTGGAAGAGATATCGACCGACAGATTTTTTCGTTTGAAATCTGCGGCATAGCAAACCTGCGAGGTTCGTCGATTTCCCCATATAGTCTCGATCCCGTTCGGAGACGGAAACTTGAGACACATATGGTATGTTGACGGAAACGCTTGCATCAAATTTAACCACGGTGTCCCTACGATTGCGTTGTAAGACATAGGTCGGTCGACGACTTCGAATTCGACGTTTTTCACTATGCTCCCGGCGCGAACTGCCAAGTTGATCGTTCCGAGGGTCATAGTGATTTCTCCCGAGAGTCCTACTAGCAGGCTTACGTTTTCCGCGATTTCAGATAGATCGATTTTCATTCTCTCGAGAGTATTTTTGAAGATGATATCAGTCGAGCTTCCGGTATCGACTAATATCCTTGCGACATCCATATTCCGGATCGTCAGCTCAATAATGAGAAGATCGTTGAGAGGTTTGACCGAATCGATCGTTGCTCTTTTCTCGAACGAGATGACGTCGCCGTTCAGATTAGGCATGTTATTTCTCGTTCGTTTTAGCGATTATTGTGTAAGAGAATCCGACCCCCCCTCCTTCTAGCGCCAAACTGTGGGAACCGAAATCCACACTGTTGATTTTCCGTCAAATATGGAAACTTAGGGTGAAACCCTAATTTTCCCGAGGTCCTGGATCTCTGCGGAAATCACTAAAACAAACGAATTTAAAAGAATATGGATGGAAAATAAAGAACAAAGAGATAAGAACTTGTATGAAAGCTTTTATTGAATGAAGAATTGACAACTGTTACAAAAAGAATTGAAGAACTTAGACGTCGAAACGTTCTAAGGATCTAGATTGCTATTCGAAACGCTAAGTCTTAAATTCTATGCTAGCAGCCGTCTTTTTAGGTCTGATTTTCGTCCCCTTCTTCTGCCCTACGCCTCTGGTTTATATACTCCTTGTCTTGACGGTTCGATCTTTCCATTTTGCCAGATTTGAGTATTTCGGGAATCTTCCATTTTTCTCGATCCTTCCTTTTCTTCCGCGGAAATCTTCTATTTATCTTCAAACTTGCCTTTTACCTTCGAGCTTGAAATTTATTGTCCTTCTGCGAGTAAACCGTCAAAACGTTATCGAATCTGCGGGTTAGATTCCGTCAAGATCGCAAGATGGGTTTTTATCGCGTTTTAGGCCCTTCCGAGCCGTTTTGCGATAAATCCGTTTTCCGACTTTTTACGGGATCGTTTCCTGATCTGACATCGTTTTTAATAAATTCCTCGAGTAAATCGCAAGGTTTTACAATTTACTCGACTTTTTATTAAAAACACGTTTTTTACGACTTACTCGGCGTTTTTTATTAAAAACGCGTTTTTATGATTTCAACGAGAAATCTCGAATAAATCGTATAGTTTAGGCAATGTTCGGTGTTTCGTCTAACCGTTGCCGTTTTATACGATTTCCTCGAGTTCTTTCCGAGAAAGCGAAGTTTTACGGTTTTTATCGTAAAACTCGAACGGTAGGTCGGATCGAGATGGAACGGGAGATGTTTCGACCGTGGTTTAGAACATGACCTTGTCGAAAGATGTAAGTTTCGAATCGGGAATGCTGGAGATCGAGGCGCGGGATATTCGGGAAGTCTTTAGTTCGCCCATCGGCGAACTAAGCCGGGCTGGCTTAGTTCGCCGATGGGCGAACTTGTTGAGTGTCTGTTAGTTCGCCCATCGGCGAACTAAGCCGGGCCGGCTTAGTTCGCAGATGGGCGAACTAGTGGAGTGTCTCCTAGTTCGCCCATCGGCGAACTAAGCCGGGCCGGCTTAGTTCACCGATGGGCGAACTAGTGGAGTATCTCCTAGTTCGCCCATGGGCGAACTAGTCGTGACTAGTTCGCGTTTTACGGCTGTTTCGGTTTTTTTGCGGTTTCCTAAAAGGATTCTTTGAGTTTTATAAAACGTTTCTTCGAGTTTTATAAAACGATTCTCGAGTTTTATAAAACGATTCTCGAGTTTTATAAAACGATTCTTCGAGTTTTATAAAACGATTCTCGGGCTTTATAAAACGATTCTCGAGTTTTATAAAACGATTCTTCGAGTTTTATAAAACGATTCTCGAGTTTTATAAAACGATTCTCGAGTTTTATAAAACGATTCTTCGAGTTTTATAAAACGATTCTCGAGTTTTATAAAACGATTCTTCGAGTTTTATAGAACGATTCTCGAGTTTTATAAAACGATTCTTCGAGTATTAAAAAACGATCCTCGAGTTTTATAAAACGATTCTCGAGTTTTATAAAACGATTCTTCGAGTTTTATAGAACGATTCTCGAGTTTTATAAAATGATTCTTCGAGTTTTATAAAACGATTCTCAAGTTTTATAAAACGATTCTTCGAGTTTTATAGAACGATTCTTCGAGTTTTATAAAATGATTCTTCGAGTTTTAAAAAACGATCCTCGAGTTTTATAAAACGATTCTCGAGTTTTATAAAATTAATTTTGCGGAAAGTAATGATCCACCTTTTACAGAAATTATCGCAGACGTTGATTTCGAGATTACGGTTTTTGACACCAACACGGCCTTCGAGTTTTATAAAACGGCTTCTCGAGTTTTATAAAACGGTCTTCGAGTTTTATAAAATGGCTTCTCGAGTTTTATAAAATGATTTCGAGTTTTATAAAACGATCTTTGCGTTTTATAAAACGGCTTCTCGAGTTTTATAAAACGATCTTCGAGTTTTATAAAACGATCTTCGAGTTTTATAAAACGGTCTTCGAGTTTTAGAAAACGGCTTCTCGAGTTTTATAAAACGGCTTCTCGAGTTTTATAAAACGATCTTCTAGTTTTATAAAACGGTCTTCGAGTTTTATAAAACGGCTTCTCGAGTTTTATAAAACGATCTTCGAGTTTTATAAAATGGCTTCTCGAATTTTATAAAACGATCTTCGAGTTTAAAAAACGATCTTTGAGTTTTATAAAACGGCTTCTCAAGTTTTATAAAACGATCTTCTATTTTTATAAATCGGTCTTTGAGTTTTATAAAACGGCTTCTCGAGTTTTATAAAACGGCTTCTCGAGTTTTATAAAACGATCTTCGAGTTTTATAAAACGGTCTTCGAGTTTTATAAAACGGCTTCTCGAGTTTTATAAAACGATCTTTGAGTTTTATAAAATGATATTCAAGTTTTATAAAACGGCTTCTCGAGTTTTATAAAACGATCTTCGAGTTTTATAAATGACTTCGAGTTTTATAAAATGACTTCTCGGGTTTTACAAAAAGATCTTCGAGTTTTATAAAACGATCTTTGAGTTTTATAAAACGGCTTCTCAATTTTTATATAACGATCTTCGAGTTTTATAAAACGGCTTCTCGAGTTTTATAAAACGATTTTTGAGTTTTATAGAACGATCTTCGAGTTTTATAAAACGGCTTCTCGAGTTTTATAAAACGATCTTTGAGTTTTATAAAATGGCTTCTCGAGTTTTATAAAACGATCTGCGAGTTTTATAAATTACTTCGAGTTTTATAAAATGACATCTCGAGTTTTATAAAACTATTCCCTTTGTATTTTTGCGGGGAGTTTTGGCTATTGATTCCGTCGTACCGATTTTGACCCCAACAGTTAGCCCCCCAGCTCGTAAGAATCGTGTGGTTCTTGCGAGTGGATTGAGCTCGTTTGGCGAGTTTGGTAGAATTAATGGCCAAAAGTCCAAGGGTGAATAGTAAAATTCTTCCTTATAAGTAGATGGAGTAAAATTTTGAATTGTTTACCCCATTTTCTACAACTTATCCAAGAAAATTTTCTCTCTACTCTCTTTTAGGATCTTCAAACATGTTTTCAGGAAGAAGGACTCGTTCCTCAACTAGCTCCAATTCTCGCAATTCTGAGGGAACGAGCTTGCAGCCTCCAGTTTCAGCTCCGAAAGAAGAGTATTCGTCCCCGTTAATCGATCCGACGGACCGTGAGGCTTTTTGGGCGTTGGGAGATGAGTCGACGTCCGCTAGGCCTGGGACTTGGGTTCCAGCTTTGTCGGACGTCGATCAAACTTCCGGATACCCGAACTCGGCTCTTTTTAACAGTATCGATTACATGCGCGAATTTTGCCGAGTTCCAGAGGCTGTCGAGTTTCGTCTCCCACTTGCCGGGGAGGGCAACAAGGATGCGCCCGAGGGTTTTTTCACATGTTACAACATTTTCTTGCAACAATGCCACTTATGGTTTTCGATACCGGAAATCATTGTTCATTATCTTCACAGGCTGGGGCTATCGATCAGTCAACTGACTCCCCCTGGTTTCAAGCAACTCGTTGGTCTCTTGACGCTGAGTTATGAGCAGGGAATTACCCTTAACGTTGATCATCTCGAGAGTCTATTGAAGCCCACGGGGAAGTCGCAGAGGATCACTCTATGCCCTCGTGACGAAGTTGTTACGGGCTGCTCAACGCTCTCTACTTCTTGGAAGAAAAATTTCTTCTACGTTCGTATTGACAGTGCGTCAGTCGAGGAGGGTTGCATTCCACTTTATTCGTTTCTATTTTTCCGCAGTGACCAACCCTTTGCCTCCGTATCCCGTGGATCTCCAGAACATCACCACTTCTCTCAAACGTGGTGAAGTTGGCTGGTGCAGTTTTTCTCCGCAACGCGTCCGGCAAGCGGTTGCCCTCTTCCGATCTCAACTCTTTGCGGATTCTATGATTTATGAAGAGGATCCGTTCATCGGGGAGTTTATTCCATATGTTCCCTCGATGAGGAGTGGCAAGTCAAGCTTTCAAAGGGATAAAAATCCGGTTGCCGAAGATGATGATTCTGAACGCGCGGCTTCTCCTGACAATATTCTCAAGGACTTCCTTGATAGTAAAACGGAAAAAGGCGTCTGGACGAAAGCGGGCGGATCATCGACCTCCCATTTTCCGGACATCGACCATGATCAAGTCCCGGAGTTTATTAGGGGGTCTGAGAAAGCTAAGGAGGTACGTGTATTGATTATATATATTTTTTTGTGCAGTTTTATCATTGGATGATATCACTTAATTCTTTTCTTTGGTAGGGTTTCCTTGTCATGAGCTGGGCCCTAGACAGCCGTACTGTTGAAGCTCGCCTTGCCGAGTTCCGAGCGAGTATGGCTGAAAAAGAAGTTGTTTGTCTTCAGGCAGAGGCCGAGGCCAATCGAGCCGAAGAAGTGGTTGCGAGGGAGGTTGCTCGCGTGAGGGATGAGTGTGCGGCTAGATCTCGCCGTGCCAAGGAGCTTTCTGACCAAAGGATTCGTCGTGCTCGTCGTGCAGGCAAGTGAGAGGTTGCCGAAGAGATGAAGGCTCGTCGTGAGCGATTTGCAACTGGTTGTTCGGATGCCGAAGTTGTTCAACGGGCGCACGGTGATTATCGCGAATGTCGCGGGATCGTTCGTGGGTTATCCCTAACTCAGAATGAAGGATATTCGTTTGCTAAGGAATACTCCGCGCGGTGGGAACACTTGGATCAGGAAAGAGATATGCAGCCCAAACTTTCGATTTTAAGGCGCGCATGTGGGATCAATGGAATCCCATCGTGGTGTCGCCGGATTCGGCCGAAGTTGGACCTGGGATTTCGGATGCGTAGGGTGAAGTCGATCAGTCCGCGTTTGATGACTTCAATGTGTGATGTTAGTTGTTTTTCGATTTTGTTGTTGTTTTTCCAGGACTGGCCGTTGGTGGCTTTGAATCCCTACCGCTGGGTGGTATGTACTTGAATGTTTTAATAAGAAAATATTTTCTAAGTATGAAATTCGTGTTTCGTTTTAGATGTAGAGGGAAGAATACGAGTTGTCATCTCGTATCTAACTCTTTGGTGTGAATCGTCCGATTCGTTTGACTCGGGATGTTTCGATATTCGCGAGTGTTTAGATGTGGGCGAAGAGACATGCCTTTAGGATCTCGATTCATGCCTTGAGACTTTAGCGACCAGTGTGCTGGGTTTAGGGCAAGACCTAGGTTTACTTTCGGATTGGGGATGTGCGATGACTAGTCGGCTTTCGTTTTGCCTGTTGCAATTTTAACCTGACTCCATACCGATTTAGAATCCGCGATATGTTCTCGGCTTATTACGATTCGTATGGTTGGAATCGAGCATCTCACCGGGAACAATTTCTAAGTTGCCTGGAAGTGCTGACCAAAAATTTGGATTTCTTTTATAGCGCGCTATTTTATCCTAGTCGGATGTATGCGGACCGATAGGTCGATGCGTTTGTTTAGGACGGCTAGCGTGCACGACGGGGCCAATCGCCGAGCGTTCGTGTTTTTATAGTCGCGGACGGACTTGGGGAAATATTTTTCTTGAGAGTTTAGGCGATGTCTCGCCAGTTCTTTCCGAAAATATTTTGATATGCAAGTTTTATAAAAACGATTAAATGGCTGTTACTGCGGAAGCGATTTTCCGGATGTTTGGAATTTCTTTTGCGTTTTTGATAGTAGCAGAGGTATTCTAACTTTGTCTTTATTAAATTTTCGTTAAATTTTTCGATTACAAAGCGAAAATTTTTTTTTAAAAAAATTTGGGAGTATACGAATACTCGTATACTCACCCACTCCCCCCCCGTTTTGGAAGGGGGGATATCTGAACTCGTCTTTAGGCGAGCTGCCTACGTATTCCTTTCGGAAATCAAGCCATCTCGTGGTTCTGATTGTTTGCGCGAGTGTGCTTACTCGGCTGTCACAGAATTCTCGATCGCTTCAGTTGCGGGATCGATGTCTTTGTCAGGGATTGTCTCCTCCGGTCGGGTGGAAGCGATGGGTGCGGAAACTTCTGGTTTCTCGGCCGTTGCTTGCTTTGGGTCGTCTTCTGCGGGCGGTGGCGTGACCTTTTCCCATTTTGGTTTCACGATTGCTACCGCCAATTGCCTCAGCTTATGTTCGGCCTGGAAGCAGGATCGTGATTGTCTTTGGCATCCCAAAATTACTGCGACTCCCGTAGGTGTTGGGAATTTGATGCCTAAGTGATATGTTGATAGAACCGCATTCATGGAATTTATCCAAGGCGTGCCCATAATCACATTGTAGATAGCCGGGAAATTGACTACCGTGAAGTTAACGATTTTCGTCACTTCTTTTGCGGCGACTGGTAGTCGGATTGATCCCAGGGTCATTGTGGGAACCGAAATTCACTCTTGTCGATTTCCGTTGAATAAGGAAACTTAGGAAAACCCTAACTTCCCAGAGGAACCGGATCTCTGCGAAAGCCAACGACAAGTAACCAAATAAATGCGGAAAAATATGAAAAACGCAATAAAACGAATTTATAAAGAAAGTCGATCTTATTTCCGATTCGCGTAAGAGCGTTGCGATCATTACAAGGAATTACAAAGGCTTTGGCCGCAGGGGCCATCAGGGAGTTACAAACATAAAACCCTAGATCTAGTCGAGTCGCAGCTCGATAATGAAAGACGGAAAAAGATAGGAAAAAAGGTTTGATTGATTTCGGACTGAACCTTATGAAAGGCTGCCTACGTACCCCTTTCGAGGATTAAGTCGAACGTAGTTCAGTTGATTGACCTGGACAAGAGATCGAACTGCCTGGGCGAGTTCGTCTAGTGATTGAGCGCTAGTCATAGAAACCGAACTTGTCGAGAAAAAGCCTAAGTTTCTAAGTGCGGAAAATTCTAAGTCTAGAAAAGTTGTGAAAGTCTCAGATGAGAGCTCTGGATTTCGTCCCTTTGCTTCTGCCCTATGCCTCTTGCTTATATACTCCCTTCCTAGGCGGTTTAGTCTTTCAATTTCGCCCAGATTCGAGTTTAATGGGAATCTTCCATTAATCTCGATCTTTCCTTTTTTCTCGCGGAAATCTTCTATTTATCCTCAAACTTGACATTTATCTTCAAGTTTGACATTTATCTTCTTTCTGCGGGTAAATCGCCAAAACGTCGTCGTATCTTCGGGTTGGACTTCGTTTAAAGTCGCGAGTGGCTTTTATCGCGTTTTATGACTTCCGAGCCGTTTTGCGATAAATCCGTTTTACGACTTTAGACAAGATCGTTTCCTGATACGATTCCGTTTTTAGATAAGTTTCTCGAGTTAATCGTATAGCTAAGCAATGTTCGATGTTTCGATTAAATGTTACCGTTTTCTACGATTTACTCGGGTTTTTATTAAAATCGCGTTTTGTACAATTTTTACGAAAAATCTCAAATAAATCGTATAGTTTAGGCGATATTTGGTGTTTCGTTTAACCGTTTCCATTTTATACGATTTCCTCGAATTCTTTTCGAGAAAACAAAGTTTTACGGTTTTTATCGTAAAACTCGAACGATAGGACGGATCGAGACGAAACAGGAGACATTTCGACTGTGATTCGGAATACGATAGTGTCGAAGGACGTATGCCTTGGATCAAGGATGTAGGAGATCGAGGCTCGGGATGGTCCGCTCGACGTACGGCGATCTAGTTCAGCTTGGATAGGTCGGCATATGGCGAACTAGGAGAAAAGAACCAGTGGGGCAAAGTCAGCACCTCTTAGTTCGCCCAACGGCGATCTAGCCGGGACGGGACGCGAACTAAGCCAAGCTTGGCTTAGTTCTCCGGTGGGCGAAATAGTCGAGATGGGACTAGTTCGCGTTTTACGGCGGTTTCGGTTTTTCGCGGTTTTGTAAAACGATTCTCGAGTTTGATAAAACGATTCTTCGAGTTTTTATAAAAAAATTCTTCGAGTTTTATAAAACGATCCTCGAGTTTTATAAAATAGTTCTCGAGTTTTATAAAACGATTCTTCGAGTTTTATAAAACGATTCTCGAGTTTTATAAAACGATTCTCGAGTTTTATAAAATGACTCTCGAGTTTTACAAAAGGATTCTCAAGTTTTATAAAACGATTCTCGAGTTTTATAAAACGATTCTTCGAGTTTTATAAAATGATTCTCGAGTTTTATAAAATGATTCGTCGAGTTTTATAAAACGATCCTCGAGTTTTATAAAAGGATTCTCGAGTTTTATAAAATGATTCTTTGAGTTTTATAAAACGATTCTTCGAGTTTTATAAAACAATTCTCGAGTTTTATAAAACGATCCTCGAGTTTCATAAAATGATCCTCGAGTTTTATAAAACGATTCTTCGAGTTTTATAAAATGATTATCGAGTTTTATAAAACGATTTCTCGAGTTTTATAAAACGATTCTCGAGTTTTATAAAACGATTCTCGAGTTTTATAAAACGATCCTCGAGTTTTATAAAATGATCCTCGAGTTTTATAAAACGATTCTTCGAGTTTTATAAAATGATTCTCGAGTTTTATAAAACGATTTCTCGAGTTTTATAAAACAATTTCTCGAGTTTTATAAAACGATTCTTCGAGTTTTATAAAACGATTCTTGAGTTTTATAAAACGATTCTTCGAGTTTTATATAATGATTCTTCGAGTTTTATAAAACGATTTCTCGAGTTTTATAAAACGATCTTTCGAGTTTTATAAAACATATTTTTATTTTTACTGTATATTCCTCGAGATTATTTCCCAGACGGTTTGGGTCAGTCTTTAGCGCTTAGACGGTTTTTAGATTGTCGTTTGCTTTTGGGATGATTTCGACGAGGCGTTGCATCGTCCGAATTGTTCACGAGTTTTATAAAATGAAAGGGATTATAAAACGGCTTCACGAGTTTTATAAAACGATCTTTGAGTTTTATAAAACGATCTTCGAGTTTTATAAAACGGTCGTCGAGTTTTATAAAACGGCTTCTCAAGTTTTATAAAACGATCTTCGAGTTTTATAAAACGATTTTCGAGTTTTATAAAACGATCTTCGAGATTTATAAAACGGTCTTCGAGTTTTATAAAACGGTCTTCGAGTTTTATAAAACGGCTTCTCGAGTTTTATAAAACGGCTTCTCGAGTTTTATAAAACGATCTTCGAGTTTTATAAAACGGTCTTCGAGTTTTATAAAACAGCTTATCGAGTTTTATAAAACGATCTTTGAGTTTTATAAAATGATCTTCGAGTTTTATAAAACGGCTTCTCGAGCTTTATAAAACGATCTTCGAGTTTTATAAAACGATCTTTGAGTTTTATAAAACGGCTTCTCGAGATTTATAAAACGATCTTCGAGTTTTATAATTGTTTTATAAAACGATCTTTGAGTTTTATAAAACGGTCTTCGAGTTTTATAAAACGGCTTCTCGAGTTTTATAAAACGGCTTCTCGAGTTTTATAAAACGATCTTCGAGTTTTATAAAACAGTCTTTGAGTTTTTTAAAACGGCTTCTCGAGTTTTATAAAATGATCTTTGAGTTTTATAAAACGATCTTCGAGTTTTATAAAACGGATTCTCGAGTTATATAAAACGATCTTCGAGTTTTATAAATGACTTCGAGTTTTAAAAAACGACTTCTCGGGTTTTAAAGAACGATCTTCGAGTTTTATAAAACGATCTTTGAGTTTTATAAAACGGCTTCTCGAGTTTTATAAAACGATCTTCGAGTTTTATAAAATGGCTTCTCGAGTTTTATAAAACGATCTTTTAGTTTTATAAAACGATCTTCGAGTTTTATTAAACGGCTTCTCAAGTTTTATAAAACGATCTTCGAGTTTTATAAAATGGCTTCTCAAGTTTTATAAAACGATCTGCGAGTTTTATAAATGACTTCGAGTTTTATAAAACGACTTCTCGGGTTTTATAAAACAATTCCCTTTGTATTTTTTTGCGGGGAGTTTTGGCTATTGATTCCGTCGTACCGATTTTGACCCCAACACAAAGTAGGCCCAATTTGCAATTAGCAGGGGGGCTTCAATGCCTCATGAAATTGCTAAAATTTCAAATACTAAGATGAGAAATGAATTGTCAGTTTCTGAATACTTAAACCCTGGAAGGACCTATTCCAATAGGTCCACTATTATATTGCCAGACCATCATACAGGAAGTTCAGAGTTGAACATTGAATTTCTTAAAACTATGCAAAAGCATACGTTCAGTGGCTCCTACCACAAATCTTATCGATCACATCGAAATGCTTGAAGATATGGTGAATGACGAGTTTAAACGCTGCAAAAAGTTCCCTTCCTCCATTAACTGTGATGTCAGGAGGTGACTAAATTAGCTACAACCAGGATCCTTTACCTGCTGGGAGGACATTAGAAATGCTTTCCTCAATCAATTATTTGACGAGGAGTGATATTGGGAAACAAGGAACAAGATTTTCCACATTCGTTCAAGGTAGCCATGAATTTTGTCAAAGATGCTTGGTCTAGATTTAAGAACTACCAGTTCGAGTGTTCGCATCATGGTTTCTCAGAATCCCAGCTCATAAACACCTTTTATTGAGGGCTAAACTTAAACCATCAAACCACTCTACATAATTCCAGCAAAGCAAACTTCAATACTAGACACCCTCGAGACGCTAAGAAACTGATAGAGAATGTAGTTCTAGCCTTCAAAAATAGGGTCTCTAGAGGAAAGGAAGCAATAACAGTGATATATTGTGCTTTTGGCACATTATATGTATTGTCTACTAATGGTTTTCAAGGTTTTATCGAGTCTTTTAGTCCTTTTTGAGTCACTACAGGTCTGAGGATCCAATAGGTGAGAAGAATGAACGGATGGGCCAAAAGAAGTGAAAAATATCCTGAGTTGAAGGTTTTCTCAACCGGAACAGTCAGACAGACTGTTCTTTCATGAGGGAAGCAGCCTGATACCCTGTTCTCCGATATCAGGGGAACTAAATATTCTATTTCGGAATTTTCCCTAGTTTTTCCCTATTTTTCTCTCTTAGCCGCATGTGGCTCTTATAGATACCCTTTATCCTTTTTAGCTTATTTTTACCTTAGTTTTTACGTAAGAAAACCCTAGAGAGCTTTGTGATTTGCGATTTTCTACTTGTAAGGGAGAAGGCTTCATCTATCTCCTAGAGAAGATCATCCTGAACCTCTGATTTCTTTAATCTATTGCATGCAGTTATATTCAGAAATCATGTCTCTCTATTCTTGTGTTTTGTCTGAGTAGTCACCGGGTTAGTTTAGGGTTCTAGGGTTTTGAAATCGGGAGCTGAAGAATAAAAAGTCATCTTTAGATTGTCTACATTCATATCCGTTCTTATTGCTTGCATTGAACTGATCACTTTGTGCATGAATTAGGGCTAATCGATTTAGCTAACCGTTGATTGATAACTTGATATGATTTGAATAAGCTTTGCATCCCTAGTCAGCGAAAGTAGATATTCGGGTGTATTGTGAACCTATCGTACTTGATCTCTAAAACTTGTTATCGTATCTTGATCCAAGCGAGAGCTTAGGTATCAAGATTGATTTGCAAAGAGAACCAATACCACGACAGTGGGTTATTTCAACCTAAGTGATCCGAGTTTAGACTTGTAATAACTAGACTTGAATAATTGCTTGCTTGCGAAATCCAAATCTCAAGAAGAAACCCTAGACTAGCGCCTTTAATCAATTTGAAAACAACCTCACCTTGTTACTTTCTTATTACGTTTTCTTCTATTTAAAACTCCATTACTGTTTTACCTAATTTCTGATCCTATAAAGATAAAGTGTGAATTGCTCCTCTGGAATTGAATCTAAAAATATTACAACTACACTGTTAACTTGACAGTACAAGATCGAATTTTAGTGTATTAAGCACCCGCCAATGATGATAACTTAACCGGAGTTGAGGAAACTTTGGCATCACTCGTGTCCCTTCTTCATTAAAATAATGAGTCTGAGAGCTACGCTGACAAACGGAACACCCTTCCCAGCTTCACTAGAAATTATGAGGTCACTGTCAAAAGACAACAAGAAAATTTGAAATCAAAGATGGATCAAGTCTTCACAGGGAACCATAGGATGACCGCCGACCTTAATGATAAATTGAATCTGATATACTCGAAGATGACGAAAAAATTCGAGACTCTGAGCGAACAAATCAAGAGGATCGATAACCAAGTTACCTGGTATGCCTGACACCAATCCCAGGAGCCAAGTCAATGCCATAACCTTGAGAAGCGGCAAAAAACTCACTCTTAATGGTAAAAAAGGCTTTAACATTGAAGATTTTGCAAAAATCTCTGAGGATGGTAAGGAAAAAATCACATCCCGTCATGCTCAAAGTCGATGAGGATGAATGCGAAAACCTCCCTGACACTGGTGAATTAGATGAATTGTTTACCTACTCGAATGAAAGGGAAAAAGAGTCGATTTCTCAAGAAGCTGTCGATAGACAACCACCTAAGGGAGTTGAAAGACGCGCTGAAGCACAAATCGATTGACATGCTAACATTAACATCGATCGATACCCTACTCCCAGCCCAAAACCAATTGTGGGAACCGAAATTCTCCTACTGTCAAGAAATCGTAAGTAAGGGAATTTTGAGTAAACCTTAAGTTCCCAGAAGACCCGGCTATCTGCGGAACCGCACAAAAAATTAAGAAAACGATGGATTCGAAATTAAAATACAAATAAACGAGATTGAGAGCAAGAAGGATCTTATTCTGAATCTGCATAAGAACGGATACAACGGGAGTGGCCTTAGCTGCGTGAGCCGTCTGCGAAATCCCTAACTCTAGTATTCTAAGACCGAAAACCCTAGTTGAGACGCAGCTCGATAACAAAATTGGAAATATTCCTAAATGCTAAGTNTGCGTGAGCCGTCTGCGAAATCCCTAACTCTAGTATTCTAAGACCGAAAACCCTAGTTGAGACGCAGCTCGATAACAAAATTGGAAATATTCCTAAATGCTAAGTTTGGTGGTGAAAGCTCTGAAAACTCGTCATCTGCTTCTGCCCTATGCCTCTTGATTATATACTCCCTTCCTTGGCGGTTTGGTCCTTCCATTTTGCCCATATTCGAGTTTATCGAGAATCTTCCTTTTGTGTTTATCTTTCCTTTATAGTCTTGAAGAATTGCATAAAAATTACAAATTTGTTTTATAAAAAAAGTGAATTATTATAGTTGAGAATAAAAATTTCAAATATATCACTATTGACGATGATGCTTTCAAATAGTTTTAATTTATTTATTTTTTAAAAGTTTCTTTATGTTCTGAAATTTTCTTTATTTTTTTTTTGAAAATGTAATCTAGTTTTTGATTTTAATTATTTTTTGTTCAATTTTTTGTGAATTTTCTTCTTTTTTTTTTTTAACTTTTCTGAATTTTATTTAATTTTTCATTTCAGTTTATTTATTATTTTATAATTTGTTTATGTTTTCTTTAATTTTTTATAAATTTAATTATTTATTAAATTTTTATTTTTCAGAGAAGAGTTGACAAATTACATGTTTTACCTGTTCAACAAGTTAAATTTTCAATTTCAAAGTTTTTTATGACACAAATGTCACTTTGAATGTTTAAACTGCTAGTGAAAAACTTCATGGCTTAAAGTGATAGTAAGTGTCACTTTCAAGGGTTTTTATGCGATTTTCCATATCTAGAATTGATGAAAAATTATTCCACCATCGGTTTTTTGATTGAAAATCATTTCAAATATTTTATTATATCTATGTAATAATAATTATTAAACCTATTCATTGTATTATATACTTAACCAATTTCTAAAATTTCAATCTTACGAACACAATATCAGTTGCAAAATAGAGATTTGGTATAAAAGGGTATGGTTCTCCCATGCAACCCTAAATATTATGTTATTTTTTCTTGATTGGGATCCGCAAAAGGTTAGCCACGGAAGTCAGTTGAGGCAGTGTAAATCTTGAGAAAAAAAAAGATTTAGACTCTGCAATTATCCTTTAGACATTCGTGATCATCTTTATTTCCACTGTAAAATTCAGAGGAGATATGTAAGGTGTTACTTTAAAGCTGCTTGGTTCAGAATATACAATGTAGTTAATACTAGAAACTTGGGTTGACAACTGTTATGATAAATTCCAACAGCTTCGCATCTACTATGTATTGGCAGCAGTGATTCCCTGAATATGGATAGAAAGGAATATGCAAGCTAAAGCGTAGCAAGGGGGTTCAAACGTGAGCAAGCTAAAGTGTAGCTATTCACACAAGGTGAGCAAACCCAAAATTGTAAACTTCTAGGGAAATTACTCATCCTGAAGACAAGAATGAATGTGTCAATGNCATTTTTGTCAATGAAAATGCAAAGTTCTCCAATGTTTTCTGTGTACTTAGCGATTATTCTTGTTCCTTGGTATAACTTACCCTCATCTTGTATCCTAAACACCATGAATCGTTTGGTTTCTTCTTGTATACTATCTATGTTCAAGTCTCTAGTTGTCTTGACATACCTGCATGGCATAGTCATATTAAAAAAAAAAAAATTAGCTAATGAACCCTATCTAGTTATTATGTGGATCAGTTTTGGGTGTTACCATTGAACAATGAAACATTCCCCAGAAGAAGACTCCGCAATATAATTACTACGTAAACATGAAGCCAGTATTTCCCACTCGTATTGTGGTATCAAGGGGAAGTTCCCAAACTGAAACCTCATAAATTTTGGATTCTTCTTATTGTTTCGGAGATCCAAGGCAGCCATGTAGGTACATTCTGTAGCGAGGAGGTAGAATATATGGTCTTTTCGAGAATAAATGATACTAGAGTTGATATCATACGAGAAAGGAATGTCGATAATATTCCAGTTTGAATCTCGATTAGGCATACAGTAGCAAAGTTTAGATCCAAAGAAGGTGAAACTCACTATATAATCATTTTCTTTGTTGGGAAAATAAGTGGACAAGGAAACATTTCCGACCATTTGGGCATGAAGAACTAGGTGATCAGTAAATGGGGGCAGAGTAATGGTTTTGGGAGATGACTCTGTGGACCAAGGATTAAACACTTGGGTGAGATGTATGGTGGAATCAGGGATGCTC
>CAKOAT010119487.1:42196-82746 GCA_932364175.1 Eruca vesicaria subsp. sativa | reverse complement strand
TTACAACAGATTGAAAGATGGAAAAACCACTAAAATTGGGTTTTGTTGATAGCCAAACTTACAGAGAGTTTTGCAACTAGGTTGAAAAGCAGAGACATATTGTACTCTAATACTTTTCTTACAAGCCCCACTATATATCTTATATATTGTTGTGTAAATTAGATACTTGCAAACTAATTTTAAAAACCTTGAACTATGAAATACTATGTGCTTGTTTATATATATATATATATATATATATATATATATATTTTTTTTTTTCCAAAAATAAAATATATATACTATATAAAGAATTTAAATATACAGTAGAATATACATCCAAAGAGAAAAATGGAGAAACAAATAATTATATACCCAAAAAAATTAACAAAATAAGCAATAAATATTTGTACCACTAATCATATTGGAAAAATAAACAACAAATATATCTTTTATTATCTAAAAAGGATATTTGTTTCCATTATATAGATATATATGCATACATACTTATATCATTGCAAGAAAATGTTATTATATTTGTTAACTAATCATCCCTAATATAGTAAAAGAAACATGTTGGAAGCTACAATTGCTGATGTGTCGCAAATAAAAGATTCAGCAATTTGACTAAATTAAATATTAACGACTGATATCTTCTATAAAAAAGGTTTACTGTCTATTAATCTAGTTGGCCAGATCACTAATATATTAATTTATGAGACAATATATCTTATTTATTAGTATAGAATTCATGATTTCTTTTATATGTAATATTATACAATATATTTTTTTCTAAAAATTATTTATTTTATAGTTTGAATTTCTATAACCAAATCATAGAAATATATTAAATTTAATATTTTATTCCATCCATATAAGAAAAACTTAAATGAAAAAATGTAAGCGGGCCATTTTAAGATAAATCCTAACGTCGACCTACCATTTGTGTACATTTTATATATGTAAAGCATATCCATTTTACAGTTGTTTAACCTTGATATTATGTGTATATCCACACCAAACCTAATATACACATTACCACAATCGGATGATATGTCGATGTAACACTTTTTGATCAAATTGATATGTCATGGAATTTACTAGTTTTCACCCATGAAATATATATATATATATATATATATATATGTTTCTATGATATTCTCTATGCATTTGAGTTATTTTAGAGTCTTTTCAGGTTCAGGTAATTGTTAAAGACAATTGGAGCTTTTGGATTATTTTAGAGCATTGAAGAATGTGTAGCCTGAAGACTCAAGTCAGAGTCGGATCTCACACACATTATCGATCGATATTACACCTTGTGCATCGATTGACGGCCCTTATACCCGCGAATCTAAAAATGATTTTTGGAAAATTACAAGATTTACCCAGAAGTCTCCCATTTTGCAAGACAAGTTCCTGATCAAATGTTTGACTATTTATTAAACTTTTACCATTTTGTAAACCCTAGGCAATCATACTCTTTTGCATCTAGAGAGCCGTTTTATACCTGAGAGAGAGAGAGAGAGAGATAGAGATAGAGAGAGAGAGAGAGAGAGAGAGAGAGAGAGAGAGAGAGAGAGATAGATAGATAGAGAGAGATAGAGAGAGATAGAGAGAGAGATCTGACTACTTTCTTATTGCCATTAGACTTAGTTTAGATTATAGTCTTGATTTTTACTTTACAGTTTACTAACATATTCTTTCTTGGTCCCATATGATCAAGGTACGTTTCGGAGAGAATATAGATCTCGGACAACAAAAGTCGATCGACGAAGACCTTCCGACATCTACCGATGTTCGACCATCATTATCGAGCGATTCCCTTCCATCCACATCGATCGATACAGATCAGCCGGAAGCAGGTTGTCCGCTTGAACCAATCTTAATAATGAGGAAGTATTCTTGAAAGAACCAATAAATAATAAGGGCAACAAGGTAGGCCCAATTACCAATTAGCAGGGGGGCTGCAATGCCTCATGAAATTGCTAAAACTTCAAATATTAAGATGAGAAATGAATTGTCAATTTCTGAATACTTAAACCCTGGAAGGACCTATTCCAATAGGTCCACTATCATATTGCCAGACCATCATACAGGGGGTTCAGTGTTGAACATTGAATTTCTTAAAACTATGCAAAAGCATACGTTCAGTGGCTCTTACCACAAATCTTATCGATCACATCGAAATGCTTGAAGATATGGTGAATGACGAGTTTAAACACTGCAAAAAGTTCCCTTCCTCCCTTAACAGTGATGCCAGGAGGTGACTAAATTAGCTACCACCAGGATCCTTAACCTGCTGGGAGGACATTAGAAATGCTTTCCTCAATCAATTATTTGACGAGGAGTGATATTGGGAAACAAGGAACAAGATTTTCCACTCAAGGTTGCCATGAATTTTTCAAAGATGCTAGGTCTAGATTTAAGAACTACCAGTTCGAGTGTTCGCATCATGGTTTCTCAGAATCCCAGCTCATAAACACCTTTTATAGAGGGCTAAACTTAAACTATCAAACCACTCTACATACTTCCAGCGAAGGAAACTTCAATATTCGACACCCTCGAGACGCTAGGAAACTGATAGAGAATGTAGTTCTAGCCTTCGAAAATAGGGTCTCTAGAGGAAAGGAAGCAATAGCAGTGATATATTGTGCTTTTGGCACATTATATGTATTGTCTACTAATGGTTTTCAAGGTTTTATCGAGTCTTTTAGTCCTTTTTGAGTCACTACAGGTCTGAGGATCCAATAGGTGAGAAGAATGAACGGATGGGGCAAAAGAAGTGAAAAATATCCTGAGTTGAAGGTTTTCTCAACCGGAACAGTCAGACAGACTATTCTTTCATGAGGGGAGCAGCCTGATAGCCTGTTCTCCGATATCAGGCGAACTAAATATTCTATTTTGGAATTTTCCCTAGTTTTTTCCTATTTTCTCTCCTAGCCGCATGTGGCTTTTATAGATACCCTTTATCCTTTTTACCTTATTTTTAAACTTAGTTTTTACGTAAGAAAACCCTAGAGAGCTTTGTGATTTGCGATTTGCTACTTGTAAGGGAGAAGGCTTCATCTATCTCCTAGAGAAGATCATCCTGAACCTCTGATTTCATTAATCTATTGCATGCAGTTATATTCAGAAATCATGTCTCTCTATTCTTGTGTTTTGTCTGAGTAGTCACCGGGTTAGTTTAGGGTTCTAGGGTTTTGAAATCGGGAGCTGAAGCATAAAAAGTCATCTTTAGATTGTCTACATTCATATCCGTTCTTATTGCTTGCACTGAACTGATCACTTTGTGCATGAATTAGGGTTAATCGATTTAGCTAACCGTTGATTGATAACTTGATATGATTTGAATAAGCTTTGCATCCCTAGTCAGCGAAAGTAGATATTAGGGTGTATTGTGAACCTATCGTACTTGATCTCTAAAACTTGTTATCGTATCTTGATCCAAGCGAGAGCTTAGGTATCGAGATCAATTTGCAAAGAGAACCAATACCACGACAGTGGGTTATTTCAACCTAAGTGATCCGAGTTTAGACTCGTAATAACTAGANGCGAAAGTAGATATTAGGGTGTATTGTGAACCTATCGTACTTGATCTCTAAAACTTGTTATCGTATCTTGATCCAAGCGAGAGCTTAGGTATCGAGATCAATTTGCAAAGAGAACCAATACCACGACAGTGGGTTATTTCAACCTAAGTGATCCGAGTTTAGACTCGTAATAACTAGACTTGAATAATTGCTTGGCTTGCGAAATCCATACCTCAAGAAGAAATCCTATACTAGCGCCTTTAATCAATTTGAAAACAACCTCACCTTATTACTTGCTTATTACGTTTTCTTCTATTTAAAACTCCATTACTGTTTTACCTAATTTCTGATCCGATAAAGATAAAGTGTGAACTGCTCCTCTGGAATTGAATCTAAAAATATTACAACTACACTGTTAACTTGACTGTACAAGATCTAATTTTAGTGTATTAAGCACCCGCCTATGATGATAACTTAACCGGAGTTGAGGAAACTTTGGCATCACTCGCGTCCCTTCTTCATGAAAATAATGAGTCTGAGAGGTACGTTGACAAACGAAACACCCTTCCCAGCTTTACTAGAAATTATGAGGTCACTATGAAAAGACAAGAAGAAAATTTGAAATCAAAGATGGATCAAGTCTTCACATGGAACCATAGGATGACCGCCGACCTTAATGATAAATTGAATCTGATATACTCGAAGATGACGAAAAAATTTGAGACTCTCAGCGAACAAATCAAGAGGATCTATAACCAAGTTACCTGGTATGCCTGACACCAATCCCAGGAGCCAAGTCAATGCCATAACCTTGTGAAGCGGCAAAAAACTCACTCTTAGTGGTAAAAAAGGCATTAACATTGAGGAATTTGCAAAGATCTCTGAAGATGGTAAGAAAAAATCACATCTCGTCATGCTCAAAGTCGACGAGGATGAATGCGAAAACCTCCCTGACACTGGTGAATTAGATGAATTGTTTACCTACTCGAATGAGAGGGAAAAAGAGTCGATTGCTAAAGAAGCTGTCGATAGACAACCACGTACGGGAGTGAAAGACACGCTGAAGCACAAATCGATTGACATGCTAACATTAACATCGATCGATACTCTACTCCCAGCCCAAAACCAATTGTGGGAACCGAAACTCTCCTACTGTCAAGAAATCGTAAATAAGGGAACTTTGAGTAAACCCTAAGTTCCTAGAGGACCCGGCTATCTGCGGAACCGCACAACAACAATTAAGAAAACGATGAATTCGAAATTAAAATACAAATAAACGAGATTGAGAGCAAGAAGGATCTTATTCCGAATCTGCGTAAGAACGGTTACAATGAGAGTGGCCTTAGCTGCGTGAGCCGTCGGCGAAATCCCTAACTCTAGTATTCTAAGATCGAAAACCCTAGTTGAGACGCAGCTCGATAACAAAATCGGAAATATTCCTAAATGCTAAATTTGGTGGTGAAAGCTCTGAAAACTCATCCTCTGCTTCTGCCCTATGCCTCTTGCTTATATACCCCCTTCCTTGGCGGTTTGGTCCTTCCATTTTGCCCAGATTCGAGTTTATCGAGAATCTTCCTTTGTATTTATCTTTCCTTTTTTTCTCGCAAAAATCTTCTATTTATCTCCAAACTTGACATTTATCTTCTTTCTGCAGGTAAATTTTTAAAACATTATCGTATCTTCGGGTTAGATTTTGTTAAGATCGCGAGATGGGCTTTTTATCGCGTTTTAGGACCTTCCGAGCCGTTTTACGATAAATCCGATTTGTGACTTTATACGAGATCGTTTCCTGATCCGATACCATTTTTAAAAAATCCCTCGAGTTAATCTTAAAGTTTAGCTATGTTCATTTTTCGGTTAATCTTTGCCGTTTTTACGGTTTACTGGACAGTTTTTATTAAAAACGCGTTTTTACGATTTTTACAAAGAGTCTTGAATAAATCGTATATTTTAGGCAATGTTTGGTATTTCGCTTTACCGTTGCAGTTTTATTAGATTTCCTCGAGTTCTTTTTGAGAAAACAAAGTTTTACGGTTTATATCGTAAAACTCGAACGGTAGGACGGATCGAGACGAAACGAGAGACATTTTGACCATTGTTCGGGATATGATCGTGTCGAATGATGTAGGCCTTGAATTGGGGACGTGGGAGATTGAGGCTCGGGATGGTCGGCTCGACGGACGACTAACCAAACCGGACCGGTTCAGCTCGCCGTACGGCGAGCTACCCAGGAAGCTTTTAGCTCGCCGTACAGCGAGCAAGTCGTGATGGGACTAGCTCGCCGTAGGGCGAGCTAGTCGTGACGTGACTAGCTCACCGTACGGCGAGCTAGTCTTATTCGAACTAGATCGCCGTACGGGGAGCTAGTTCGAGGCCACTTAGCTCACCGTACGGCGAGCTAGTTTGGCCGAACTAGCTCATGTTTTACAGTGGTTTCGGTTTTTCGCGGTTTTAGTGCTTAACTCGGACGTTCGTGTAATCGATGGTTCGTGTAATCGATGTTTGTTTTGTTCTTCCGAGATAACGATTTCCGAGTTTTCTGTGGATTTCCTTTGTTCGGAAACTTCTTTTGGATTTATAAAACGATTTCTCGAGTTTTAGAAAACGACTTCTTGAGTTTTATAAAACGATTTCTCGAATTTTATAAAATGATTTCTCGAGTTTTATAACACAATTTCTCGAGTTTTATAAAACGACTCGAGTTTTATAAAACGATTTCTCTAGTTTTGTAAAACGATTTCTTGAGTTTTATAAAATGTATTTTTTTTTATCTTTTTGCGGAAAGTTTTGGCTATTGATTCCGTCGTACCGATTTTGACCCCAACAGTTAGCCCCCCAGCTCGTAAGAATCGTGGAGTTCTTGCGAGCGGATTGAACTTGTTTGGCAAGTTTGGTAGAATTCGGCGGAACTTTAATGGCCAAAAGTCCAAAGGTGAATAGTAAACTTTCTTCTATAAGTATATGGAGTAAACTTTTAAATTCTTTACTTCATTCTCAATAACTTATCCAAGAAACTTTCTCTCTACTTCCTTTGAATTTGTTTCTCTCATAGTTGTCAAACATGTTTTCAAAAAGGAGAACTCGTTCCTCAACCAGTTCCGATTGTCACAGCTCCGAGGGAACGAGCTCGCAACCTCGAGTTACGGCTCCGAAAGAGGAGTACTTATTTCCATCGATCGATCCAAGAGACCGCAAGGCGTATTGGGCGCTAGGGGACGAATTGGGGTCTGCTAGACCTGGGACCTGGGTTCCAGCTTTGTTGGATGCCAATCGAGCTTCCGTATGCCCGAGTTCAGCTCCTCTTAATGGTATTGAATCCTCGCGGGAGTTATGCAGAGTCCCAGAAGCAGTCAAGTTTCTCCTCCCGCTTGCCGGGAAGAGTGAAAAGACTGCGCCCGACGGCTTCTTTTACGTACTACAACGCATTTTTGTGGCAATGTCACTTATGGTTTCCGATCCCAGAGATCATCGTTCGATATCTTCACAGGCTTGGATTATCGATTAGCCAGTTGACTCCACGAAGCTTATAACAACTCGTCGGTCTCTTGACGCTGAGCTACGACCGGGGAGTGACCCTCAGCGTTGACCATTGATATCACTCAAATGTTTAACCCTAAGGAGTGAATTACTCTCTCAAATAAGAGGTTCAGTCGTAGTACTTAGGGATCGAATCCACAATGAGATTGGTTTTAACACAATAAGAGAAAATAGCTAGATTCAAGGTTACTATTCAGAAAATCAGGATTATAAATCTATGGATGTCTTAACGAATTGCTTGCAAATATATGAGAACTTCAATCCTTAGAAAAATCTATAGCTGTTTCTAGTTAGACTCGTTCATTGATCTGATTGCCGACAGTATCGATCGATATTGCTATCGCGGTATCGATCGATATATGTTGCCGTCGGTCGATTACTCTATATGAGTATCGATCGATATAGCATCGGATCGAATTGAATTTATGTTCACCCGAGAACATCTATTAGACCGCCTATCGTACATGCCTATTAGAGTCTGAGCTTAGCAAAATGATTTCAGGATAATGACTATTAGATTAGTCACTCCATAATCATACTTCTAGGTAGCTAATCTAGAGTAAGCATTAGGGTTTATTTGGATAATGAATATAACAACTCAACACTCCATAGTTGGGGCTAATCCCTCATGACTATTTGAACCATAAATCTAACAAATGAATCTACTCAGACATAGCCAAGTGATTCATAGAAAAAGAATAAGATGAAAAGAAAATGCTTTTATTGCTAAGTATAGAATAGAATACAAAACTTAGATCTTTATTTTTCTGATGTCTTTCTAAGGCTCATAGGCATAACTATAAATACAAGTACAATTAGGTTAAAAAACTCGTCAGGGGTAGTCTTGTAATTTGGTGAGAACTTGGGCTTCAAGTTGGCCAAATAAATCTTGCTCATCACGCTCTGTATCGATCGATGGTACATGGTGTACATCGATTGATGGAGTATCTCGACATCAACTTCTACGGAAGCGTCATCGATCGATTACACAAGGTGTGTATCGATCGATATGTGTATCTTATGTTGGATCTTCATAGTCATCTTGGAAAACTCTCCTTTAAGCTCCATAAGGCACCTAAATCATCACTTTACCACAAAATACTCCTGAACCTGAAAACATACCTAATAGACTCCAAAACATAGATAATTATCATATAACATATCAATACCATGACCAAAAACGGGTCAAAATCATGGTATATCAACTCCCCCAGACTTAACCTTTTGCTTGTCCTCAAGCAAATATCAAGTTAGTCTTTGAAAGAAGTTTAAAAACAGCAGGGACTCAATCAAAATCTCAACTTTAAAATCATCACCTCTTACTTTGTTGCAAGCCACATCTCATATCTATCAACTACAGATGTACATTATACCATATCCTAGCTCAGCAACCAAATACATCTAGCCAATCAACTTAAACATTCCTTTTCTGTCTATCTCTCTACTGATTTCATTTATGCATAAAAATAAAGGTGTAGGCTTTACCTTGGGAGTATCGATCAAGGAACACATGGATTCAACTCAAACAAGTTTCAGGCATTTTCATCCTGGTTCCTTTTTCTCTCTTTATCCCCCTTCTCTGAATCCAAATATTTCTCTCTCTTTTATCAATCCCAATGAACAACTAATGTTCATCTTATTGATCTTTCTTTTCTTGACTAGTATAAGCGAATAATGGGGTCGTAGGTAATGTACCTCTCCCTCGCTTTGATCGTTCCTTCGATTTAGAATAGTGGGGTCATAGGTAATGTACCTCTCCCTCTGCCTCTCAAGAAATCCTTTCAGTCTTTTCTCTTTGTGGGATGCCGAAGGGAGGAGAGAAGGAAACCAAAATTTTTGAGACTTTTACCTTCCAGACTTGCAGGAGGATTCCGATCCCTTGTATACCAAGCCCCAAGACAAGCAGTAGATGTCAGATTATGTTGGAAATCAGCTTTGGTTCTTCCAGACAATCATGAAAGTGATGTCATAGGTGATCGGTGATCCACTTTAGCATCTATAGTACTTTCTGCAATCAACAAATCTAAGAATGGTGCTAAAGAGTGGTAAGATAAAAAGTAAGACTTTGAAAATTTTTCCCTTTCTTGACTCAATAAAACCAATTTTTGAAAACTTTGTAAATAAGATCAAAAAGAGGTAAAGTAGCATCAGTAATCAACTCCCCCCAGACTTAAATCATACACTGTCCTCAGTTTATAATCAGTCAGAGTTAGAGCATAAGAAAAAATTAAATGTGTAACTGATATCGAAATTTGGGAACGATATACCTGACCGATATGGGTATCGATCGATGGTGAGTCGCCATCGTCAATCGATGCGTGTAGGTCTGTGTCGAGCGATATTGACTGGTTCGTATCGGCCGATGGGTATGAATCGTGTATCTATCTTCTAAAAACAAATAAAAACGAAAATAATAAGTAAAAATAAAATAAAAAGAAGTAATAAAATACCTAACAGTGGATTGCATCCCACTCAGCGCTTGTTTAAAGTAAGTTTAGCTTGACTATGGAAGTATGGTGGCTAGTGAGGTGGGTTGCAGGTACTTGTTGGCAAACAAGTATCCTCCTTGTCTTGTGATTCATCAAACCAATAGGTTAAAAAGCTTTTTGTGCTTTTCTCACTTCTGGTCATACTAGTCTTCAAACCATAAACTTCTGCTCATACTGATGATGTCCAAGCATGTTGTAGATGTGTTCTGTAGTCCGCTGCATGGTGTTGTGGTGTGTGGGATCGTTGGTGGATTCTGGAGGTTGCATATCGGTCGATGGGTGGGGTATCTCATCGATCGATGGGGATGGGTCAGGTCGGCTGGCGAGCTGTCTTTTTTATATCTTCTACCTCCTTCTGAATTCCTTATGTTCTAAGTTCTAAACTTCGAACATCACTCTGTACTGGGAACCAATATTTGTCTAGTAATCTGTAATCTGCATCTCCACAAGCTTCAATGGATTTGTAGATCTCGGCTGTGGTTTCTTCAAGTTCTTCCCTGGTACAGAATTCTGGAGCAAGGGTATCGATCGATGGACTGGGTTTGTCATCGATCGATAGCTTCTGTAAGTGGTGCTCGAACGGGTTAAGTACGGGTGTATCGATCGATGCAAGGGGATCTGTATCGGTCGATGCCTGTGTCTGAGACTTCAGTTGTGCGCACAAGGTGTTGACTTCTTCTTGTAGGGCGTCTCTTTCTTTTCTTGCTAAATCATTGCCGGTGGAATTCCATAGCATATCACCTCGAAGTCTTGATAGGTCTTTCTCATGTTCAGCTCTCATGCTTGCTATCTCCCAGTTGTGGTCGCTGGTGAGGCCATCTAGCATATAGGTAACTTCTTTTTGTGTGTAGAGATTTCCATCTGGAACTCCTTTAGCAAATTTATCAGCATATCCTGGTAGACAGAAACAAGAGCGTCCAAAAAGTGAGGCTCTCTTTAGCAAGTTTTCCATATCTTCTTTGGTGACAGGGATGATGTCTCCGTTTACTGCTCTTGCATGGCCGGATTCATCTCTGTAGACTCCATATTCATCTTTCCTTTCCCAAAAAAAACTACGATCTCCGTTGTGGAAGGCTCTCTTCCCATATTCTCGGTGCGTATCGATCGATGATAGTCTCCATGCATCGGTCGATGGCCGTTGTCTTTGGTGCGGGTCGTTTTCGATGATAGGTCCATTGGCCATCTGAAGGATGTCTGCAACATCTTCTGTGGAGATTGGAATGATTCTCCCATCTATGGCTCGTGCATGACCATCTGAATCCTTGAAAATACCAAACTCATCCGGAATTAGTGAATTTAAATCAAATGTAGGTGTTTGTACCTCGGATGGTGTTGTGGCAGGATCGGTTGGTGGTTGATGATTGATATCGATCAATGGAGAGTGCTCCATATCGGTCGATAGGACTGCATCGGGCTGGATTGCGGGTTGTAGTGGTGATGTATCCACTGCAGAACTCTCGTGATAGCTGCTGGCCCAACTTCCAATCGAGTAATCTCCGTCGTGTGGCTCATGTGGGGCATGGACAGGTGCATAGTAGGTGTCGCTTGTGAGTTCGAACCGTCGTTTGAGCGATCTTGGATAGGGCATATCGATCGATGGACTAGGTGTCATATCGGTCGATGCTCGTTGGATGAAGGTCGGGATAGGAGGGTGTTATGCATCTTCTCAAAAAAATCGGTACTCTATGGCTCGTTCCTCCTCATAATCTTCATCATACTCCTCCTGAGTAGTGATACTAGCAAGCTCGGGCATGTAATGATCGTTTTCCCAGTCGTCTATGCTGAGATCGGCTCCTGGAAACTCGTCTTCGTAGTTCTGGAACTCCTTATCGATCGATGACCATGTGGTTCTGTCGGTCGATGGGTCTGTACTGGTATCGGGCGATGGTGAAGGGTTATCATTGGTCGATACTGCTTCTTCGGTTTCATACTCTCCCATAGAATCATACTCATTGGCACAAAAACAGGTGGCTACGAGTGTTGAGCTTGCTGACCTTGGAAATTTGATGACTGGAACTGGGTTGTAGTGGATGGAAGGGTTGATAAGGGTTAGGCAGAGCTTGTTGGTTTGTAGGTCTCAAACGGCTCCAACTGTGGCTAAGAACGCTCTTCCAAGTAGTAGAGAAGTCTTGAAGTTGAGCTTGTTGGAGAGGACATGGAAGTCTGTAGGAATTAGGGTTTCTCCAATCTGTACCTCAAGGTTTTGAACAATGCCTCCAGAGCTTTGTTGAGAACAATCCACAAAGATGAAAGTTTCTTCAGAAGGCTCTATCTTCAGACCTAGATGGTCTGCCATAAGCTTGGGTAAGATGCTAACTCCAGATCATGTGTCACATAGGGCACGAGGGAACTCAACACCTCTAATGGAGCAAGGTATTGTGAACTTCCCTGGATCACTCTTCTTCTCTAGTGTTATCTTCTGCTTTAGACTATCTCGGACTTGGTGAAACATTCTCTTGATGTTTTCTTCTGTCTCCTTGGTTTCTCTAAAGAACATCCACAATCTGTGTGAAAAATAGGCTTCTTCAAAAGGTTTCTCTCTAGGTATTCTGAGGACTCTTTTTCTGAAGCTTGACAGCTCCTTCTCATTAGCTTCTCTTTTATAGGGCTTAGGTATCTTCTCTTTCCTTTTTCTGAGAACTCTTCCCTGAGTTTCCTTTTATATCTCTAAGGACTAAAAGATATCCGTGGGTTTCTCTTTTAGGGATACTGTAGGGCTTCTGGTGGTGTAATACTGCTCCCAGAAAGCGTCAAGACGTGCACTATCAATCTTAGGAATCTGCACTCGGCGTTGGGGTACTGTATATTGATCAACACTAGCTGGAGTGTGTCGATCGATACCAGGGTCTTGGTGTCGATCGATGATAGGGTCATCATGTCGATCGATGACAGGGATGGGCGGATGTGGGTGGCGTGTTGCGAAGTTGGTGTGAGACATAATCTTGACGGAATTGCACTCGCGAGGGTTTTCGTCTGAGTCTATCGATCGACACTCGTCAAAGTCTATCGATCGACGCACTAAGGGTGATATCGATCGATGTTGAGCTGGTGATATCGATCGATAGTAGTCGTAGGTGAATTCTCTTTCACTCTCATCATCAGATCTCTGAATCTCTTCTACTACCTCTTTCCAAAATTCATCATCCAGGATAGCATTGATGTTCTGGTTGGGGGTGAATTCCTGCCTCTTAAGTGCTTCTCCTGTCTGAAACACTTGGGTCTCTGGCTTCTTCACATGGGTGTTGAGGGCGTCTATCTTCGTGGTGAAGGTTGTGTAGACAGAATCGATCTTTCCATTGAAGTTTACCTCGAGCTTCTGCTGACTCTCAAGTATCTTGTCTACCAACTCCTCCAGTTTAGTATCTTGGGTGGGAGGGTGTGGATTTGAGTAGAAGGCACTTCCATAGCTTCTGTTGTTGTTAGGGTTGCTGCTGCTGAAGTTGGTTGGCTTTTGGGAACTCTGGTTGAAGTTGCTTCTTTGGCCTGTGAAGTTTATGTATCCTCCTTGGTTATTAGATCTCTGAAAACCGGCTCCACCAATCCAGTTAACATCTTCTTCAATAATGTCTGCATCTTCCACTGAACAGATCTGCTTGTTTAGGAGCTTCTGAATGTTGTCTAGCTGTGCTTGAACTTCATTGATATACTCCTTCCCAATGGATGATGTAGTCTGCATCACATAGTTCTTCGTGCTGTTGCTGGTAGCTAAGTTATCAATTAGCTTGATAGCATTCTGCGGATTCCTGGTGGTGAAGTTGCCATCACTAGCTGTATCAAGGGCTCTCTTGAAATCTGGGCTGATGCCTTTGTAGAAAGTGCAGAGCAGTTGCACTTTGTTGAATCCGTGGTGTGGGCAGTCTCGCTGGTAGGATTTGAATCTGTTCCAAGTTTCCTTGAATGACTCTTCAGAGTCTTGGGTGAATGTAGCAATTTTCTTCCTCCAGTCTTCAGCGCGTGAATCATCAAAGAAATAACGCAGGAAAGCGTGCTTGATGTCACTCCAGGTGGTAAGGGAACCTGGTAGTAGTTGTCTCAGCCACTGCAAAGCTTCTCCAGATAGAGAGTACTTGAAAAGCTTGCTGAAAAGGTAGTCTTGAGGGACTCCTTTTGCTTTGACTAGGGTTACAAGATCCTCGAACCTCTCCAGATGGTCCATAGGATGCTCATGGGGCAAACCACAAAAAGGGATTTGTCCTATAAGGGTGTAGTACTGCAACTTGAGCTCAAAATCTCCTCTCTGAATAGCAAGGGGTAGGATGGCTGATCGGTTTGAATAGAATTGATCCGGACGGTTGAAGTCAGCCAAGGTTCTGGTCTCTTCTAAAGGTTGAATGATGCCTGTAGGTGCAGTGTCTTCTTCAGTAATGATCTCCTTCTGATCATTTAGCTTCTGACCTGCTGCATTTCCCAGGTGACCATCTTGATCACGCAGGTCTCCATTCTCATCGGGTATGAGAATCATAGGCGCTACGATGTCTCGCCGGTTAGTATCGGTCGATGTAAGGTGAGGCGTATCGATCGATGTCAAGTGAAGGGTATCGGTCGACGAACGGTTGTTGCTGTCGATCGATGAGGCGGTGTGGGAATCGGTGGACGAACGGTTGTTGATCGTCGGTGGAAAGCGCGTATCGGTCGATACCATGGTGTTGGTATCGATCGATGTGGAGCGTAGGTCTTTGCGGATGCTACGTTCCAAGTTGTTGGGATCTTCTGAGTACAAAAGTTACTTGTCCTTGTTGCTTCTAGTACTGCTGGGCATGTACCTGAAAGAGACAAAAAGAAAAAAAAAATATTTGTGTCAAAAGATTGAAAAATAAAAAAGTAACAAATAACCTAGAATGAATCAGATTATATCTAATAGTAATCTTAGTTCCCCGGCAACGGCACCTAATTTGATATCACTCAAATGTTTAACCCTAAGGAGTGAATTACTCTCTCAAATAAGAGGTTCAGTCGTAGTACTTAGGGATCGAATTCACAAGGAACTAGAGTCACAAAAGATATAATCCTAAGTGATTAAGCTAGGTTGAAATAGGTTTAAAACAATAAAATAAAAGTTGGTAGCAATGGTAAGTTGCTAAGGAGATTGGTTTTAAAACAATAAGAGAAAATAGCTAGATTCAAGGTTACTATTCAGAAAATCAGGATTATAAATCTATGGATGTATTAACGAATTGCTTGAAAATATATGAGAACTTCAATCCTTAGACAAATCTAAAGCTGTCGCTAGTTAGACTCGTCCATTGATCTGATTGCCGACAGTATCGATCGATATTGCTATCGCGGTATCGATCAATATATGTTGCCGTCGATCGATTACTCTATATAAGTATCGATCGATATAGCATCAGGTCGAATTGAGACAAACTGAGCAGCGAGAAAGAAGGTCAGACACCAAATAAAATTAATAATAAAGGTACATTGAAAGGTGTGCTAGCAAATCTATACCTTGGCTCAATGTTGCGACATCAGACCCGAGCTCAGTGCCTTGACCGATGAGGGACCGGCCTCAGAAACTTTCCTACGCCTCCTCTTCTTGGTCGCATCGGGGTTCACGCAAGGTCTTTTGCGACCTTTGGCTGAAGAAGCCACCGTCGCACTAAGCGCCGGAAGCCCTAAAACGATCACTCTCTTGGCCAGAGGAGGAGGCTTCGAGACAATGGCTGGTTAAACCTCAGTAGGAGTGGGGATAGAAGACGAACTCGATGGCTCGATGACAATATTTTCCGCAGGCTCCGAAGCAACACTAGAAGATTTTTCCAAAACAACTTCAGACGCTTCCACGGGAGCGGACAAATCCGTCAGGATTGCATGAACCGGGTGTGCCACCTCTTCAACATCTATCTCCTCCTGAAACGAAATGTATTCTAAGATGTGAGAATCTGGCGGGTCTGCTGTGGAGTTAGCGTTGACCAAGACATCATGGTTTTGTTGATCATCATTGGGGGAAGACATCTTAACAAGGAAGTTTTCTAGAGAGAAGTTGGAGGAAGTTTGAAAGATTGAAGATATGTGAAGAAAGAAATAAGTGATGATCCAATACTTATTGGAAAACAAAAAGGGGTCTATTTCCCACAATAAGATAATAAACCGACTTTTCTGCAATACAAAAAGAAAAGACGATTGCAGCCGTAGATTCCGATTAACAACTCCACTCGCCCGCAAGAACCTTCCTTAAAACTTGTGAGCTAGGGGGCTAACTATTAGGGCCAAAACCGGTTATCTCAAAATCAACGTCTACAATTACTTCACCTTACATTCTCCGAAAAGATCTCAAAATCAACGTCTACAATTACTTCACCGAGCAACCGTCGAGCTCATCAACAGGCGAGCTGACCACACATGTGACCAGCTTGCCTGTTGGCGAGCGGAACGCATCTGTCCAGCTCGCCAACAGGCGAGCTAACCACACCTGTGACCAGCTCGCCTGTTGGCGAGCTGAACGCATCTGTCCAGCTCGCCAACGGGCGAGCTGGCCACACATGTGACTATCTCGCCTGTTGGTGAGCTGAATTGAACCAACCCTGCCCCTCGACTCGATCATACTCTGAACCGTGATCGATACGTCCTTCGTTTCGTTTCAATAGGTCTTACCGTTGGAGTTTTACAACAAAAACCGTAAAAGGTTTGTTTTCTCGTAAAACCTCAAGTAAATCGTATAAAACAGCAACGGGTAAACGAAACAGCGAATGTTTCCGAATTATACGACTAACTGGAGATGTTGTATAAAAACCCGTAAAAAAAGTTTTTTTTCGTAAAACTTCAAGTAAATTGTATAAAACGGCAACGGGTAAACAATACACCAAACGTTGCCAAATTATACGATTAACTCAAGATGTTTTATAAAAACGACATCGTATTAGGAAACGATCTCATCTAAAGTCGTAAAACGACTACAATCGTAAAAACGCTCGAAAAGTCCTAAAACGCGATGAAGGCCCACTCGCTACTTTAGACAAGATCCAGCCCAAAAATACAATGACAGTTTACCTATTATCTGCACGAGTAGTTAAATGTCAAGTTTGAAGATAAAATAGAAGGTTTCCGAAGAAAGATGGAAAGATGGAAATAAATGGAAGATTTCCGATAAACATGAATCGGGCCGGAAAAGGAAAGACGAACCGCCTAGAAGGAGTATATAAGCATAAGGTCAAAATCGGTACGACAGAATCAATGACTAAAACTTTCAGTAAAATAAAAATACGTTTTATAAAACACGAGAAGTTGTTTTATAAAATTATAAGAACTTTCCGAACAAAGGAAATCCCTTCGAAACTTGGAAATCGTTATCACGGAAAAAATGAATGAAACAATTTCCGATTACGCAATTTCCAAAGTTAAGCAAAAAACTGCAAAAACCGCTAAAAACCATCTCCGCCACACTACGTGCAGGTTCGACCAAACAAGTTCGCCGTGCGACAAGCTGAACCAAATGGTTCAGCTCGTCGTTCGGTGAGCTGGTGGTCACGAACGAGCTCGCCGTACGGCGAGCTGAACCAACACGGTTCAGTTCGCCGTACGTCGAGCTGACCATCCCAAGCCTCGCTCCCCCGCGTTCTCAACGCAAGGCATACGTCCTTCGATTCGATCGTGTTCTGAACCATGGTCGAAACGTCTCTCGTTTCTTTTCGATCCGTCTTACCATTGGAGTTTTACTATAAAAGATCGAGATAAATGAAAGATTCCCGATAAACTCGAATCTAGGCGAAATGGAAAGACTAAACCGCCTAGGAAGGGAGTATGTAAGCAAGAGGCATAGGGCAGAAGCAAGGGGACGAATTTCAGAGCTCTCATCTGAGACTTTTACAACTTTTCTAGACTTAGAATTCTCTGCACTTAGAAACTTAGGCTTTTTCTTGATAAGTTCAGTTTCTATGACTAGCGTTCAATTACTAGACGAACTCGCCCAGGCAGTTCGATCTCTGTTCCAGCTCTATCAACTGAACTATGTTCGACTTGATCCTCGAAAGGGGTACGTAGGCAGCCTTTCATAAGGTTCAGTCCGAAATCAATCAAACCATTTTTCTTATCTTTTTCCGTCTTTTGTTATCGAGCTGCGACTCGATTAGGTTTAAGGTTTTTATGTTGATAACTCGCTGATGGCCCTGCGGCCAAAGCCTTTGTAAACCCTTGTAATGATCGCAACGCTCTTACGCAAAATCGAAATAAGATCTACTTTTTCTTTATATTCGTTTTATTACGTTTTTCATATTTTTCCGCGCTTATTTGGTTACTTGTCGTTGGCTTTCGCAGAGATCCGGTTCCTCTGGAAAATTAGGGTTTATAAGTTTCCTTATTTAACGGAAATCGACAAGTGTGAATTTCGGTTCAACAATTATAAATCAGTTTGTGTTTTTAAGAGCGTGTTTTTATTCGTATGAATGTAGAGGGAAGAATATGAGTTGATATTGAGGGAGGTCCGCGAGTTGTCGTCTCGCATTCCTTTTTCTTTGTGGATGCCTTATTCATTTGCTCCTTTTAGGATGTTTAGTAAATCGAGTGACCGTTTAGATATAGACGAAGAGACATGCCTTTAGGATCTCGATTCATGCTTTGAGACGTTAGAGACCAGTGTGCTGGGTTTAGGGCAAGACCTATGTTTACTTTCGGATTGAGGCTATGCCATGACTAATCAGCTTTCGTTTTGCCTTTTGCGATTTTAACCTGATTCCATACCGATTAAGAATCCGCGATAGGTTCTTGGCTTATACGATTCGTCTGGTTGGAATCGAGCATCTCACCAGGAACAATATCTAAGTTTCCCGGAAGTGCTGACCAAAATTTTGGATTTCTTTTATAGCGCTATTACCCTTGTGTCGGGTGTTCGAGAGCTATCTCTGAGGGATAACTTAAGTTTTTTTAGGACTGTTGCGAGTTTGTTGTGATTAGCAACAAAATTTTTAGGTGATAGATATTTACGTTGTTTGGGCCTTCGCGAAGGATACATATGTTAAGAAGTTTTGCGTATTTTATAGTTGCGGACGGACTGTTTGATCTTCCAAGAAAATGACTTTATCGAGGAAGGTATTTTTATCGAAAAACTATTCTCCGGGCGTCTGCGACGTCTTGAAGTGCGGAAAGTTGGTTTTTATTTTATATGCCGCGTTTCATGTTTGAAACGTTTGCGGACTCGAAGATGTTGCGCGGTGTCGCAAGGGTTTTGTCTTAGCCCTGCTTTTCGGAATTACTTTGACTTGCTTGCGAACATTCGCAGCCAAAACTTATGTTCCTGTTTGGATGTTAAATAGTTTGATTCGTGCTAGAGAAATTAGGACCGAGGGGTCGCGTAAGTTTGCCCCTGAAATGAAGCGTCTTTAATTACAGTGCTTTGTGAAGTGTTGACCTTCCGAGACACGTCAGGTTTCGTAGCCGATTTTCGATAAGTTTGTATTATCCGTTAAATGCATTGGCTTGGCGTGATGGTTGTATTCAGCCGTATAGCCGAGGGGGTTTTACTTTGTCCGCTGAACGTTTTGGCTTGGCGTGAAGGTTGTATTCAGCCATATAGCCAAGGACGTAGTTGGTAAAGGATTAGACCATGACATCTTTGTGCTATCAAGTCGAGTCGGTTTGTAGATTTGGACCGGTCATCGAAGAGAAGTGTGATCGGACAAGTGCCAAGTAGCGTTTGTCGAGATTGATATTCCAAGTATGCTCATGGTTGTAGAAAACGTTTTCCGTTCTAGGTTCTATTTACACGATGAAAGTTTCGTATAATCTTTCCTTTGTTCGTATGGAAGTTGTTTCTTTTTTACTCGAGGGAGACAGAGCCTAAGAAGCTCGATGCAGAGCCCGTGCGGAGTCGTTTGCGGGGCGGTCTCATTCTCGGATGTAATCGGGAGGAATGAGAGTGGATGCTTGTGAACCGAAGGGATAAAGAATGAGATCTTTCAGATCGTGGCGCGAGGAAGAAAAGTTTAGATTGGTCGCTCAGTGCCGAATCGTATAGCTTGGTTTTTGCTATAAGGAAAGTACTTTTCGCAAAACCTGTTATTTTTAATTTTGAAAGTTACTTCGTTATGACATGATCCTGACTATACGAAAGATTTTTCGCGTAAGTAACGGGCGATGAATTTAGTAAATCGGCACGACGCATTGGGATAACAATGTTTTCCGCAGTTTTTTCAAGAAACCTTTACGCTTAGTTTTTGATTCTTCGGTGATAGTTTTTTGAAGTCACTCGCGGAGCTTTACCAAAAGTTATTTCACCGAGATGTAGTCACAAAATGTTTTAGCGGGTTTTTTGGGCGGAACGACTCACATGACCAGCAATACGATCAGTCGGCGAGAAGGGATGACGTGTTCTCTATTGCTGCTTTGTGTTCTCTATTTTTCTTTTTGGCGCAAATGTTCTTGATATTATTCTGTGACTCACTTGGTTCGACGGAGAATGAGATCAATGCTTTGACGCCTAAAGATTTCTTGTATAATTTTCCGATTCTTATACGAAACTTGTTTTAACAAGTTGGAGAAGATCTTTATGACTTCGGCAAATCATTGAGTTTCACTCTGAAGTTTCGCAGAGATTTTCTAACCGCATGATTGCGATGAGAGATGCTGTATAGTCCTCGATATTATTTCCCAGACGGTTTGGATCAGTCTTTAGCGTTTAGACGGTTCTTATATTGTCGTTTGCTTTTGGGATGATTTTGACGAGGCGTCGCATTGTCTGAATATTTTTCCGCTTATTTTGGCGAGATTTTGCTGTATAGAAAGCGTTTTCTTGATGCGAGGAAAAATGTTCGGCGAAAGAATAAAGATGAGTTTCCTTTGAAGGATTGGGATGATCGACAATCCGGGTCGATTAAAGACCATGGTGGATTGGTGATGACTTGGAGTATGTCTGATTTATGAAAATTTCTAGGAGCGAGTCGGTTTTAAGACGACGTCAGCGTCTCTAGCTCCTTTCTTTTAGGAAATGAGTATGTTCGAATGTGTGGCAATCGTTTCTTGGTTGTACGAGAGATTGGATCGATTTGCGAGTTATGCCTGAATAGTTAGAGAACAATAGATCGCGATAGACAAAAATTGCTTACGGCTTAGCATGCTAGACTATCCCGTTAATTCTAAGTTCCCTAGATTTTACGGCAGTTTTGCAAGACGTTTTCATTCCTTTCCTATGAGAAATTAGAAGTCTAAAATTTTCAAATAGGTCATACCTTAGTTTCATTGACGATTCGGGATTGTCTATTCTTCGTTCTTCGTCTTTTTACTTATTCTCGTATGAATCGGTCTTCGACAAATTACCAACGAGAGTATAGGAGCGGGGAGAGGATTTAACCATCCGAGTTTATGTTCTCGTTTCCTCGTACTGCTAGTTTTACTTAACTGACTAGGCGGGCTTCGTATATTGTTTGAAAAATAAATTACACGTTTATGATCAGTTTTTTTTTACTTAACGTTGCAGAGTTTCGTAAACCAGATTGCGTTTAGAGAGTTCAATCTCTCGTATAGTTTAGGCAACTTTGGTGTTAAGTCGACCGTTCCCGTTTTAGACGATTGATTCGAACTTACACGAAAAAAAAGTCCTTGCGGTTTTCATCGTAAAATCTCAATGGAAGTTCTAATTAAGACGAAACGAGAATCAGCGCGATCAAGACTCGAGAGAGAAACTCTAGGATTAGTTCAGCTTACCATTGGGCGATCTGGATGAGCCCTCTCAGCTTGCCATACGGCGAGCTGGTGCGGACAGTCTCGAGTCGTCGAGTTGATTTGTTTTCGTCGTAAAATCTCAAAGGAAAGTCTGATTGGGACGAAACGGAAAGCTGTACGATCGATACTGGAGAGAGAAGCTCAAGGAATGGTTCAGGTCGCCATAGGGCGAACTGGGTGGTAAGAAACCTTTGGTAAAAGTCAGTGCCTAGGGCGAGGTGGAAGGCCGCTCAGCTTGCCAAGATGGCAAGCTAGGTTGCTTGGCCAACTCACCATCTTTTTGGCCGGATAGTATTGCCCGATTTTGCCAGTAGTCTAGGGTTTTTTTCCGCGGGCGACCTAGGGTTTTGTCGCGAATAACCTAGAGTTTTTCCGGGAGTAACCTAGGGCGTTCTCCGCGAGTAACCTATGATTTTCCCGCGAACAAACAAGGGTTTTTTCGTGAGTAACCTAGGGTTTTGCCGCGAATAACCAAGGGTTTTTCTGCGAGTAACCTAGAGCTTTTTCCGCGAGTAACCCAGGGTTTTTCCGCAAGCAACCTAGGGTTTTTCCCGCGAGTAACCCAGGGTTTATTTCGCGTGTAACCTATGGTTTATTTCGCGGTTTCTGGGAGAGCAAGTTTTATTTTTCCAAAAAGTTCTCGGAAAACGTCTTTTGCTCAACCCATGAGATTTGTCCAACTCGGAAATAAGAAAAACACTATGGGGTTTAATAGATTTTATCGTTGCCCTTAGTGATCTGAGATAGAAATCGTGAGCTTGTTTTGTTGCTCTTCCTGTGGCAAAGAGTCCTGATTAGGGTTTTGATTTTGTTGTGCACTATAGCGTTTGCATGAGCGTTGGCTATAGGAGCAGTCACTGCTGGAGTTGTTTTACCAGCGTTTTTGTGTTTCATATATGACGACATCATTTTGATCAAGCGTTTTGCGGCTATGAGTAAGAGTAATCCGACCCCCCCTCCTTCTAGCGCCAAATGGTGGGAACCGAAATTCACCCCTGTCGATTTCATTAAAATAAGGAAACTTAGGAAAACCCTAATTTTCCAGAGGAACCGGATATCTGCGAAAACCAACGACAAGTAACCAAATAGATGCGGAAAAATATGAAAAACGTAACAAAATGAATATATAGAGAAAATAGATCTTATTTCATTTTCGCGTAAGACGTTGCGATCATTACAAGAGTTTACAAAGGCTTCGGCCGCAGGGGCCATCAGCGAGTTATCAAAATAAAAACCCTAAACCTAGTCGAATCGCAGCTCGATAACAAAAGACGAAAAAGATAAGAAAAAGAGAGCTTGATTGATTTCAGACTGAACCTTATGAAAGGCTGCCTACGTACCCCTTTCGAGGATCAAGTCGAACGTAGTTCAATTGATATAGCTGGACAAGAGATCAAACTGCCTGGGAGAGTTCATCTAGTAATTTAGCGCCAGTCATAGAAACCGAACTTGTCGAGAATAAAGCCTAAGTTTCTAAGTGCGGAAAATTCTAAGTCTAGAAAAGTTGTAAAAATCTCTGATGAGAGCTCTGAAAATCGTCCCCTGCTTCTGTCCTATGCCTCTTACTTATATACTCCCTTCCTTGGCGGTTTGGTCCTTCCATTTTGGCCAGATTCGAGTTTACCGAGTATCTTCCATTTATCTTTATCTTTTTTTTTTTTCCCGCGGAAATCTTCTATTTATCCTCAAACTTGACATTTATCTTCAAATTTGACATTTATCTTCTTTCTGCGAGTAAATCATCAAAACGTCGTCGTATCCTCGGGTTAGATTTTGTTAAAGTCGCGAAATGGGGTTTTATCGCGTTTTAGGACTTTCCAAACCTTTTTGCGACAAAACCGTTTTACGAATTTATGCGAGATCGTTTCCTGATTTGATGCCGTTTTTAAATAAGTTTCTCGAGTCAATCGTAAAGTTTGGCAATGTTCGATGTTTTAGTTAATAGATGCCATTTTCTATGATTCACTCGAAGTTTTATTAAAAACACGTTTTTTACGATTTTTCACGAAAAATCTCGAGTAAATCGTATAGTTTAGGCAATGTTCTGTGTTTCATTTAACCGTCGCCGTTTTATACTGTTTCCTCAAGTTCTTTCAAGAAAACATTACTTTACGGTTTTTATCGTAAAACTCAAACGATATGACGGATCGAGACGAAACGAGAGACATTTCGACCTTGGTTCGGAACGTGATCGTGCCGAAGGACGTATTCCTTGAATCAAGGATGTGGGAGATCAAGTCTCAGGATGGTCAGCTCGACGTACGACGAACTGAACCGGACCGGTCCAGCTCGCGGTACAACAAGCTATCCAGGAAGCTCGTAGCTCGCCGTACGGTGAGATATCAGGGAATATCGTATCTCGCCTTACAGCAAGCTATCAGGGAGCTCGTAGCTCGCCGTATGGCGAGCTATCGTGGAATCTCGTAGCTCACCATACTGCGAGCTATCGGCGAGCCTGTAGCTCGCCGTACGGTGAGCTATCGGGGAAGCTCGTAGCTCGCCGTACGGCGAGCTATCGGGGAGGATCGTAGCTCGCCATATGGCGAGCTATCGGGGAGCTCATAGCTCGCCGTACGGAGAGCTATCGGGGAGCTCATAGCTCGCTATCGGGGAGGCTCGTAGCTCGCCGTACGGCGAGCTATCGGTGAGGCTTGTAGCTCGCCGTACGGCGAGCTATCGGGGAGCTCGTAGCTCGCCGTACGGTGAGCTATCAGGGAAGCTCGTAGCTCGTCGTACGGGGAGCTATCCATGATGTGACTAGCTCGCGACCTACGGCGGATGCGGTTTGAAGCTCGTAGCTCGTCGTACGGTGAGCTATCCATGGTGTGACTAGCTCGCGATTTACGGCGGATGCGGTTTATTGCGGTTTTGTGCTTAACTCGGACGATCGTGTAAGCGGCGTTTGTTTCGTTCTTCTGAGATAACGATTTCCGAGCATATCCTTTGTTTGGAAATTTGTTTTTTTTTTATAAAAGAATTCTCGAGTTTTATAAATCGATTTTTTTTAAAAAAAGAGTTTTATTGAGTCAAGAAGGAGATGATGATTACTCTCAAGTTTTCACTTACTATCTAACCACTATTTAGCACCATTCTAGATTTATTGATCATAGATAGTACTAAAGATACTAAAGTGGATCAACATGTCAACTATCCACACTTGCTTAGATTGTTTGAAAGAACCAAAGCTGACCTCCAATACTAAACCTGACACAACCGCTTATCTTGGGACTTGGTATACATGAACCAAAACTGACCTCCAATACTAAACCTGACACAGCCGCTTATCTTGGGACTTGGTATACATGGGATCGGATTCTTCAAACAAGTCTGAAAGGTAAAACCTTGTGTAGATTTATCACTTTTTCTCTCTTTATTTTCGACCCTCGATATTTAAGTAAAAGTCAGAACATGACTTGGTGGCTACAACCTTTAAGGCTTGATTCATAAAGATTCCAATAAAGTGATTCGAACGAGACTTGGTGGCTACAACCATTAAGGTTCGCTTCATGTGAATTCTTGGATATAGTTCAAAAAGAAGTCATCAGGACTTAGTGGCAACCACCAGGAAGGCTTGTTTTATGGAAGACTGTCCAATATTGGTCAATGATCATGCAATAAAAGCAGACATTGACTAAAGAGAGAAACTAGAATAGAGAAAAGATAGCAATTAACTTTTGTTTGCAGATCCAGATACTTGTTTGAAAATCCTTGCATCCTATGATCGATACTCCCAAGGTAAAGCCTACACTTTTATTTATGTTAAGAAATGAAGTTAGTTGAGGGGATTGTCAGATAGTATTTGCTAAGTTGCTGGCTAGATAAATTTGGTTGCTAGACTAGGATATGGTATAATTTACTTCTGGAGTTGAGATTTCTTAGATGTAGGTTACAATACTGTAGAGGTGATAATTTTAAGTTTTAAATTTTTTTGAGTCTCTACTGTTTTCAAACCTCTTTCAGAGAGACTGCCTATTTGTTTTGCTTGAGGACAAGCAAAAGGGTAAGTCTGGGGGAGTTTATACACCTTGGATTTTACCCACTTTCAGCCATGGTAAATGAATGTTTAATATCTAATTATTATATTTTAGAGTTTATATGTCATACTTATAGGTTCAAGAGCGATTTGGAAGAAAGTGAAGACTTTGGAGTCTTTTAGGAGACATAAGGAGTTTCACCCGAGTTGACCATCGAGCATACCGAGAGGTCGACAGAAAGAGATCACAAACGATCGATGTACGCCTTGTAGCATCGATCGATGGGAGTTAAACGCAGAGACACGATTTTCGTCCAGACGGTTTGAAGTACAAGTTTTCACCAAATTACAAGTTTACCCATGACGAGTTTTACCCTAACTATTAATAGCTTTGCTTGTGTTGACGGCAAATTAAGATTTTTGATATTCTTGTTTTCATACCTAAAAATAGTTAGAGAGAGTTGGAGAGAAGATTCAAGACTTCTACAAGCTTGTTATTGGAACTACATTGATTTAGTCTATTCTATCTATGCAGTTTTCTTATCTATCTATTGTCATGAATTACTTTGATATGTCTGAGTAGTTCTATTGTTAAATTTAGGGTTTAAATAGGTTATGAAAGATTAGCCCTAAATATAGAACTGTTAAGTAATAGTATTCATTAATAGGATATAATTTAATGCTTGTGTTCTAAAGTAGCTAACTAGAACCCTGATGTTAAAAGAATTAAAACTTATCCTGATTGAACTAGGACTGCTATGAGAAATGCGACAACTTATCTAGGAGATTAGTGAGTATTATTCAACATGCATCTAGAAGCCGACCGATCGATTTTCCTATAGAATAATCAATCGACGTTTGCAAAAGGTGTCTCGATCGATACTACTCTGGAGTCATCGATCGACACTATCTATTGGTCAAACTGCAACAGCTGAGACCAATAGATCTAGTCAGTAGACGGTCTAAAACACGACACGCTGATGGACGGTATTATAGTTGAGCTCTCATATACCCTCTAACTTAGCGTCTATATAATTATAATCCTGATTACCTGAATAAAAACTATAGTCTAACTACTTTCTTTTATTGTTACAAATTAACTTCAAACGAACCAAACAACTACCTTGTTCAACCTGCTATTTATAATTAAACACTTTCAACCTAGCTCAATGTCATGACTAGATCTAATGCGTACCCTAATTCTTTGTGGATTCGATCCCTAGATACTACAATTGAACCTCTTATTTGAGAGAGTAAAGTCATTAGGGTAATTTGATACAGACATCATCTAAATAGCTCCATAATCTTCAAAATGCTCCAAAACATACATAAACCTGCAAAGACTCTAAAACTAAATCGAAACACATAATATAGACTCTAAAACCAAACTTTACAATGGTTAAGATCCATAAAAGCCAAATTATATCAATATGTATATACTACAACCTATATTTTTGTTTTCATTTGTCAAAAGGTAAGGCATGTTGACAACAAAACACAGACCTACAAATAGAGATATCACAAACACAATATAATAACAATATATGTTGCACAAAATTATATGAAAGACGAATTTTTATGGATAAAATACACAAAAGTACAAAAGACCCCTGAACGTATTTGGCGATTTGGACTATTTGAGCTAGTAAGAATCGATTGGGTGAATTGGTTGGGTAAAGATTGATTGAACGCGGATGACAAAGGATAGCAAAAAAATGGAATCAAGCACAATATACAACCATATAGCATATATAAAGCATAAGATAGTATATGACACTCTACTTCTCACAAAATAGTATATGATACATAAATTAAAACTCAAGTATCGTAAACATATATAATAAACAGTCATAGTAAGCACAAATAAAATTATATGACTTACGAACATAAAAAAAGGACTGACACAAAACGAAAACTTTCAAATTATGTAATAGATAGCGGAACACATTTATTCACTAGTTTCGATTTTCTGTTTTTGCCAAGCCCTCACATAGACATAATAGACTTAGTACATAATCTAAATTACATAGTTTTAACTGTTCATTTCCAAATTTTCACGTTAATCCCTTTTCCACCGGTTTTCTTTTTCCTTACCCAACTACATACGAAATTGATCAAACCAGTTAAACCTCTTGGGTGTAGATGTAAACTCATTGTAGATGCCTCAAAATCTCATTTTCTCTAAGAGTTGATAACATATATGATAAAAGTATCAAGACTTGTACAAGTTTATGATAAAGGTGTATCGATCGACACTTCTATAGAGTCATCAATCGACACTTTCTATTGGTCAAAATTGTGACAGCTGAGATCAATAGATCTAGTCATTAGACGGTCTAAAATGCGACACGCTGATGGACTGTACTCTAGTTAAGATCTAACATATCCTCCAACTTAAACCACTATATCTTTATAATCCTGATTACCTGAATAGAAACCCTAAGTTTAGCTACTTTCCTAATATCGTTACAAACCTACTTCAAACCAACTGAGCTATTACCTTGCTCACAAATTTCCTTTTAATTAAACACTTTCAACCTAGGTTAATAACCCCGATTAGATCTATTTCGTACCCTAGCTCCTTGGGGATTCGATCCTTAAGTACTACCATTTGTGAGAACCGAAATTCACCTACTGTCGATTTCCGTAAAATAAGGAAACTTAGGAAAACCCTAATTTTCCAGAGGAACCGGATCTCTGCGAAAGCCAATTTACAAGTAACCAAGTAAATGCGGAAAATATGAAAAACGTAAAAAAAAGAATTTATAGAGAAAGTCGATCTTATTTCCGATTCGCGTAAGAGCGTTGCGATCATTACAGGGAATTATAAAGGCTTTGGCCGCAAGGGCCATCAGTGAGTTACCAACATAAAACCCTAAATCTAGTAGAGTCGCAGCTCGATAACGAAAGACGGAAAAAATAAGAAAAGGGGTTTGATTGATTTCAGACTGAACCTTATAAAAGGCTGCCTACGTACCCTTTCGAGGATCAAGTCGAACGTAGTTCAGTTGATAGAGCTGGACAAGAGATCGAACTGCCTGGGCGAGTTCGTCTAGTAATTGAGCGCCAGTCATAGAAACCAAACTTTTCGAGAAAAAGCCTAAGCTTCTAAGTGCGGAAAATTCTAAGTCTAGAAAAGTTGTAAAAGTCTCAGATGAGAGCTCTGGAATTCGGCCCTTGCTTCTGTGCTATGCCTCTTGCTTATATACTCCCTTCCTTGGCGGTTTGGTCCTTCCATTTAGCCCATATTCGAGTTTATTGAGAATCTTCCATTTATCTTTATCTTTCCTTTTTTCCAGCGGAAATCTTCAATTTATCTTCATACTTGACATTTATCTTCAAATTTGACATTTATCTTCTTTCTGTGAGTAAATCGTCAAAACGTCGTCGTATCAAGGGGTTAGACGTCGTTAAAGTCGCGAGATGGGGTTTTATCGTGTTTTATGACTTTCCGAACCGTTTTGCGACAAAACCGTTTTACGACTTTATGCAAGATCGTTTCCTGATGCGATGGCCTTTTTAAATAAATTTCTCGAGACAATTGTAAAGTTTGGCAAAGTTCGATGTTAACGTTAATCGTTGCCGTTTTCCATGATTCACTCGAAGTTTAATTAAAAACACGTTTTTTACGATTTCTTACAAAAAATCTTGAGTAAATCGTATAGCTTAGGCAATGTTCGGTGTTTCGTTTAACCGTTGTCGTTTTATACGATTTTATTGAGTTCTTTCGAGAAAAAAAGACTTTACGGTTTTTATCGTCAAACTTTGAACGATAGGACGGATCGAGACGAAACGAGAGACATTTTTACCGTGGTTCGGAACGAGATCGTGCCGAAGGACGTATGCCTTGAATCGAGGATGTGGGAGATCAAGGCTCGGGATGGTCAGCTCGACGTACAACGAACCGAACCGGACTGGTCCAGCTCGCCGTACGGCGAGCTATCATGGAAGCTCGTAGCTTGCCGTACGACGAGCTGTCCGGGAAGCTCCTAGCTCGCCGTACGGCGAGCTATCCAAAAAGCTCGTAACTCACCGTACGGCGAGCTATCGGGGAGCTCGTAGCTCGCCGTACGGCGAGCTATCGGGGAAGCTCGTAGCTCCCCCTACGGCCAGTTATTGGGGAGCTCATAGCTCGCCGTACGGCGAGCTATCCGCGAAGCTCGTAACTCCCCGTATGGCGAGCTATCGGGGAGGCTCGTAGCTCGCCGTACGGCGAGCTATCAGGGAGGCTCGTAGCTCGCCGTACTGCGAGCAATCGGGGAGCTCGTAGCTCACCGTACGACGAGGTATCGGGGAAGCTCGTAGCTCACCGTACGATGAGCTATCGGGGAAGCTCGTAGCTCGCCGTACGGCGAGCTATCGGGAAGGTTCGTAGCTCACCGTACAGCGAGCTATCAGGGAGCTCGCTGCTCGCCGTACGGCGAGCTATCAGGGAAGCTCATAGCTCGCTGTACGGCGAGCTATCCGTGATGTGACTAGCTCGCGATTTATGGCGGATGCGGTTTTTCGCGGTTTTGTGCTTAACTTGGACGATCGTGTGATCGGCGTTTGTTTCGTTCTTCCTAGATAACGATTTCCAAGTTTTCCGCGGATTTCTTTTGTTTGGAAACTTATTTTAATTTTATAAAACGATATCTCGAGTTCTAAAACAACTTCTCGAGTTTTATAAAACGATTTCTCGAGTTTTATAAAATGATTTCTTGAGTTTCATAAAATGATTGCTTGAGTTTTATAAAACATATTTTTATTTTTTGCGGAGAATTTTAGCCATTGATTCTGTCGTGACCGATTTTGACACCAACAGTTAGCCCCCCAGCTTGCTAGAATCTTGAGCCTCTATCGTAAGGTTCTTGCGAGTGGTTAGCCAGTTTTAGTTAAGTTAGGCAGAATTAATGGTTGGAAAGGTCCGTTGAAAGTGACCTTTCCACTCTCCAGGAAGCGGAAAGCGTTTAAGATTAGGGCTGCGCCTTGTGAAGGCTGCCTACGTACCCTATTGAGGGGATCAAGCCTTTCGTAGTTCGTTTTGGAGTTAAGGTTCGTATGACCTGTTTCGCAGTGAGACCTTTACAGTCTAGTTATGTGTTGTGTAGAAATTATCGAGCATATTGATGTCGATGGCATCTTGTATTGGACCTTTGCCGACCTTGAGACTAGCCTTGTAGGCTGTTTGGTCTGGGCGAGAATGGTCGTTATAGTTTTCAGGCTGGCTGTGTGCGGCTCCGAGTCCCTGCCGCTTTGCGGCTTTATTATAAATCAGCTTGTTTTTAAGAGCGTTTTTTATTCGTATGAATTTAGCGGGAAGAATATGAGTTGATATTGAGGGAGGTCCGAGAGTTTTCGTCTCGCATTCCTTTTCCTTTGTGGATCGCCTTATTCATTTGCTCGTTTTAGGAGTTTAGTAAATCGAGGGAGCGTTTAGATATAGACAAGAGACATGGCTTCAGAATCTCGATTCATGCCTTGAGACGTTAGAGACCAGTGTGCTGGGTTTAGGGCAAGACCTTGGTTTACTTTCGGATTGAGGCTCTGCGATGACTAGTCGGCTTTCGTTTTGCCTGTTGCAATTTTAACCTGATTCCATACCGGTTTAGAATCCGCGATAGGTTCTCGGCTTATACGATTCGTCTGGTTGGAACCGAGCATCTCACCGGGAACAATTTCTAAGTTTCCCGGAAATTCAGACCAAAAGTTTGGATTTCTTTTATAGCGCTATTACCCTTGTGTCAGGTGTTCGAGAGCTATCTCTGCGAGATAACTTAGTTTGTTTAGGACTGTTGCGAGTTTGTTGTGATCAGCAACAAACTGTTTAGGTGATAGAAGTTTACGTTGTTTGGGCATTGGCGAAGGATACGTACATTAAGAAGTTATGCGTATTTTATAGTCGCGAACAGACTGTTAGGTCTTCCAAGAAAATGACTTTATCGAGGACGGTATTTGTATCGAAAAAACTGTCCTTCAGGCGTCTGCGACGTCTCACAATGCTGAAGATTTGTTTTTATTTCATATGCCGCGTTTCATGTTCGAAACGTTTGCGGGCTTGAAGGTGTTGCGCGGTGTTGCAAAGGTTTTGTCTTAACCCTGCTTTCGCAGAAACACTTTGGTTTGTTTGCGGACATTCGCAGCCAAAACTTACGTTCCTGCTTGGATGCTAAGTCGTTGATTAATGCTAGAGCAATTAGGACCGAAAGGTCGCGTAAGTTTGCTCCTGAAACGAAGCGTCTTTAATTACAGTACTTTTGTGAAGTGTTGACTTCCCGAGACTCGCACGGCTTCGGGATGTTGGTGTCAAAATCGGTCACAACGGAATCAATGGCAAAAATTCTCCGCAGAAAATATAAAAGAAATCGTTTTATAAAACTCGAAGAATCGTTTTATAAAACTCGAGAATTTTTTTATAAAACTCAAGAATCGTTTTATAAAACTCGAAGATCGTTTTATAAAACTCGAGAATCGTTTTATAAAACTCGAAGAATCATTTTATAAAACTCGAAGAATCATTTTATAAAACTCGAGAATCGTTTTATAAAACTCGAAGAATCGTTTTATAAAACTCGAGAATCGTTTTATAAAACTCGAAGAATCGTTTTATAAAACTCGAGAATCTTTTTATAAAACTCTAAGAATCGTTTTATAAAACTCAAGAATCAAAACTCGGGGATCGTTTTATAAAGCTCGAGAAGCTGTTTTATAAAACTCGAAGATCGTTTTATAAAACTCGAAGATTGTTTTATAAAACTCGAGAAGCCGTTCTATAAAACTCGAAGATCGTTTTATAAATCTCGAGAAGCCGTTTTATAAAACTCGAAGATTGTTTATAAAACTCGAGAAACCGTTTTATAAAACTCAAAGTTCATTTTATAAAACTCGAGGATCGTTTTATAAAATTCGAGAATCGTTTTATAAAACTCGAAGAATCGTTTTATAAAACTCCAGAATCGTTTTATAAAACTCTAAGAATCGTTTTATAAAACTCGAGAATCGTTTTATAAAACTCTAAGAATCGTTTTATAAAACTCGAAGAATCGTTTTATAAAACTCGAGAATCGTTTTATAAAACTCTAAGAATCGTTTTATAAAACTCGAGAATCAAAACTTGAGGATCGTTTTATAAAGCTCGAGAAGCCGTTTTATAAAACTCGAATATCGTTCTATAAAACTCGAGAAGCCGTTCTATAAAACTCGAAGATCGTTTTATAAAACTCGAGAAGCCGTTTTATAAAACTTGAAGATCGTTTTATAAAACTCGAGAAACCGTTTTATAAAACTCAAAGTTCGTTTTATAAAACTCGAGGATCGTTTTATAAAATTTGAGAAGTCGTTTTATAAAACTCGAAGATCTTTTTATCAAACTCGAGAATCATTTTATAAAACTCGAGAATCGTTTTATAAAATACGAGAAATCGTTTTACGAAACCGCGAAAAACCGAAACCGTCGCAAAACGCGAACTAGTCACGACTAGTTCGCCTGCTGGTGAACTAAGCCGAGCTGGCTTAGTTCGCCATCAGGCGAACTAGGAGCCTCTCCGCTAGTTCGCCTGCTAGCGAACTAAGCCGGGCCGGCATAGTTCGCCAGCAGGCGAACTAGGAGTCCCTCGACTAGTTCGCCTGCTGGTGAACTAAGCCAAGCCGGATTAGTTCGCCAGCAGGCGAACTACTGACTTTGCCCCACAGGTTCTTATCGCCTAGCTCGCCATATGGCGACCTGGCCAAGCTGAACTAGCTCGCCGTACGTCGAGCCGACCATCCCGAGCCTCGATCTCGCACATCCTTGATTCAAGGCATACGTCCTTTGACACGATCGTATTGCGAATCACGGTCGAAATGTCTCCCGTCTTGGTTCGATCCGTCCTATCGTTCGAGTTTTACGATACAAACCGTAAAACTTTGTTTTCTCGAAAATAACTCGAGGAAATCGTATAAAACGGCAACGGTTTTACGAAACACCGAATATTGCCTAAACTATATTATTTATTCGAGATTTTTCGTAAAAATCGTACAAAACGCGTTTTTAATAAAACCCCGAGTAAATCGTAGAAAACGGCAACAATTAATCGAAACATCGAACATTTTCTTAGCTTTACGATTAACTCGAGAAACTTATCTAAAAAACGGCATCGTATCAGGAAACGATCTCGTCTAAAGTCATAAAACGGATTTATCGCAAAACGGCTTGGAAAGTCATAAAACGCGATAAAAGCCACTCGCGAGTTTAAACGAAGTTCAACCCGAAGATACGACGACGTTTTGGCGATTTAATCGCAGAAAGAAGATAAATGTCAAACTTGAAGATAAATATCAAGTTTGAGGATAAATAGAAGATTTCCGCAGGAAAAAAGGAAAGATCGACATAAATGGAAGATTCCCATTAAACTCGAATCTGGGCGAAATGGAAAGACTAAACCGCCTAGGAAGGGAGTATATAGGCAAGAGGCATAGGGCAGAAGCAGAGGGACGAAATCTAGAGCTCTCATCCGAGACTTTTACAACTTTCTAAGACTTAGAATTTTCCGCACTTAGAAACTTAGGCTTTTTCTCGACAAGTTCGGTTTCTATGACTGGCGCTCAATCGCTAGACGAACTCGCCCAGGCAGTTCGATCTCTTGTCCAGCTCAATCAACTGAACTACGTTCGGCTTGATCCTCGAAAGGGGTACGTAGGCAGCCTTTCATAAGGTTCAGTCCAAAATCAATCAAATCCTTTTTCTTATCTTTTTCCGTCTTTTGTTATCGAGCTGCGACTCGATTAGGTTTAAGGTTTTTATGCTGATAACTTGCTGACGGCCCTGCGGCCAAAGCCTTTGTAAACCCTTGTAACGATCGCAACGCTTTTACGCGAAATCGAAAAAAGATCTACTTTTTCTTTAAATTCGTTTTATTATGTTTTTCGTATTTTCCCGCATTTATTTGGTTACTTGTCGTTGGCTTTCGCAGAGATCTGGTTCCTCTGGAAAATTAGGGTTTTCCTAAGTTTCCTTATTTAACGGAAATCAACAAGTGTGAATCTCGGTTCCCACACGGGAGCTCTGTCGGATTTTGTAGGCAACTTGCTTCGGAAATTGAGTGAATCGTGAGGGTAAAGAACTTAGCCGATTTTTTGAAAAGTTTGCATTACCCGTTGAACGTATTGGATTGGCGTGAAGGTTGTATTCAGCCATATAGCCAAGGGCGTTTTACATTGTCCGTTAATCGTTTTGGCTTGGCGTGAAGGTTGTATTCAGCCGCATAGCCAAGGACGTAGTTGGTAAAGGATTAGACCATGACACCTTCGAGCTATCAAGTCGAGTCGGTTTCTAGACTTGGACCCGGTCATCGAAGCGAAGTGTGATCGGACAAGGGCCAAGTAGCGTTTGTCGAGATTGATATGCCAAGTATGCTCATGGCTGTAGAAAACATTTTTCCGTTTTAGGTTCGATTTAGACGATGAAAGTTTCGTATAACTTCCTTTGTTCGTATGGAAGTTGTTTCTTTGTTACTCGAGGGAGATAGAGCCTAAGAAGCTCGATGCAGAGCCCGTGCGGAGTCGTTTGTGGGGCGGTCTCATTCTCGGATGTAATCGGGAGGAGTGAGAGCGGATGCTCGTGAACCGAAGGGCTAAAGAATGAGATCTTTCAAATCGTGGCGAGAGGAAGCCACGATTAGATTGGTCGCTCGGTGCCAGATCGTATAGCTTTGTTTTCGTTAAGTACTCTTCGAAAAACCTGTTATGTTTACTTTCGAAATTTACTTTGTTATGACATGATCTTGACTATACAAAGGATTTTTCGCGTAAGTAACGGGCGATGAGTTTAGTAAATCCACACGACGCATTGGGATAACAATGTTTCCGCAGATTTTTTGAGAAACCTTTCCGCTTAGTTTTTGATTCTTCGGTGAATTTTTTAGGAGTCACTAGCGGAGTTTACCAAAAGTTATTTCAACGAGATCTAGTCGCAAAATGTTTTAGCGGGTTTCTCGGGCGGAACAAATCACATTACCAGCAATAGGATCAGTCAGCGAGAAGGGAGGGCGTGTTCTCTATTTCTGCTTTGTGTTCTCGATTTTTCTTTTTGCCGCAAATGTTCTTGACATTATTCCGTGACTCAATTGGTTTGACGGAAAATGAGAGCAATGCTTTGATGCCTTAAGATTTCTCGTATAATTTTTCGATTCTTATACGAAACTTGTTTTATCAAGTTGGAGAAGATCTTTATGACTTCGGCAAATCATCGAATATCACTCTGAAGTTTCGCAGAGATTTCTAACCGCATGATTGTGACGAGAGATGCTGTATAGTCCTCTAGATTATTTCCCGGACGGTTTGGGTCAGTCTTTAGCGTTTAGACAGTTCTTAGATTGTCATTTGCTTTTGGGATGATTTTGACGAGCCGTCGCATTGTCCGAATACTTTTCCGCTAATTTTCGCTAGAGTTTGCTTTATAGAAAGCGTTTTCTTGATGCGAGGAAAAATGTTCGACGAAAAAACAAAAAAAGAGTTTCCTTTGAAGCATTGGGATGATCGACAATCCGGGTCGATTAAAAACCATGGTTGATTGCTGATGACTTGGATGTCTGATTTACGAAAAATTCTAGAAGCTAGTCGATTTTAAGACGACGTCAGTGTCTCTAGCTCCTTTTTTGTTTTAGGAAATGAGTACGGTCGAATGCGTGGCTATCGTTTCTCAGTTGTACGAGAGGTTGGATCGGTTTGCGAGTTATGCCTGAACTATTAGAGAACAATAGACCGAGATAGACAAAAAATGTTTACGACTTAGCATTCTAGACTATCCCCTAAATTCTAAGTTCTATAGGTTTTACGGCAGTTTACAAGACGTTTTCATTTCTTACCTACGAGAAATTAGATGTCTAATAAAATTTTCAAATCAGTCATACCTTAGTTTCATCGATGATTTGGATCCGCCTATTCTGCGTTCTTCATCTTTTGACTTACTTTTGTATGAATCGGTCTTCGGCGAAATTCCAACGAGAGTTTCGGAGTGAGGAAGGGATTTCATCATCTGATTTTATGTTCTCGTTTCTTCGTACTGCTGGTTTTACCTAACCGACTATGTGTGCTTTGTATATCGAAAAATCAATTACGCGTTTATGACTAGATGTTTCGACTTAACATGGCAGTGTTTCGTAAAACCGGATTGCGTTTAGAGAGTTCAAATTTCTTGTATAGTTTAGGCAACGTTTGGTGTTAACTTAAACGTTGCCATTTTAGACGATTGATTCGAACTTATACGAAAAAACAAACGAAAAAACAAGTCTTTGCGGTTTTTATCATAAAATCTCAATGAAAATTCCGATTGAGACGAAAAACAAATCAGCGTGATCGAGAGTCGAGAGAGAAACTCGAGGATTGGTTCAGGTCACCATAGGGCGAACTGGGTGGTAAGAACCCTTAGGGCAAAGTCAGTGCCTCGAAACAAAAGTGAAAGGCCGGTCAGCTCGCCGTAGGGCAAGTTAACTTGAACGGCTCAGCTCACCGTACGGCGAGTTAACTTGAACGATTCAGCTCACCGTACGGCGAGCTGAACGGAGCTAACTTGAATGGTTCATCTCACCGTACGGGGAGCTAGATGATAAGAACCTTTGGGGAAAAGTCAGCGCCTCTAGGGCGAGGTGAATGACTCCTCTCAGCTCGCCATACGGCGAGCTGAACTGCTTGGTTTAGCTCACCGTACAGCGAACTGAACTGCTTGGTTTAGCTCGCCTTACGGCGAACTGAACTGCTTGGTTCAGCTCGCCGTACGGCGAACTGAACTGCTTGGTTCAGCTCGCCGTACGGCGAACTGAACTGCTTGGTTCAGCTCGCCGTACGGCAAACTGAACTGCTTGGTTCAGCTCGCCGTACGGCGAACTGAACTGCTTGGTTCAGGTTCAGCTCGCCGTACGGCGAGCTGAACTGCTTGGTGCGGATAATCTCGCTTCGTCGAGTTGACTTGTTTTCGTCGTAGAATCTCAAAGGAAAGTTTGATTGAGACGAAACGAAAAGCTGTATGATCGAGACTGCAGAAAGAAACTCTAGGAGTTGTTCAGGTCGCCTTAGGGCGAGCTGAATGAGTTCTCTCAGCTCGCCATAAGGCGAGCTGGTGCGGATAGTCTTGAATCGTCGAGTTGACTTGTTTTCGTCGTAGAATCTCAACGGAAAGTCCGATTGAGGCAAAACGAAAAGCTTTACGATCGAGATTGGAATAGGATCACGCTTAGGATCCTGAGAATTGTGTCCAACTCGCCATTGGGAGAGCTGGTCAAACCTTCACACGTTGAGATTTCTCTGATTTGGTTACGGAGTTTGATTGGTTTTATCATTGCCCTTTTGTTTAGACGGAGAAATCGCAAGCTCTTTCCATGGTGAAGAGTCGCGATTAAATTTTCGATTTTGTTAATTACTACAGAGTTTGCGTGACCGTTGGCTATAGGAGCAGTCGCTGCTAGAGTTGTTTTATTAGCGTTTTTGCGAGTTGCGACGTTGTCTTTCATATATCCAGACATCGTTTTGATCAAGCGTTTTGCGGCTATGAGTAAGAGTAATCCGACCCCCCCCCCCTCCTTCTAGCACCAACTGTGGGAACCAAAATTCACTTACTGTCGATTTCCATAAAATAAGAAAACTTAGGAAAACCCTAATTTTCCAGAGGAACCGGTAACCAACGACAAGTAACCAAATAAATACAGAAAAATATGAAAAACGTAATAAAATGAATTTATAGAGAAAGTCGATCTTATTTTTGATTCGCGTAAGAGCGTTGCAATCATTACAGGGAATTATAAAGGCTTTGGCCGCAAGGGCCATCAGCGAGTTACCAACATAAAACCCTAAATCTAGTTGAGTCGCAGCTCGATAACGAAAGACGGAAAAACATAAGAAAAAGGGTTTGATTGATTTCGGACGGAACCTTATGAAAGGCTGCTTACGTACCCCTTTCAAGGATCAAGTCGAACTTAGTTCAGTTGATAGAGCTGGACCAGAGATCGAACTTCCTGGGCAAGTTCGTCTAGTAATTGAGCGCCAGTCATAGAAATCGAACTTGTCGAGAAAAAGCTTAAGTTTCTAAGTGCGGAAAATTCTAAGTCTAGAAAAGTTGTAAAAGTTCAGATGAGAGCTACGGAATTCGTCCCTTTCTTCTGTGCTATGCCTCTTGCTTATATACTCCCTTCCTTGGTGGTTTGGTCCTTCCATTTCGCCCAAATTCGATTTTATCGAGAATCTTCCATTTATCTTTATCGTTCTTTTTTCCAGCTGAAATCTTCTATTTATCTTCAAACTTGACATTTATCTTCAAATTTTACATTTATCTTCTTTCTGCGAGTAAATCGGCAAAACGTCGTCGTATCCTCGGGTTAGATTTTGTTAAAGTCGCGAGATGGGCTTTTATCGCGTTTTAAGACTTTCCGAACCTTTTTGCGACAAAACCGTTTTACGACTTTATCCGAGATCGTTTCCTGATTCGATGCCGTTTTTAAGTAAATTTCTCGAGTCAATTTTAAAGTTTGGCATGTTCGATGTTTTGGTTAATCATTGCTGTTTTCCATGATTCACTAGAAGTTTTATTAAAAACGCATTTTTTTACGATTTCTTACGAAAAATCTCGAGTAAATCATATAGTTTAGGCAATGTTCAGTGTTTCGTTTAACCGTTGCCGTTTTATACGATTTTCTTGAGTTCTTTCGAGAAAACAAGACTTTATGGTTTTTATCGTAAAACTTTGAACGATAGGACGGATCGAGACCAAACGAGAGACATTTCGACCGTGGTTCGAAACGTGATCGTGACGAAGGGCGTATGCCTTGAATGAGGATGTGGGAGATCGAGGCTCGGGATGGTCAGCTCGACGTACGACGAACCAAACCGGACCGGGATAAGCTCGCCGTACGCCGTACGGCGAGCTATCGGGGAGGCTCATAGCTTGCCGTATGGCGAGCTATCGGGAAGCTCGTAGCTCGCCGTACGGCGAGCTATCAGGGAAGCTCGTAGCTCGCTGTACGGTGAGCTATCTGGAAGCCTCGTAGCTCACCGTACGGCAAGCTATCGGGGAGCTCGTAGCTCGCCGTACTGCAAACTATCTGTGATGTGACTATCTCGCAATTTACGGCGGATGCTGTTTTTCGCGGCTTTGTGCTTAACTCGGACGATCGTGTAATCGGCATTTGTTTCGTTCTTCCGAGATAATGATTTCCAAGTTTTTCGCGTATTTCCTTTGTTTGGAAACTTTTATTTTATAAATAGATTTCTCGAGTTTTATAAAACAACTTCTCGAGTTTTAAGCCTACGTTATTTTTCTTTTATTTAATTTTATTTGTTTTCTAAGAAATTTTCTTCCTCTGTTATGTCAGGTGCATGCCCAGCAGTACCAAAAGCGATAAGGAAAAATCACTGTTATTCTTAGAAGACCCTACTAGTTTAGAAATTTCAATCTGAAAAGAGAAACACTTCACATCGCTTGCTAAAAGCACTTGTTCATCTACCGATTCTCACACCCGACCGTTGACCTAAACTACTCTTCCGTCGACCGATACTCTTCATGCGACATCGATCGACATATCCATCTAGACATCGATCGATACTTAACCAAGAGATATGTCTGCGATGCTGATTCTCAAACATAACAAGAATGGGAACCTGCATGACCAGGAAGGTCATCTTCGTAATGCAGCAAGTCAAGGGATATATGCTCAAGGGACTGTATTCCCTGAAACAGACACTGAGGTTGCAGGCGCTGCAGAACGTGCGAATGAGACTGCTCGACCTAGAACGTTGGCTGATTACAACCGTACAGATCAGTACAACGCCAACAGATCAGCTATACGCCCTCCAGCTATCCAGAGAGGTGATTTCAAGCTAAAACCTCACTACTACAAACTCATGGGATAGACACCTTACTGTGGGTTATCTCACAAGCATCCTATGGACCATCTGGAGAAGTTTGAGGATCTTATATCTGCTATTAAAGCTAATGGAGTCCTTGCAGACCATCTTTTATGCAGGCTCTTCAAGTACTCACTTGCTGGAGAAGCTTCGCATTGGCTTAAGTAGTTACCACCATGATCTCTTACATTTTAGGCAGAGATAAAGAAGTCATTCTTACATAATTTCTTTGATGAGTCATGTGCTGAAGACATGAGGAGCAAGATTGCTACATTCACACAGGAGCCTAAAGAGTCATTTAAGAGCTCCTAGATCAAATTCAAGTCTTTTCAGAGAGACTTCCCACACCATGGATTAAATGAAGTGCAATTTCTCAACACTTGTTATAGAGGCATCGCTTTGCAGTATCAGATGGCTCTAGACATTGCTAGTGAAGGAAACTTCAACACTAGGAATCCAGAAGAGGCTTTGAGAATTATTGAAAACTTGGCATCTAGCAATAGTACCAAGAATGCTGATTTTGAAAGAAGGAAATTTTCT
>CAKOAT010119487.1:0-42096 GCA_932364175.1 Eruca vesicaria subsp. sativa | reverse complement strand
AATGTACAAGCTGTAGGAATGGAAGACTATACAGAAATAATGGAAGATGTGAACTTAATCCGTTGCACCGGATTTCAGAGGTCTGGAAACCAGTATGGAAACAAAAAAAATCTATGGGAATGGACAAAGAAGTACTTACAGCCAGTTCACAGTACCAGAGACCCTACAGCAACAACAATAAAATAAGAGCTACGGAAGCTCATATTACCATAATCCACCACCACAGACTCATGAAAGCAAGATAGAAGCTATGCTTGATCAAGTGCTGGAAGGTCAGCATGAGCTTACAGTGGATTTCAGTGGGAAGATTGATTCTGTCTACGGTCACGACAAAGTTAACAATGAAATGTCCTTAAAAGATAAATAAGAACACTTCTCGTAAAAGAAATTTTTGTAAAGAAACCTTTACGAAAATGTTTTTCGATAAAATTCATAAAAAGCCTCAACGGAGTCACCAAAGCTAAACATCGACTATCCGAGAACATCGGACAAGTTTCCAAACCGGTGAATGCAAAGCGATCAAACCAACCGAGGACCGGGTCGTTACATAGCAACCACTCGCGAGCCATACTGGGTCACTACATAGCGATCGTTCCATGCATGGACCAGGTCGCTATGTAGCGACCGGTCCGAACAAAACCCGGTTGCTACATAAAGACCGGTCCACGCATGGACCGAGTCGCTATGTAGAAACCGGTCTGAGCTATGTAGCGACCGGTCCAAACCAAACCCGGTAGCTACATAGCGACCGGTCCGTGCAAGAACCAGGTCGCTATGTAGCGACAGGTCCCGTAACAGTCCAGGTCACTACATAGCGACCGGTCCGGACACGGATCAGGTCACTATGTAGAAACCGGTCCCATTCACGTTGGGTCGATACATAGCAACCGATCCGATTTCAAGCCAGGCCGTTATGTAGTAACCGGACTGTCCGAACATCGTTGAAACAAATACGTGCATTCTCGTCTACTTTTTGGTACTATCCCTTGCAGGCTATGGATGAACCATTTCTCATTCTTTTTCGATCGGAGTTACTGTTTAGACTTTACGATAAAAAATGTAGAAAGCTTGTTTTTATCGAAAAGATCGTAATAAAATGTAACAAGTCGAAAGACGGCCCAAAAGACCAAAAACGCGACTAGAAGCCCACTTGAGAATATTTAAGAAATATCCCACAAACGCTATGACGGTTTATCCTTGGTCGACAAGAAAGGACAAATGTCAGTTTTTCGCAGATAAATGTCAAGTTTCCAAAAATAATCATGAAGATCGGGAAAATGGAATATCTCCATTTTTGAGTTATGACAGCTTAAGGGCAGAAGGGGAAAGCGCAAATTGACCTTGGAAGGAGTATATAAAGAGTTGTACGCAAGAGGCACAAGAGGGAAATTTTTTTGAGAAAACTTAGCACTTAGAGCATTTTAGGCAACTTTCCATTTTTGTTATTTTGATATGCGACTCAACTAGGTTCTGCAGTCATAGGTTATTAAAACTAGGGATCTTATCGACAGCTCTCTTAGTCAAGGCTCCTACCTTGTTGTAAACACTTTTATGCAAATTCGGAATAAGACACCTTTTCTCTCCTTTTGATTTCTTATTTTCCGCGTCTTATTATTATCGTATCTCTCGAAGAAATGGTGCTCGAACACTATTGGACCTAGGATAAGCCTTAAAACCGAAAATAAACCTAGGACTTGCCTTAAACCCAGCACACTGGTCTCTAACATCTCCAGAAATGATATCAAAATGATATAAGATCCTAAAAACATGTCTCTTTGTTTGCACCTTAATCGTTCACGAAACTCCATAAATACAATCCTTACGAAAAAGTTCATGTCCTTAAAAATCCAACAGATAGAACAACTCATCAGAACTGAATTTGAGACGACAACTCATATTTTTTCTCGACCTACAAACCTGTTTGCACAGAATAGCAAAGAACACTCATTATATATATAAAAACCACATAGAGACAGGGATTCAAAGCCCTCAACGGTTAGTCCCGATAAACATAAAACGACCACATATGCCCACGAAATTCCAAACATAAAGCGGCCACACTTAGCCCAATATACTAGAACATGATATAACAGATAGGTGGGAACACGCTCCCCCAGTTCGGAATACAGACTTCAGGGTACTGAAATGTTATCTCCCTAGAGCTGTAAAGGGAATTAAGCAAAGAAAGTATAAGGATCTTCAACGTCTGATCCCTCATCGTCCTCAATGCCAAACCATTTCCAGCCACCGTCCTGCCCAAACACACGGACGGTGGGCGCTACGGAAAAATTGTGTGTTGCCTCCATGTCATCTTCAACAGATAGACCAATTCACGACTGGTAAATATCTACTGCTGCACGAATCACTTAGGTGAAAAGTAACCTCAGAAGATTGGGCCACCGCAAAGAAGGTCTCGAACAACGGTTAGGTCTTCAGGAAACAGAGGGATGGGGTTGTAAACTGCATATGAGAATGTGGTTAGACACAAGCAAAAACAAGTAGTAAAAATCACTCGTCATGTTACCTCCTATTCCCCCGTCCAACCGAACAAAGAAAAAGTAACTCATCTAGCCTTGAACTCCTGGAGAAAACCCTTTAAAGAATCCCATGTAAGAGCGAGGCCTGAAACAATACAGGTGATTTTCTCTGACTCGTGATAGGATTACGAGACCTTTAAGATAATCGGCAGTGAGTTCCATTCCGCATTCGTATCCCAGAACTAACAGCCCAACAAGGTGTTTTATACTAAGGGGAGAGATCCAGCTTATCGATACAACGACGCAGTTCAGAAACTCCACTACGACTGGCAGAATGGGGAACCATGCGCGACTACGCATCAAATGCGCCTCAAACAGAGTAAAAACCCCATCGGCAGGATCGTCAGCTCTCTCTCTCTCTCTCCTCCACGGGGTAACCTAAATTCCCCATTTTCTGGAACACTAAAGAATCTCTGCATGTACACCGACTTGGCCTCCCCATGATCCTTTCAGTGGGGTTGGGGGGGCTCACGGGAACCCACGGTTCGGGAAGAGGAACCTCCATTTTGCATGTGGCGATCCAATATACATCAACCTCACTAGGATCAACAGGATGTGCGACAAACTCAATCTCTGGAACAATCTCGCCACGACAATTAAAGACATTCTCGTGAGCAAAGCTAGAAGGAAGGGCGTCATCCAAAATCCTATGAGACTTGGAGGGCGATAGTAAGGAGAGAAAGGAGGAGACAAATTCTATGCTTTTAGATTTCCTATGAAATTAAGCAAGTGAGAATGTTGAGAAAACTTACTCCACCTTCTTATAGGCTAAAAAAGTTATTATTCGTCTGCGGACTTTCTGGTGCTAACTCCATCCAACTCACATAGCTTGCCTAACTTACCTAACCGCACGCTAGAGTATCAGCGACAGTCCACGATTCTAACGAGCTGGGGGGGGGGGGGTTTAACTGTTGGGGTCATAAACGGTCATGACAGAGTTAACACTGAAATGTCCTTATAAGATAAACAAGAAACCTTTACAAAAATGTTTTTCGATAAAATTCAAAAAAGCCGCAATCGAGTCACCAAAGATAAACATCAACTATCCGAGAACATCGGACAAGTTTCCAAACCGGTCAATGCATAGTGACCAAACCAACCATGGACCAGATCGGTCCATGCACGGACCGGATCGGTCCATGCACGGACCAGGTAGTTATGTAGTGACCTGTCCAAACCAAACCCAGTCGCTACATAGCGACCGATCCACGCATGGACAAGGTCACTATGTATCGACCGGTTTGAACCAAACCCGGTGCTACATAGCGATCGGTCCACACATGGACCAGGTCACTATGTAGCGACAGGTCTGAACCAAACCCGGTCGCTACATAGCGATCGGTCTGTGCAAGAACCAGGTCGCTATGTAGAAAACAGTCCCGTAACAGTTCAGGTCGTTACATAGCGACCGGTCCGGATACGAATCAGATTGCTATGTAGTGACTGGTCCCGTTTAGGTCGGGTCGCTACGTAGCGAATGGTCCGATCCCTAGCCAGGTCGCTATGTAGTAACGGGACTGTCCAAACATCGATCAAATTAATATGTGCATTCTCGTATACTCTTTGATACTATCCCCTGCAGAACACGGCTGAAGCATTGCTCATTCCTTCTCGATCGGAGTTACCATTCAGACTGTACGATAAAAACTATGGAAAGCTTGTTTTTATCGAAAAGATCATAATAAACATTTCGACTCGAAAGACGGCCCAAAAGACCTAAAACGAGACTAGAAGTCCACATGTGATTATTTAAGAAAAATCCCGCAAACGATATAACGGTTTATGCTTGTGGGAACCGAAATCCATGTACTGTCAAATAATCGTAAAAAAGGAAACTTCGGGAAAACCCTAATTTCCAGAGGAACTGGCTATCTGCAGAACCGCACAACGAAGATTAAGATAACAAAAACTTAGAAATTAAAACGAGAATAAATGAGATTGAAAGCAAGAAGGTTCTTTTTCCGAATCTGCGTAGAACTGGTACAAAAAGGGTAGCCAAAAACTTAAGAACGAAAAACCCTAATTGAGACGCAGCTCGCTAACAGATAAACGGAAATATTCCTAAATGCTAATTTTGGTGGTGAGAGCTCTGAATTTAGTGTGTCTTGCTTCTGCCCTAGACCTCTTATTTATATACTCCTCGCCTTGGCCATCCGGTCTTTCCATTTCGCCCAGATTTTGACTATATCGGGAATTTTCCATTTTTCTCGATCCTTTCTTTTCTTCTGCGGAAATCTTTTATTTTTCTTCAAACCTTCCTTTTATCTTCAAACTTGACTTTTATTTTCCTCCTGCAAGTAAACCGTCAAAACGTTATCAAATCTACGGGTTAGATTCCGTTAAGATCGCGAGATGGGTTTTTATCGCGTTTTAGGCCCTTCCGGGCCGTTTTATGATAAATCCGTTTTCCGACTTTTTACGGGATCGTTTCTTGATCTGACGTCGTTTTTAATAAATTCCTGGAGCTAATCGTAAGGTTTTACGATTTACTCGACTTTTTAATTAAAAAAGCGTTTTTTACGATTTACTCGACGTTTTTATTAAAAACGCGTTTTTTATGATTTCGACGAGAAATCTCGAATAAATCGTATGTTTTAGGCAATGTTCGGTGTTTCGTCAACAGTCGCCGTTTTATACGATTTCTTCGAGTTCTTTATCGAGAAAGCGAAGTTTTACGGTTTTTATTGTAAAACTCGAACGATAGGTCGGATCGAGATGGAACGGGAGATGTTTCGGCCATGGTTCAGAATGCGACCGTGTCGAAAGACGTTAGTTTCGAATCGGGAATGCGGGAGACCGAGGCTCGGGACGTCCAGGAAGTTTCTAGAACTAAGTCTAGCATCTCCTAGTTCGCCCATCGGAGAACTAAGCCGGGCCGGCTTAGTTCGCCGATGGGCGAACTAGTCGAGTGATCCTAGTTCGCCCATCGGCGAACTAAGCCAGCTCGGCTTAGTTCGCCCGTGGGCGAACTAGTCGTGACTAGTTCGCGTTTTACGGCTGTTTCGGTTTTTGCGTATTTGTAAAACGATTCTCGAGTCTTATAAAATGATTTCTCGAGTCTTATAAAACGGCTTTTCGAGTTTTATAAAACGATTCTCGAGTTTTATAAAACGATTTCTCGAGTTTTATAAAATGGCTTCTCGACTTTTATAAAACGATTTCTCGAGTTTTATAAAACGATCTTCGAGTTTTATAAAACGGCCTCTCGAGTTTTATAAAATGGCTTCTCGAGTTTTATAACACGATTTCTTGAGTTTTATAAAACGATCTTCGAGTTTTATAAAACGGCTTCTCGAGTTTTATAAAACGGCTTCTCGAGTTTTATAAAACGATCTTTGGGTTTTATAAAACGGCTTCTCGAGTTTTATAAAACGGCTTCTCGAGTTTTATAAAACGGCTTCTCGAGTTTTATAAAACGGTGTGGGAGTTTTATAAATGACTTTGAGTTTTATAAAACGACTCTTCGGGTTTTATAAAACTATTCCTTTTATATTTTCGCGGGGAGTTTTGGCTATTAATTCCGTCGTACCGATTTTGACCCCAACAGTTAGCCCCCAGGTCGTAAGAATCGTGAGATTTTTGCGAGTGGATTGAGCTCGTTTGGCGAGTTTGGTAGAATTAGACGGAACTTTAATGGCCAAAAGTCCAAAGGTGAATAGTAAAATCCTTCCCTGTAAATATATGGAGTAAAATTTTGAATTCTTTACTCCACTTTCTACAACTTATTCAAGAAATTTTTCTCTCCACTTTCTTTGAAGATCTTCAAACATGTTTTCAGGAAGAAAGACTCATTCCTCGACTAGTTCCAATTTTCATAATTCTGAAGGAACGAGTTCGCAGCCTCCAGCTTCGGCTCCGAAAGAAGAGTATTCGTCCCCGTTAGTCGATCCGACAGACCACGAGGCTTTTTGGGCGTTGGGGGACGAGTCGAGGTCCGCTAGGCCTGGGATTTGGGTTCCAGCTTTGTCGGACGTCGATCAATTTCCCGGAAATCCGAGCTCAACACTTCTTAACAGTATTGATTACATGCGCGAATTTTTCCGAGTTCTAGAGGCTGTTGAGTTTCGTTCCCCACTTGCCGGGGAGGGCGACAGGGATGCGCCCGATGGTTTTTTCACATGTTACAACATTTTCTTGCAACAATGCCACTTACAGTTTCCGATCCCGGAAATCATTGTTCATTACCTTCACAGGCTGGGGCTATCGATCAGTCAGTTGACGCCCCCTGGTTTAAAGCAACTCGTTGGTCTTTTGACGCTGAGTTACGAGCAGGGAATTACCCTTAACGTTGATCATCTCGAGGGTCTATTAAAGCCCACGGGTGCATCGTGGAGGATCACTCTTTGCCCTCGTGACGAAATTGTTACGGGCTGCCCAACGCTTTCTACTTCTTGGAAGAAGAATTTCTTTTACGTTCGTATCGACAGCGCGTCGGTCGAGGAGGGAAGCATTCCGTTTTTTATGACCACGTGGGGTCGGAGAGGTACGTGAATCGAGTTCATATGAATCCTCTTCTTATTATATTTTTTTTATTCGTTTCTGTTTTTCCGCAGTGACCAACCCTTTGCGTCCGCATCCCGCAGATCTCCAGAGCATCACCACTTCTCTCAAACGTGGTGAGGTTGGTTGGTGCAGTTTTTCTCCGCAACACGTCCGCCAAGCGATTGCCCTCTTCCGATCTCGACTCTTTGCGAATTCTCCGGTTTATGAAGAGGATCCGTTTATTGGAGAGTTTATTTCGTATGTTCCCTCGACGAGGAGCGGCAGATCAAGCTTCCGAAGGGATAAAAATCCGGTTGTCGAAGATGATGATTCGGAACGCGCGACTTCTCCTAACAATATTCTCAAGGATTTTCTTGATAGTCAGACGGAAGAAGGCGTTTGGACGAAGGCGGGCGGATCATCGACCTCCCATTTTTCGGACATCGACCATGATCAAGTCCCGGAGTTTATTAGGGGGTCTGAGAAAGCTAAGGAGGTACGTGTGTTTATTGTTCTCTTTTTCGAGCGGTTTTTATGATATTGCTTAATCCCTTTCTTTTTGGTAGGGTTTCCTTATCATGAGCTGAGCCCTAGACAATCGTACCGCAGAAGCTCGCCTTGCCGAGTTTCGAGCGAACGTGGCCGAGAAAGAAGTTGCTCGTCTTCGGGCAGAGGTCGAGGCTAACCAAGCCGAAGAAGTGGTTGCGAGGGAGGTTGCTCGTGTGAGGGATGAGTGTGCGGCTAGGTCTCGTCGTACGAAGGAGCTTTCTGACCAAAGGATTCGCCATGCTCGTCGTGCGGGCAAACGGGAGGTTGCCGAGGAGATGAAGGCTCGTCGCGAGCGATTTGCAACCGGTTGTTCCGGTGCAGAAGTTGTTCAACGAGCGCATGGTGATTATCGCGAATGTCGCGGGATCGTTCATGGGTTATCCCTAATCAGAATGAAGGGTATTCGTTTGATAAGGAATTCTCCGCACGGCAGAAAAACCTGAGTCGGGAAAGAGATATGCAATCCGAATTTTTCGACCTTAAGGCGCGCATGTGGGATCAATGGAATCCCGTCGTGGTGTCGCCGGATTCGGTCGAAGTTGGTCCTGGGATTTCGGATGTGGATGGTGAAGTCGATCAGCCTGCGTTTGATGACTTTAATGTGTGATATTATTAGTTTTCGATTCTGTTGTTGTTTTTTTTTGGGACTGGCCGTTGGTGGCTTTGAATCCCTACCACTGGGCGGTACATATTCGAAAACTTTCTTAATAAAAATATTTTCTAAGTATGAAATTCGTGTTTCGTGTTAGATGCAGAGGGAAGAATACGAGTTGTCATCTTGTATCTAACTCTTTGGTGTAAATCTTCCGATTCGTTATCTCGGGAGATTTCGATTTTCGCGCGTGTTTAGATGTGGGCGAAGAGACATGCCTTTAGGATCTCGATTCATGCCTTGAGACGTTAGCGACCAGTGTGCTGGGTTTAGGGCAAGACCTAGGTTTACTTTCGGATTGGGGCTGTGCGATGACTAGTTGGCTTTCGTTTTGCCTGTTGCGATTTTAACCTGATTCCATACCGATTTAGAATCCGCGATAGGTTCTCGGCTTATACGATTCGTCTGGTTGGAACCGAGCATCTCACCGGGAACAATTTCTAAGTTGCCCGGAAGTGCTGACCAAAAATTTTTGGATTTCTTTTTTAGCGCGCTATTTTATCCTCGTCGGATGTATGCGGACCGATAGGTCGGTGCGTTTGTTTAGGACGGCTAGCGTGCTCGACGGGGCCAATCGCCGAGCGTTCGTGTTTTTATAGTCGCAGACGGACTTTGGATAAATATTTTTCTTTGAGAGTTTAGGCGACGTCTCGCCAGTTCTTTCCGAAAATATTTTGATATGCGAATTTTTATAAAAACGATTAAGTAGTTGTTACTGCGGAAGCGATTTTTCGGATTTGCGTTTTTCGATAGTAGCGGAGATATTCTAACTTTGTCTTTATTAAAAATTTTCGGTTACAAAGCTAAAAGAAATCTTGTAAAAAATTTTGGGAGTATACGAATACTCGTATACTCACCCACTCCCCCCCCCCCCCCGTTTTGGAAGGGGGGATAGCTGAACTCGTCTTTAGGCGAGCTGCCTACGTATTCCTTTCGGAAATCAAGCCATCTCGTAGTTCTGATTGTTTGCGCGAGTGTGCTTACTCGGCTGTCGCGGACTTCTCGATCGCTTTAGTTGCGGGATCGATGTCTTTGTCCGGAATTGTCCCCTCCAGTCGGATGGAAGCGATGGGTGCGGAAACTTCTGGTTTCTCGGCCGTTGCTTGCTTTGCGTCGTCTTCTGCGGGCGGCGGTGTGACCTTTGCCCGCTTTGGTTTAACGATCGCGACCGCCAATTGCCTTAGCTTGTGTTCGGCCAGGAAGCAGGATCGCGATTGTCTTTGGCATCCCCAAATTACCGCGACTCCCGTAGGCGTCGGGAATTTGATGCCTTAGTGATGCGTGGACAGAACCGCCTTCATGGAACTTATCCAAGGCGTGCCCATAATCACGTTGTAGATAGCCGGGAAATCGACTACCTCGAAGTTAACAATTTTCGTCACTTCTTTTGCGGCAACCGGTAATCGGATTGATCCCAGGGTCATCGACGTCTCGCCGGAGAAACTAGTCAGCGGTTTTGGAATCGGCTCGACTTCCGAGAGATCGATTCCCATGCGTGCTAGGGTGTTGCGGAAGATCATGTTGACAGTACTCCTGGTATCGACCAAACCCCAAGCGACTTCTAAATCGCCGATTACTAGGTCGATGACAAGAGGATCGGCGTGAGGTTGATCGATTCCACCGGTTTCAGCGTCGCTGAATGAAATCACTCCTTTCGGAGGGTCATCTGTCGGCACCTTCCAACTCGAGCCGGTTTCGGCTTTGCGTTGGTAGGATTTTATAGAAGAGACGGTGTCGTTGTAGTATTGCGATTCGCCGATAATCATGTTGATTTTTTGGCGGTTAGCGTCATTACCCTTTTCGTCTTGTCTTCGTCCGCGCTTTTCGCCTGGCTGGTTTCCCTGAGGCGGAGTTTCTGCTCGCGTGTTCCTGTCGTTCTTCGGGAATTTGACTTGCGTCAAGCTCAGTCGCTATGTAGCGACCAAGCACACATCAAGCTTGGTTGCTACGTAGCGACCGAGCACGCATCAAGCTCAGCCGCTACGTAGCGACCGAGCACGCATTAAGCTCGGTCACTACGCAGCGACCTAGCATGGATCAAGCTCGGTCGCTACATAGCGACGGAGTGCGCATCAAGCTCGGTCGCTAAGTAGCGAACAAGTACGCATCAAGCTCGGTCGCTACATAGCGATTGATCTCGCATCAAGCTCGGTCGCTACATAGCTCGCATCAAGCTCGGTCACTACGTAGCGACAGAGCTCGCATCAAGCTCGGTCACTACATTGCGACCGGACTGCTTCGAACACTAGTACAACACGAATCCATGCATTGTCGTCTACTCTTTAATGATATCTCTCGTAGGCCATAACTTAACCAATCCTTGTTCCTTATTGATTGGAGTCATCATTCAAACTTTACAATAAAACCGCGGAAAGTTTATTCTTATCGAAGAAAGCGTAATAAACGTTTCAAGTCAAAAAACGGCCCAAAGAGGCCTAAAACGCGACTAGAATTCCACTTACAATTTCTTAACCAAATGTCCGTAAACCTATGGCGGTTTAGACTTGGTTGACGAGAAAAGATAAATGTCAACTTTCCGCGGATAAACGTCAAGTTTCCGAAGATAATCATGAAGATTGGGAAAAATGGAATATCTCCATTTTTGAGCTATGAAGGCTTAAGGGCAGAAGGGGAAAAGCATGGACCGACCTAGAATACAGAGTCCTAGGCAAGAGGCAAAAAGAGAACTTGGAGACTCAGAACTCTCTGCACTTAGAAACCCTAACTTGTTCAAATCCTTCAAACTGAGCTACGTTCGACTTGATCCTCGAAAGGGGTAGTAGGCAGCCTTTCATAGGGTCCAGTCTCAAATCCTTTAAACCTTTTTAGTCTTTTTCGTATATTAATAAGCGAGCTGCAGCTCACATAGGTTTCTCTCGACATGGATTGTTATCCTTGCGAATCTAGTTAGGATTTACTTTCCGTATCATGAGATTTCCTTTGTAATCCTGCTTCCGGACTAGCTTTGTGTATGCTTTTGTTCCTGGAACGCTCATACGCATATTCAAAATAACGATCAATTGTTTTCCTATAAACTCGTTTTATTATCCTTTCATATTTTTCACACTTTTCGGTTACTTGTCGTTGGTTCTCGCAGAGATCCGGGACCTCTGGAAAATTAGCGTTTTCCTAACTTTCCTAATTTAAATGGAAATCGACGATGTGAATTTTGGTTCCCACAGTTTGGCGCTAGAAGGAGGGGGGGGGGGGCTACGGATTACTCTAACTTATAGCCACAAAAGCTTGATTGAAACGATGTCTGGATTTATGAAAGACAAACTCACAGCACTCACTGCTCCTATGGCCAACGCTTACGCAAACGCCGTAGTGTTCAACAAAATCGCAAAACCTAGTCGCGACTTTTCACCACGGAAAGAGCACAGAAACAAGCTCGCGATTTATCTGTCTAAACAAAAAGGACAACGATAAAATCTATCAAACCCCATTAAATTCGTCTTATAATAAAATAGGAAAAATCTCAGCGCGTAGGGGTTTGACCAAAGCACTTTTTCCGAAAACGTTTTGGAAAAATAAAACTTGTTCTCCCTGAAACTGCGGAAAAAACTCTAGGTTACTCACATAAAGAAGAAGAACATGAAATTGGGTACGCAGCTCCCACGAATGTACTTCTTCCAAATAACTTTCCAACAAACAATTAAAGTCGATTTTTAAAAATCACTTGAAACCTAAAAAAAGTTTACGAAAAGTAAACAGAGGAAAACAGGAGATCATATCCCTCACTTCTCAAGGGTTTTCCGAAACATAAAGTTTCGTAAAAATTCGAGTGACATTTCTACTGTCATATTCCACGAACTTTCAATATTTGTCACCTAATTCTTACTCCGAAGAAAACAATTTGAAACTTCCACGGATAAATCCCATGTATACAAGAAAAACTTCTAATTAAGTTTGGTCGCAATAATTGACCTAGTCACGGCTCTCGTAAAATTAAAACTCGAAATCAACTTTACAAAACAACTTTTGTAAAATTAAAATTCGAAAACACTTTACGAAACACCCTTTGTAAAAATTTAATTCGACAACATTTTATGAGACGGCCCTAATAAAAGTTAAAACTCAATAACACTTTACCATCGTAGGATTAAACTCGAAAAAATATTTTACGAAACATTGTTCGTAAAATCAACAAGATCATACAAAAGACTCTAGGAGTAGGAAAGAGATGGAGCGAGAGCTTAAACGTGAACTTCACATATCAGCCTGTCTCCAAGTATCTCACCGCCCTTTCTCTTTTCCATATCTAGCATGACCTCTCACAAAACACCATTTCCCGACGAGTTATACGATCTCCCTTGGCCATTCCTAAAACGCCATTCCCGACGAGTTATATCTGTTCGTGTCGCAAAACAAACGATCCGGAGACTGAAACCCGGATCGGAAAAATATGGGTCACCAAATTAAAATGCAGGACAAGCTTCAGCCTAAACGCGACAAGGAATGTGAAGAGATCATGAAATAATTAATATTATAACTGTCCGTAGAGGAAGTACGTGCACGAGAAGAGGAACGAGAAATAATCAAGCAAAACGGAGAAGAGGCAAACCCGAATCTCCAAGAGATTAAGGTACGTCTGACTTGAAATTTTCTTAAATCAAACTTAGAGTTTTCACAAGGAAAAAATAAAAACCTGCCGTAGACCTTAGGGAACTTAGAATCTAGGTGGATAGTCTAGCAAACTAAGTCTTAGGCAATTTTATTTATCTATTGTTCTTTAATTGTTCAGGCAGAACTCGCAAACAGATCCAATCTCTCGAGAAACGATCGACATGCATTCAAGCCTGCTTATCTCGCTTCCTAAAGAAAGAAATAACTAGAGATACAAACGTCGTCTTAAAACCGACTCGTTCCTAGAAATTTTCTTAAAACTGATATATTCCAAGTCAACATCTATCCAGCGTCATCTTCAGAATCAACCCAGATTATCAATATTTCCAATCCTCGAAAGAAAAAACGAGCACAACTCTTCAAAAGAACAATTCATCCATTTTTTCGTAAAAAAAGAGGGAGTAGGTGTCTATACTAGACTCGAATACTCCCATACTTGAAAAAAAAACAAATTTCCTCGCATCAAAAAAACGATTTAGACAAAGTAAAATCTCGTAGAAATATGCGGAAAAATATTCAGACAATGCGATACCTCGTCAATATCATCCTAAAAGCAAACGACAACCTGAGATTCGTCTAAACACTAGAAACTGATCCAAACAATCTGGGAAAAATTCTCAAAGACTATACAGCATCTCTCAACGCAATCATTCTTTTAGAAAAACTCTATGAAACTTCAGAATGAAAGTCGATTATTTGCTGAAGTCATAAAGATCTTTTCCGACTTGATAAAACGAGTTTCGTATAAGAGTCAAAAATATTATATGAGAACTCTTCAGACATCAAAGCATCACTCTCATTTTCCGGTTAACCAACCGAGTCACGGAAAAACATCAAAAACATTAGCGACAAAGCAAAATCGAGAACAAAAGTAACAGTAAATAGCGCGTCCTCCCCGCTCGTCGACTAATTCTATCGCTGGTTAACTGTTTCCTTTCCATCAAGAAACCTGCGAAAATGTTTCGCGACTAGATCTTTGTGAAATAACCTTTGGTAAAAATCCATGAGTGACTCAAAGAAACTTTCACCAAAGAATCAAAACCAAAGCAGAAATGTTTCTCAAAAATCTGCGGAAACAACGTTATTTTGACATCTCCATACGTCGCATCAATTTACTAAATTCGTAAAAACCAGTCGCCGTTACTTAAGCAAAAAAATCCATTGACAAATTTAATTTCGAAAGTAAGTGTAACAGGTTTTACGAAAAAGTACTTTTCTTATAGCAAAAACCAAGTTGTGTGATCCGACATTAGACGACCAATATAAAATTTATTTCCTCGCACCACGATCTGAAAGATCTCATTTTTTAGCCCTGCGGTTCACTGGCATCCGCCCTCATTCCCATTGATCACATCCGAACAGGAAATGCCCCCGGGCTCTGTATCGAGCTTCTTAGGCTTTGTATCCCTCGGATAAAGAGGAAACAACTTCCATATGAATAAAAGAAACATTATACGAAATTTTCCTCATATAAATTAAACGTAAAGTGGAAAGACGTTTTCTACGACCCCAGACATACTTAGCATATCAATCTGATATACCATGATTTTGACCCGCTTTTGGTCATGGTATTGATATGTTTTTATGATAATTATATATGTTTTGGAGTCTATTAGGCATCTTTTCAGGTTCAGGAGCATTTTCGAGTAAAGTGATGATTTAGGTGCCCTTATGGAGCTTAAAGGAGAGTTTTCCGAAATGATTATGAAGATCAGACAACAAGGTCAATATCCAGAGATACGTATCGATCGATACACATCCTGTGTAATCGATCGATGACGCTTCCGTAGAAGTTGAAGTCAAGATACTCCATCGATCGATGTACACCATGTACCATCGATCGATACTGAGTGTGATAAGCAAGTTCTACTTCGCCGACTTGAAGCCCAAGTTCTCCCAATATTACAAGATTGCCCCTGACGAGTTTTAACCTAATTGTACTCATATTTATAGTTATGCCTATCTGCTTTAGCAAAACATGTTTTAAATGTTTTAAGTGTTCTTTGTAATGTTTTACAATTCTATACTTAGCAATAAAGTATTTTCTTTTCATCTTATTCTATTACTATGAATCACTTGGCTATGTCTGAGTATATTCATTTGTTAGATTTAGGGTTCAAATAGTTATGAGGGATTAGCCCCAATTATGGAGTGTTGAATTGTTATATATTTGCAAGCAACTCGTTAAAACATCTATAGCTTTAAAATCCTGATTTTCTGAATAGTAACCTTGAATCTAACTACTTTCTTTGATTGTTTTAAAACCTAAAACCTATTCTCTTGAGCAACTTACCATTGCTCACAACTGCAATTTACTGTTTTCAAACTTAATCAACCTAGCATAATCATTTAGGATTATATCTTTTGTGTCTCTAGCTCCTTGTGAATTTGATCCCTAAGTACTACGATTGAACCTCTTATTTGAGAGAGTAATTCACTCCTTAGGGTTAAATATTTGAGTGATATCAAATTAGGCGCCGTTGCCGGGGAACTAAGATAACCGTTAGATCTAATCTGATTTAGTCTAGGTTACTTGTTACTTTTTATTTTTTCATCTTTTGACACAATTTTTTTTTCTTTTTCTTGTCTTTTTCAAAAACATGCCCAGCAGTATTAGAAGCAACAAGAACAAGCAACTTGTGTACTCAGAAGACCCCCACAGTTTGTAAAGTAGCATCCGCAAAGACCTACGCTCCACATTGATCGACATCAACACCTTTCTGTCGACCGATACTCGCTTACCACCGTCGACCGAGACACTTTCTTCGTCGATTGATATTCTCACTGTTCCATCAATCGACATCAACAACTGTTCGTCGACCGATACCCTTCACCTGGCATCGATCAATATACCTCACTCTACATCGATGGATACTAACCGTCGAGACATGGTAGCGCCTATTATTCTCATACCCGATGAGAATGGAGACCTGCGTGATCGAGATTGTCACCTGCGTAATGCAGCAGGTCAGATGAATGATCAGAATGAGGTCATTCCTGAACAAGACACTGCACCTACAGACATCATTCAACCTGTAGAGGAGGCTAACCAAGCTAGAACTTTGGCTGACTACATTACAAGAAATAAGGGTTTTAATAGCACCCAAAAATCGCTATCGTACGATACCATAGCGTTGTAGAAAGTTCTCCAACATCGCCCGCGATAATAGGTCGGGTCCATTAGATAGCGGTTTTTGTAAACGCTATTGATATTAATTTAGTAATAGTGTTTTTTACTATGCAATTGTAATTCTCTTTAATAGCGTGTCAAAAATGTTATTATAGCATTTTTACTATAGCAGTTTTAAAATTATATTATAGCATGTTTTAACTACTATTGTAGTGTTCTATCAATAGCAATATTTGAATTTTTCATTGCATTTTTAAAATGTAATTGTTTCATTTCGTTTATGACAAATTTAATTTAATATTTTATTTTGAAAACAATACAGATAATTATAAAATAAAATTTCATTCAAATTAATATTATAATAAAATCAAAATATTCAAAAAACAAAAAAAAATATAATCAAATCTCAACATTAATCCGCAACAATAATTCCATCACAATCATCCCTAATACAAAAAATTTCATCATCAGACAATTGCGCTGCATCATCAAATTCATGTGCGCTGCATCCTCTTGGTGGTGCTCTCATAACAACATACCAAGGCGATTCTTCATCTTCTCTAGAGTAAAATACATGTTTCGCTTGTGATGGTAGAATGTATGGATCTTTTAAATATGGCGCTTGGTTGACATGAAGATTGACAAGGGTGAAACCATCTTGTTCCTTAACACCGTAGCCTCTGTTCGCCCAATTACACTTGAATAAAGGAACGCTGAACATGTGGTAGTCGAGGAGAATAATCTCGGTTATCACTCCATAATATGTGACCATATCGGCTGAATGTCTTGTATCTCTTGCAGAAGATCGANTCTGTTCGCCCAATTACACTTGAATAAAGGAACGCTGAACATGTGGTAGTCGAGGAGAATAATCTCGGTTATCACTCCATAATATGTGACCATATCGGCTGAATGTCTTGTATCTCTTGCAGAAGATCGACACATGCTGAAAGCTTCATAAGTGACTCCACTATTCTGAGTCTTTCGCTTAACGGATTCTGTGTGAAATTGGTTCCCGTTAATGACAAAACGTTTATGGGTATGAGCAGTAAATCTTGGTCCATAGGCCAACCATCTCAGCTTCGTAGAATGATCCTTTGAGTTAGGACGTATCTAATAAGGATGTAACTATGTGAGTTATATGTGAACAGAAAAGTAAACATATAGTGAAGTGTTACAAACCTTATTCTTCACCCATTCAGCGAATTGTTGGGTGCGATATTTCCATAACAAAGTTTCGTTTGTTGCACATCGAGCATCATTTTCTTGCAGTTCTTGTAAATGCATCCTGATTTGACAAAGTCGAGAGTTATAAGACTAATAAAAAGAATATGTATCTGAGAGGGATAGTAGAACTTACTCAACATAGGGATCCATAGTTGCCATATTCATCAAAACATATCGATGTGCTATCTCTCTATCTTTCTCTGATAGAATAAACTCTGTTCCCTTTTGCAGTGGTCGACCTTCAAGAACCATTCCATCAGACTGAAGATCTTCATTACATTTTAGTGCTTCTTCAACTGGTACAGAATTATTGAGGAACTCCAAACAAAATGCCATGCATTCTCCAGCTAAGTACCCCTCAGCCATACATGCTTCTGGCCTAGCAAAATTCTTTACATATGCCTTGAGTGTTTTCATGTACCTACAACTCAAAAAATACAGAAATATTCTTTACAAACCTTTCTGTTGATCGGAAAAACCAGTTCAAGAATAGAAAATAAACCTCTCAAATGGATACATCCAGCAAAAGTGCACAGGTCCTCCCAAAACGCCTCTCTTGCTAGGTGTAAAGGAAGGTGGAACATGATGTCGAAGAGAGATGGAGGAAAGAACCGCTCGAGTTGGCACATTGTCTCCACAAACTCATTTTCCAAGTTACCAGCTTCTCCGCGTCAATAGCACGCTGACACAATCTGTTGAAGTAGTTACATACTCGAGTTACTGCAACTCTTGGTCCTTAGGAAGCAACCCTCGTAATGCAGCAGGTAACAGATTTTGGATTAGTACATGATGATCATGGGACTTAAGACTCCCAATCAAAGGAGGATTAACAGAAACACGGTTTGCAATATTACCGCAGTAGACGTCAGGCCCTCTGAACGCAGACAATCTTTGACAAAATATTTTTTTTTTCTTCCTTACTGAGCCAATAAGATTCGGGAGGCAAGTAGAATCTCTTTCCCCGTACTTGTGTGTGCAAGTTTTTCTGGATTCCAATATCTTCTAAGTCCTGTCTCGCTTTAAGGCCATCTTTTGACTTAGCACTCTGCATCAGTGTTGACAATAATGCATCAGACAAGTTCTTTTCTACGTGCATCACGTCAATGTTGTTACGCACCGGCAAATCCTAACACATTTAAAACACTAATCAGGATACACATAATATGACAATAGTATCTCAATCTAACAATAGCTTGTAATACCTTCCAGTATGGTAAATCGAAGAATATTGATCGCTTCTTCCACCTCCATTGATCACTCGTTTCGTCATGCTCATCGTCTTCAGCCACCTGATCCTCTGACAAGACTTTTCTCTTCCTTTTATTTTTCTTTTGCAAAGGTCTTCCAAAATCATTCTTGTAGTCCTTTAGTTTAGGAAATATGTCTTCACCGGTTTGGATCCTGCTTGCAGTCCCGTTCTCTTCTGTATTATCAAACCAACCCTTTCTGCGCCTGTAGTGATGTCCAGGGCTTAGTCGCTTCCTATTCCCCAAATACACATACTTGCGACTAAACTTCAGCCACCTATTTGGTGTATCCTTTCCACAAACATTGCATGCTTGTTTCCCTTTAACTTTACAACCTGCCAAAGTCCCTAGAGCCGGATAATCACTAATAGTCCANTAGACATCAATGTTGTTGCTCGGAGCTGTTGGTCCAGGGATCAACATAGTCAACATGATGTTCTCAGCCTTCATACACAGAGTTGGTGGCAAGTTGTAGTTGACTAACAACACTGGCCATGTACTATAATTTGTGTTCTGGATAGAGAAAGGGTTCATCCCATCTGTTGAAAGACCGAGTCGAAGGTTTCTTGCTTCACCAGCAAAATCAGGCCACTTATTATTCACTTGAGCCCAAGATAACGAGTCAACAGGATGTCGCATTACACCATCTTCAGTGGCATTGGTTGCATGCCAACGCAAATCCTCAGCCATCCTTGCTGATCTGAACATCCTCTTGAATCTGTCCTTGATCGGAAAATACCTTAAGACCTTCGCTGGGATTCCTTTCTTTTCTTCATTACTGTGCTTATCAACCTCCCATCTAGAAGCACTACATCTTGGGCAGCTTTCCATTTTCTCATACTGATGCCTATAGAGAATACAATCGTTCTTTCACGCATGAATCATATCGTAGCCAAACCCAAAAATCTTCAAGAACTTTTTAATCGAATCTGTCGACTTTGGTAGAACATTTCTTTCTGGTAGCATGTCATGTATTGTCGATAGTAGCTGATCAAAGTAAGACACTGACATCCCACTCTTTACTTTGATGCGGTAAAGGGCCATGATAGCAGAAACTTTGGTGTGCTTGCTACATGTCAAGTACAATGGACTTTCAGCATCTCTCAACTTCTGCCTAAACTCAGATTCTTCAGCAGGTTCACAATGTACACGTTCTCCTCCAATGTGATAAGATGGCGGTTCAATGTCTTCACTATCAAAATAAGCCGTCCTTAGCAAACCATAAGCCTCGGTTTCTGATTGAGGAGTAGTATCAGTCATATCATACCTTCTTTCACCATGAAAGCTCCAACAAGAACTCCTCATATACTTCTTATCCATACCCCTAATCACAAGATGCTCCGTTACTTTGTCTAAGACTTGATGTGAGAGGTTTCTGCAGTGAGTACAGGGACATAATATTTCTGTAGGATCTCCTAACCTCCTCGCTGATGCAGTAACAAAACGTGTTGCTCCTTCCGAATANCACCATGAAAGCTCCAACAAGAACTCCTCATATACTTCTTATCCATACCCCTAATCACAAGATGCTCCGTTACTTTGTCTAAGACTTGATGTGAGAGGTTTCTGCAGTGAGTACAGGGACATAATATTTCTGTAGGATCTCCTAACCTCCTCGCTGATGCAGTAACAAAACGTGTTGCTCCTTCCGAATATTCGAGGCTAGCCCTATATATTATAATCGAAAAAGAACAAAACAAGAGATTACTACAGAACAAAGTAGAAGATTACTTTGAGACATGAAGGCTATCTCCAATCAGACAAGAACAAAATAAAAGATTACTACCTTGGTAGCCAAACCCATGCTTTTTCCATATCAGAAGGAGATTGAACTCAGATTCGTATCGCAGAAGAAGATTGAACTCAGATTCGTATCGCAGAAGGAGATTGAACTCATAACTGAATGGAACTTAACTGAGGCTTACGATGGATGGAACTAAACCCTTGATTTGATATTCATATCGCAGAAGGAGATTGAAACTCAGAATCTCGATGGAGATTGAAACTCGGAATCTCGATGGAGATTGAGCTCAGATTAAAAAAAGATCCAATGGGTTGTAGGAAGCCACGTCATCTATCTGCGCCATTTCTTCTTAAGGGTCGAGTGAGATGAGTATAAAATAATTATACTTATTCAATTATAATCCTTTGTGGGGGAGGGGATTATTCATAAAAAAATGCACGAAAATGGCTGAAAATTTTGTAGACACCATTTAAAATGTTATACTTAATTATAATTAATAAAAACTTTTAATATATATAAGTGTTAGTTTTTTTTACAATATTATTTGTATGTCTTAGATTAGTATAAAATGTTTATGTCTAAAATAAAACTATTGTTTTAAATCAATCTAATGGTTGAGATATATATTTGATACAAATATGAGATGAGTAGCTAATATGAGATGAGTAGCTAATAATCATGAATATTATTAGTAATCTTACATATTTTCGAAATATATATATATATATATATATATATATATATATATATATAATAAAATTTAGTTGAATCTTTAAACCCTTAATAAAACTCTAAAATCGTTACAATAGGGTTGAGTCCCTAAATAAACCCTAAAATAGTTACAATAGGGTTGAATCCCTAAACCCTAAATTCGTTACAATAAGGTTGAATCCCTAAATAAACCCTAAATTTGTTACAATAGGGTTGAATCCCTAAATAAACCCTAAATTCCTTATAATAGGGTTGAATCCCTAAACCATAAAAAGGTTGAATCCCTAAATAAAGCCAAATTGAGAAGCATAGACGATAAATAAGGCTGATCATAAATAAGGTTGATATGTCTTAGCAACCAAACAAAATACGTCAAGGATACACGATAGCTATGTCTTAACAACTGAAAGATTACAATCAAACATACACTTTGTTTTCAAACATACATGATCTTATCATTAGGCCAAGCCACAGTGCTGCCCACAGCATCTGATATGTCTTCGAGAAAAGAATTTGGTCTCCATAGAGGTGCATCTTCAATCAAGGCCACTTCAACCCAGACCCGACTTGCATTGGGACCTAACGGGACGTGATGGACAAGAGTTGACGGATCAGTACAACTTACTCTACCTTCTGCGACTTTTCTTCCTGAGTTGTCATGGTCCAACAAAATGCACTTCTTCCTTGGACCTTATCTGGTAGAACTAGTGCTGCCAGTTGGACTCTACAAGCACAACAGATACATCCCAGCAAGTACATCTAAATAAAATGTTGTAACATAATTTACAAAAAAGAATAAGATTGTAAATTTACCAATGAAGGCTTTCTGAAAATAGTTTCGCCTGGATCTTCAGAAACTTTAATTAATGATACATTATGGAGCGGCCATGCAATCTTTTCATTAATAGCATCACTCATTGTTGTCATGTCAGTTGTTGGCCTCCATAAAAAAGCTTTCCCATCAATCACCTTAGCAATTCTCACAACTACAGCATTCGGACCCAAATGAACATTGTTGACCAGCTCATGTGGGTCTGTTGAACCCATATAACCTTCAGCGACTAGCTCAACGCCATTAACCCAATCGTAGATTTTGCACTTTTCAAGATCATCTTCACTAGTACGCTAGATTCATAATGCATATGGTTAGTGATCGTGTTGAATTTCAAAATACAAACCTAAGTATATCTGCTAATGGAATTACCTTTGATCCTAACACATCCGAAGAAACTGGATGGTTGTTCGATGCACTATCTAGTATCAGTTTATCCATTGGCCATGGAATCTTGCATCCCACTGCTTCCTGAAGATTACTCACATCCGTAGTTGGCCTCCAGACNGTATATCTGCTAATGGAATTACCTTTGATCCTAACACATCCGAAGAAACTGGATGGTTGTTCGATGCACTATCTAGTATCAGTTTATCCATTGGCCATGGAATCTTGCATCCCACTGCTTCCTGAAGATTACTCACATCCGTAGTTGGCCTCCAGACAGATGCCTTCAGGTTTGATACCGACTTAACAACAACCGCTGCTGCATTAGGACCAATTGGAATGCTACCAATCTTGTATGTAGGTTCAAAAGAGCACCATTCTCCTTCAGCTACAACATCATCTTTTGACTCACACCAATCAAGTAGTTGAACTCTAGTTCCTTCTTTGTATTCATAACTAGACTCAGATGGGGAAACACAATCATCATTTTTTTCCTGTCAAGAAATAAAATGAATCAAAGATTTTATATCACTTAAGCAAATTCTACATAATATAAGTAGTAAAACACTTCAGAAAATTCACCTTATTTCCAGTTAAGTCACGTAGCTGATTCCTCAAGTGATATATTGTTTTATTATCAGATGTTCTATCATTATATATAATATAATTACATACTATTACTTACCATTTCACAAGCTAGACGATTCATTCCTCTACGACTAGTGGTGTGAGGAATCTGAGCCCTCCTAAGTGCTCTGTACTTGTCACTCTTTGCCTAGAATATCATTAAAGCAAATTTCATCAATCAAATCTCCAAATTAAACACTTCAAAACCAAATGCTCTGTTTACGTCACCTTGAAAGCTGATGAAGTCCTACTCTTAACCCAAGAGCTCCAAACTTGAACAGATCGAATGTTGCTTGGTTTAAGAGCTAATCTCTCTGTGCTACTTTTTGCATCTCGAAGTTGCGATACAAGCCTTGACTTTCCACATCTTCACAAACAACCCATCTGTCTGAAGACAGAATCTTTTTGCCACTGTTCTTTCAAATCAAACCTCGCCTGCAGTAATGTATGCAAACATCACATATTATAATCCTTACAAAGACATATAAACAATAGAGTTAAGTGCATATATATATACCTGAACTTCCTCCCATAGTGTGTCCTTTGTCTGCTGATCAAGATTCCTCCAATCATCAAGAAGTACAGTCACGTGTTCGCGTACAAGAGGTCCAAGGAACGATGACAGTGTCACTTATCCAGGACCTACATGTTCGCCAAACTAAGTGAATGTCACAGAAACCTTCTCTTCAGGATCTTTGGCCACTTTACGCATCTTTGTGGGTCCTCTTTTCTTCTTTGGTTTTGCATCAGATGGCGGTGCTTCTGCTCCTGAAATGCCATTCTCAGCTTCGGTGTCAGCTTCTGTCGGATGAGAAGGTTCTTCAGGAACTTCATCATCAGCTTCTGTACGCTGAGAATGTTCTGTAGTAACTCCACTATCAGCTTCTGTAGGCTTAGAATGTTCTTCAGTAACTCCATTAACATCATCTTCTATTTCTACCTCTGGAACTTCAGAACCAACATCTTTTCCCACTTTAACTTCATCACCATCAACTTCCTCCTCATGAAATTCAGGAACTTCTTCAGAAACCTTTGTTCCTTCTTCTTCACCACCTTCTTGCCTTATTTCAACGGTTTCTTCTTCAATAGCATCTTTTTTTGGCTTATTTAACTTACGGATTTTGGTTCGGACCGGGTTAATGAATTCTTTCTCTGCTTCCAAACCTTGGGAACGTCTGCTTCTTCTAACTTGAGGCGTTTTTCCTCCTCGTGTCTTCGGCATGTTAATTTGTTCCAAAAAAAAGTAAAATCACAACTTGGTTGTTACTGTAAATTCCAAATCGAAGACGAAACAGATCTATTGAGATAATAAGCAATCAATTAATTTTCATGATGCATGCAATCGATTAAGAGTAAGATAAATGTACGATCGAGACAGAGATCTACGAAAAGGAGATTCGTAGAAGTATATCAGAGGGTTAATAAAATACGAACTTAAGATTGAAAGAAGACGATTGATGATTCGGAAAGGGATGAACGAAGAACACCCATATACTTTTGGGAGAGAAAATGAAGAATGGATTAATGAAAATGCATGTACGAAGAAGACTGCTTTTGTTTGGTCAATGGTAATTTTGTCCCCAATTTTTTTTTCATTTCCCGGGTTTTAATAAAAAAATACGCGGTCGAAAATACTATAGCGTTTATTCTTTCTCCTTGCTATAATACAAAGACCAAAATCCCAAAACAATATGCGCTTCCAAATTTCATTTTGCCGCTCCGGATATAACAGCGTTTTAGTTAGTGAAACGTTATTATATTTCCACCCACCAACATACAATAGCACACACTAATTAAACGCTATCTTACAATGCTATGTAAACCTTTATTTCTTGTAGTGCTAGAACCGTCCGGATCAGTTCTATTCCAACCGATCAGCCATCCGCCCTCCCACTAATCAGTGAGGAGATTTCGAGCTCAAGCCGCAGTACTACTACACACTTGTAGGACAAATCCCTTTTGTGGATTGTCCCATGAGCATCCTATGGACCATCTGGAGAGGTTCGAGGATCTCGTAAACCTCATCAAAGCCAAAGGAGTCCCTCAAGACTATCTTCTCTGCAAGCTTTTCAAGTACTCTATATCTGGAGAAGCTTTGCAGTGGCTGAGACAATTACCACCTGGTTCTCTTACAACCTGGAGTGACATCAAGCACGCCTTCCTGCGTAACTTTTTTGATGATTCACGCGCTGAAGATTGGAGGAAGAAAATTGCTACATTCACTCAAGATCCTGAAGAATCATTCAAGGATACTTGGAACAGATTCAAATCCTACCAGCGAGATTGCCCACACCACGGATTCAACAAAGTGCAACTGCTATGCACTTTCTACAGAGGCATGACCATGGATTTTAAGAGAGCCCTTGATACAGCTAGTGATGGTAACTTCACCACCAGGAATCCGCAAGATGCTGTGAAGTTAATTGATAACTTAGCTTCAAGCAACAGCACAAAGAACTTTGTGACAACAAAGGCTACATCATTCCTTGGGAAGGAGTACATCAATGAAGTGCAAGCACAGCTGGATACTGTTCAGAAGCTCCTAAACAAGCAGATTTGCTCAGTGGAGGATGCAGACACTGTTGAAGAAGATGTAAATTGGATCAGTGGAGCTGGTTTTCAGAGATCTGGTAACCAAGAAGGATACATAAACTTCACAGGCCAGAGAAGCAACTTCAACCAGAGTTCCCAGAAGCCTAACAACTTCAGCAACATCAACCCCAACAACAACAGGAGCTATGGAAATTCTTTCTACTCAAATCCACACCCACCCACCCAAGAAAGTAAACTGGAGGAGATGATAGACAAGGTATTTGAGAGTCAGCAGAAGCTCCAAATAGATTTCAATGGAAAGATCGACTCTGTCTACACCACCTTCACCACAAAGCTAGATGCACTAAACACCCATGTGAAGAAGCTAGAGACTCAGGTGTTTCAGACAGGAAAAGCACTTAAGAAGCAGGAGTTTGCTAACAACCAAAACATCAATGCCATCCTGATGATAAATTTTGGCAAGAGGTAGTAGAAGAAATTCAGAGATCTGATGATTAGAGTGAAAGAGATTTCGCATTCAACTACTATCGATAGATATCATCTGCACCACATCAATCAATATCACCTTTAGTACGTCGATCGATAGACTTTTATGAGTGTCGATCGATGGACTTAGACGAAAACCCTCGCGAGTGCAATTCCGTCAAGATTATGTCTCATGAAGCCTTCACAACACGTCACCCACATCCGCCCATCCCTGTCATCGACCGACATGATGACCCTATCATCGATCGACAGTAAGACCATGCTATCGATCGACACACTCCAGCAAGTGTCGATCGATACACAGTACCCCAACGCCGAGTGCAACTTCCGAAGATAGATAGTGCACGTATTGACGCTTTCTGGGAGCAGTGTTACACCACCAGAAGCCCTAAAACAGCCATGATGGAGAGACCCACAGATATATTTGCGTCCATGGAGATAAAAAAGGAAACTCGGGGAAGAGTTCTAAGAAAAAGGAAAGAGAAGATACCTAAGCCTTATAAAAGGGAAGCTAATGAGAAGGAATTGTCAAGCTTCAGAAAAAGAGTCCTCAGAATACCTAAAGAGAAACCCTTTGAAGAAGCCTACTTTTCACACATATTGTGGATGTTTTTCAGAGAGACCAAGGAGACAGAAGAAGACATCAAGAGAATGTTTCACCAAGTCAGAGACAGTCTAAAGCAGAAGATAACACTGGAGAAGAAGAGAGATCCAGGGAAGTTCACAATACCATGTTCCATCAGAGGTGTTGAGTTCCCTCGTGCCCTATGTGACACAGGATATGGAGTTAGCATCCTACCCAAGATTATGGCAGACAGTCTAGGTCTGAAGATAGAGCCTTCTGAAGAAACTTTCATCTTTGTGGACTGTTCTCAGTAGAGCTCTGGAGGCATCGTTCGAAACCTTGAGGTACAGATTGGAGAAACCCTAATTCCTACAGACTTCCATGTCCTGGCCAACAAACTCAACTTCAAGACTTCTCTACTACTTGGAAGAGATTTCTTAGCCACAGTTGGAGCCGTTTGTGACCTGAAATCCAACTAGCTCTGCCTAACCCTCATCAACCCTTCCATCCACTACAATCTCGTTCCAGTCATCAAGTTTCCAAGGACAGCAAGCTCAACCCTCGTAGCCACTTGTTTATGTGCCCACGAGTATGATTCTATGGCCGAGTATGAAACCGAAGCAGCAGTATCGACCGATGGAAGCCTTCTACCATCGACCGATACCAGTGCCGAAGCATCGACCGACAGACACACATGGTCATCGATCGATAGGGTATTCCAGAGAATCGAAGAAGAGTTTCCAGACGCCGATTTTAGCGCAGATGAGTTGGAAAACGATCATTACAGGCCCGAGCTAGCTAGCATCACTACCCAGGAGGAGTATGATCAAGACTATGAAGAGGAACGAGCTATAGAGTACCGAATTCTTTGAGAAGATGAAGAACAACCTCCTATCCCGACCTTCATCCACAGAGCATCGACCGATATGGACCCCTGTCCATCGATCGATTTTCCCCAACCCAGATCGCTCAAACGACATTTCGAATTAACGAGCGACAACCCCTACTATGCACCAGTCCACGTCCCACATGAGCCACACGACGGAGATTAATCGATTGGAAGTTGGGTAAGCAGTTATCATGAGAGTTTTGCAGTAGATACATCACCACTACAGCCCGCGATCCAACCCGATGCAGTCGAATCGACCGATATGGAGCACTCTCCATCGATTGATATCAATCTCCAACCATCGACCGATCCAACCACAACACCATCCGAGGTACAAACACATAATTTCGATTTTACTTCACTAATTCTGGATGAATATGGTATTTTCAGGGATCCATATGGTCATGCACGAGCATTAGAAGGGAGAATCATTCTAATCTCCAAAGAAGACGTTGCAGACATCCTTCAGCTGGCCAATGGACCAGTCAATCTCTCCATCTACCCGCAGGATCAGCACCCATTTCAACGAGCATCGATCGATACATGGAGACGTGCATCGACCGATATACAATGCGAATTTGGGAAGAGAGCTTTCAAACACGGAGTTCGTCGTTTCTTTTGGGAAAAGAAAGATGAATATGGAGTCTACAGAGATGAAGCTGGTTATGCAAGAGAAGTAAACGGAGATATCATCCATGTTTCCAAAGAAGACATGGGAAAATTTCTGAAGAGAGCCTCACTGTTTGGGCGCTCTTTTTTCTGTTTACCAGAGCATGCTGAACCATATGCTAAAGGGGTTCCAGATTGCAAGCTATACACCCAAGCAGAAGTCACACACATGCTGAATGGAAGAACCGGTGACCATAACTGGGAGATAGCAGGTTTGAGGACTGAACATGAGAAAGCCATATCATCACTTCAAGGTGAACTACTATGGAATATGTCTGGCAATGACTTAGCTCGAAAAGAAAGAGAAGCCCTACAAGAAGAAGTCTACATTTTGCGCGCACAACTCGAATCTCAGACACGGATATCGACCGATACAGACCCCTCAGCATCGATCGACACGACCTTCGACAAACCGATCGAGAGTCATTTACAGAAGTTATCGATCGATGACATACCCTGTACATCGATCGATACACGAGCACCAGAGTTCTATACCAGGGAAGAACTTGAAGAAACAACAGAAGAGATCTACAAATCCATTGAGGCTTGTGGAGACGAAGATTATAGATTACTAGACAAGTATTGGTTCCCAGTACAGAGTAACGTTCGAAGTTTGGAACTAAGAACATAAGGAATTCAGATGGAGGTAGAAGATATTCAAAGACAGCTCGCCAGCCGACCTGCCCCATCCCCATCGATCGATGAACCCCACCATCCATCGACCGATATGAAACCTCCAGAATCGACCGACGGGACCACACACCACGACATTACACAGCTGAATGCAGAACACATCTACAACATGCTTGGAAATCATCAGTACAGCATTGCAAGCCTGGAGGAGTGGTTAGAAAGGATCCAAACTGAAGTTTATGGTTTGAAGACTAGTATGGTCAGAAGCGAGAAAGCCACAAGAAGCTTTTTAACTTCATGGTTTGAAGAATCACAAGACAAGGAGGATACTTGTTTGCCAACAAGTACCTGCAACCCACCTCACTATCCACCATACCCCCATAGTCAAGGTTAATGACTTTAACCAAGCGCTGAGTGGGAGACAACCCACTGTTAGGTATTTTCTTACTTAGTTTTATTTTTACTTATTACTTTCGTCATTATTTGTTGTTAGGAACATAGCTACACGATCACTACCTCTATCGATCGATACGATCCAGTCGATATCGCTCGACACACACCTACACGCATCGATCAACGATGGCGACTCACCATCGATCGATATCAATTTCGTTCAGGTATATCGTTCACAATTTCGATATCAGTTACACATTTATTGTTTCTTATGCTCTAACTCCGACTGATTATACACTGAGGAAAGTGTATGATTTAAGTATGGGGGAGTGGAATTACTGATGCTACTTTACCTCTTTTTGATCTTATTAAAAGTTTTCAAAAATTGGTTTTATTGAGTCAAGAAAGGGAAAAAATTTCAAAGTCTTACGTTTTATCTTACCACTCTTTAGCACCATTCTTAGATTTGTTGACTGCAGAAAGTACTATAGATGCTAAAGTGGATCACCGATCACCTATGACAACACTTTCATGCTTGTCTGGAAGAACCAAAGCTGATTTCCAACCTAACCTGACATCTACTGCTTGTCTTGGGGCTTGGTATACAAGGGATCGGAATCCTCCTACAAGTCTGGAAGGTAAAAGTCTCAAAAAATTTGGTTTCCTTCTCTCCTTCTTTTGGCATCCCCAGAAAATAAAAGATTGAGATGATTTCCTGAGAGGCAGAGGGAGAGGTACATTACCCATAACCCACTATTCTAAATCAATGGAATGATCACACATCTTGGAAGCGAGGGAGAGATAAATTACCTATAACCCCACTATTCGCCTACACTTTGTCAAATGACCTACAAAAAGTAGAAAAATCAATAAGATGAACATTAGTTGTTCATTGGGATTGATATAAAAAGAAAAAGAAAAAGAAAAAAAAAGAAAAAAAAGAATTGGGATTCAGAGAAGGGAGATAAAGAGAGAAAGGGAACCAGGATTAGAATGCCTGAAACTTGTTTGAGTTGAATCCAGGTGTTCCTTGATCGATACTCCCAAGGTAAAGCCTACACCTTTTTTTATGCATAAATGAAATCAGTAGAGGGGATAGACAGACAGGAATGTTTAAGTTGATTGGCTAGATGTATTTGGTTGCTAAGCTAGGATATGGTATAATGTACTTCTGTAGTTGATAGATATGAGATGTGGCTTGCAATAAAGTAAGAGGTGATGATTTTAAAGTTAAGATTTGATTGAGTCCCTGCTGTTTTTAAACTTCTTCCGAAGACTAACTTATGATTTGCTTGAGGACAAGCAAAAGGTTAAGTCTGGGGGAGTTGATATACCATGATTTTGACCCGCTTTTGGTCATGGTATTGATATGTTTTTATGATAATTATCTATGTTTTGGAGTCTNAAGTAAGAGGTGATGATTTTAAAGTTAAGATTTGATTGAGTCCCTGCTGTTTTTAAACTTCTTCCGAAGACTAACTTATGATTTGCTTGAGGACAAGCAAAAGGTTAAGTCTGGGGGAGTTGATATACCATGATTTTGACCCGCTTTTGGTCATGGTATTGATATGTTTTTATGATAATTATCTATGTTTTGGAGTCTATTAGGTATGTTTTCAGGTTCAAGAGAATTTTGGAGTAAAGTGATGATTTAGGTGCCCTTACGGAGCTTAAAGGAGAGTTTTCCGAAATGACTATGAAGATAACACAACAAGGTCAATATCCAGAGATACATATCTATCGATACACATCCTGTGTCATCGATCGATGACGCTTCAGTAGAAGTTCAAGTCGAGATACTCCATCGATCGATGTACACCATGTACCATCGATCGATACGGAGCGTGATAAGCAAGTTCTACTTGGCCGACTTGAAGCCCAAATTCTCCCAATATTACAAGATTGCCCCTGACGAGTTTTAACCTAATTGTACTCATATTTATAGTTATGCATATGTGCTTTAGCAAAACATGTTTTAAATGTTTTAAGTGTTCTTTGTAATCTTTTACTATTCTATACTTAGCAATAAAGTATTTTCGTTTCATCTTATTCTATTACTATGAATCAGTTGGCTATGTCTGAGTAGATTCATTTGTTAGATTTAGGGTTCAAATAGTTATGAGGGATTATCCCCAACTATGGAGTGTTGAGTTGTTATATTCATTATCCAGATGAACCCTAATGCTTACTCTAGAGTATCTAACTAGATGTATGATAAGGAAATGATTTAACTTGTTAATCATTATCCTGAAATCATTTGGCATAAGCTCAGTTCCTTTAGGCACGCGCAATAGGCGGTCTAATTAAATCTCGGGTGAACACAGTTTCAATTCGATCCGATGTTATATCGATCGATACTCCTATAGAGTAATCGATAGACGGCAACACATATCGACTGACACTGCGATAGCAACATTGTTTGATACTGTCGGCATTCATATCAATGGACGAGTCTAACTAGCGACAGCTATGGATTTGTCTAGGAATTGAAGTTCTCATATATTTGCAAGCAACTCGTTAAAAATATATATAGCTTTAAAATCCTGATTTTCTGAATAGTAACCTTGAATCTAACTTCTTTCTTTTATTGTTTTAATACCTAAAGCCTATTCTCTTGAGCAACTTACCATTGCTCACAACTCCAATTTACTGTTTTCAAACTTAATAAACCTAGCATAATCATTTAGGATTATATCTTTTGCGTCTCTAGTTCCTTGTGGATTCGATCCTTAAGTACTACGACTGAACCTCTTATTTGAGAGAGTAATTCACTCCTTAGGGTTAAACATTTGAGTGATATCACAATCTCGACAAACACTACTTGGCGCTCGTGCACTTACGCTATCTTTTCGAAGCCGGGCTGGATGACGGCATCCCCTTTAAGGACGATTCTAAACGACTTGACATTATTGATAACACGAAAGTGTCATGTTCTAATACTTTGCTAACTACATCCTCAGCTATGCGGCTGAACACAACCTTCACGCCAAGCCAATACATTCAACAGAAAATAGAAATTTGCCGAAAATCGACTAAATTCAATATTCTCAAAATTCACTCTAATTTCAAAGAATTTTACCTATAAAATCTGACGTGTAAGAAAAAAGTCGTAACAAAGCTCTTGAAGCTATACGAGTTATCCTTAAAACTACACGAAATAGATCTCGGAAAGCCAACACTTCACAAAGCACAGTGAAGGACAACGGCCTCTTCCCAGGGATATATTTATGTGACCGTTGGTCCTAATTCCTCCATCGCGAATCAAAATATTTAACATCCGAACGGGAACAGAAGTTTTTGCTGCAACTATCCGCAAGCAAACCAAGATGTTCCTCCAACACAGTGTTAAGACAAAAACACTTGCAACACCGAATAACATCTTCAAGCCCGCAAACATTTCAAACACGAAACACCGCATACGAAAGAAAAACCAATCTTCAGCATCGCGAGACGTCGCAGATGCCTGAAGAACAGTTTTTCGACAAAAATACCTTTCTCGATAAAATCACCTTCTTGGAAAACCAAACAGTCCATGCGCGACTATAAAACACACAAAACCTCTTAAGATACGTATCCTTCACGGAGATCCAAACCACGGTAACATCAACCACTTAAGTTTGTTGCTGATCACAACAAACTCCCAACAGTCCTAAACAGACTTAGTTATCTCGCAGAGATAGCTCTCATACACCCGACACAAGGGTAATATCTCAATATAAGAAATCCACACTTTTGGTCAGCACTTATGGGCGACTTAAAAATTGTCTACGGTGAGATGCTTGTTGGGGTCAAAAACGGTACGAATAAATCAATAGCCTAAACTCCCTGCAAAAATACAAAAGGAATAGTTTTATAAAACCCAAGAGATCGTTTTATAAAACTCGAAGTCATTTTATAAAACCCAAAGATCGCTTTTTAAAACTCGAAGATCTTTTTATAGAACTCGAAGACCGTTTATAAAACTCGAGAAGCCGTTTTATAAAACTCGAAGACCGTTTTATAAAAATCGAAGATCGTTTTATAAAACTCGAGAAGTCGTTTTATAAAACTCGAGAAATCGTTTTATAAAACTCGAAGATTGTTTTATAAAACTCAAGAAGCCGTTTTATAAAACTCGAAGATCGTTTTATAAAACTCGAGGAGCCGTTTTATAAAACTCGAAAAATCATTTTATAAAACTCAAAGATCGTTTTATAAAAGTCAAAGAAGCCGTTTTATAAAACTCGAAGACCGTTTTATAAAACTCGAAGATCGTTTTATATAACTCGAGAAGTCGTTTTATAAAACTCGAGAAATCGTTTTATAAAACTCGAACATCGTTTTATAAAATCGAGAAGCCGTTTATAAAACTAGAAGATTATTTTATAAAACTCGAGAAGCCGTATTATAAAACTCGAGAAGCCGTTTTATAAAACTCGAAGATCGTTTTATAAAACTCGAAGATCATTTTATAAAACTCGAGAAATCGTTCTACAAAACCGCGAAAAACCAAAAAATCCGCAAAACGCGAACTAGTCACGACTAGTTCGCCTGCTGGCGAACTAAGCCAAGCTGGCTTAGTTCGCCAGCAGGCAAACTAGAGGTCACAAACTAGTTCGCCTGCTGGCGAACTAAGCCAAGCTGGCTTAGTTCGCCAGCAGGCAAACAAGACGGTCCCGGACTAGTTCGCCTGTTGGCGAACTAAGCCAGCTTGGCTTAGTTTGCCAGCAGGCGAACTAGAAGCTTCCAACTAGTTCGCCTGCTGGCAAACTAAGGTTGACAAGAAAAGATAAATGTCAAGTTTCCGCGGATAAACGTCAAGTTTCCGAAGATAATCATGAAGATTGGGAAAAATGGAATATCTCCATTTTTGAGCTATGACGGCTTAAGGGCAGAAGGGGAAAAGCATAAACCGACCTAGAATACTGAGTCCTAGGCAAGAGGCAAAAAGAGAACTTGGAGACTCAGAACTCTCTGCACTTATAAACCCTAATCTTTATTATCAACTAGCTCGGTTTCAATGTCTGGAACACAAATACTAGACTAACTTACCCATGCAGTTTGATCTCTTGTTCAAATCCTTCAAACTGAGCTACGTTCGACTTGATCCTCGAAAGGGGTAGTAGGCAGCCTTTCATAGGGTCCAGTCTCAAATCCTTTAAAGCTTTTTAGTTTTCTTCGTATATTGCTAAGTGAGCTGCAACTCACATAGGTTTCTCTCGACATGGATGGTTATCCTTGCGAATCTAGTTAGGATTTACTTTCCGTGTCATGAGATTTCTTTTGTAATCCTGCTTCCGGACTAGCTTTGTGTATGCTTTTGTTCCTGGAACGCTCATATGCATATTCGAAACAATGATCAACTGTTTTCCTATAAACTCGTTTTATTATCCTTTCATATTTTTTGCATCTTTTCGGTTACTTGTCATTGGTTCTCGCAGAGATCCGGGCCTCTGGAAAATTAGCGTTTTCCTAACTTTCCTAATTTAAACGGAAATCGACGGTGTGAATTTTGGTTCCCACAGTTTGGCGCTAGAAGGAGGGGGGGAGGCTACAGATTACTCTAACTTATAGCCACAAAAGCTTGATTGAAACAATGTCTGGATTTATGAAACACAAACTCACAGCACTCACTGCTCCTATGGCCAACGATTATGCAAACGCCGTAGTGTTCGACAAAATCGAAAACCTAGTCGCGACTTTTCACCACGGAAAGAGCACAGAAACAAGCTCGCGATTTATCTGTCTAAACAGAAAGGGAACCGATAAAATCTATCAAACCCCATAAAATTCGTCTTATAATCAAGTTGGAAAAATCTCAGAGCGTAGGGGTTTGACCAAAGCACTTTTTCCGAAAACGTTTTGTTAAAATAAAACTTGTTCTCCCTGAAACTGCGGAAAAAATCTAGGTTACTCGCAGAAAGAAGAAGAACATGAATCGGGTACGCAGCTCCCAAGAATGTACTTCTTCCAAAAAACTTTCGAAGAAACAATTAAAGTCGATTTTTGAAAATCACTTGAAACCTAAAAAAAGTTTACGAAAAGTAAACAGAGGAAAACAGGAGATCATATCCCTCACTTCTCAAGCGTTTTCCGAAACATAAAGTTTCGTAAAAATTCGAGTGACATTTCTACTGTTACATATTCCACGAACTGTCAATATTTGTCACCTAAATCTTACTCCGAAGAAAAAAATTTGAAACTTCCACGGATAAATCCCATGGAAACAAGAAAAACTTCTAATTAAGTTTGGTCGCAATAATTGCCCTAGTCACGGCTCTCGTAAAATTAAAACTCGAAATCAACTTTACAAAACAACTTTTGTAAATTTAAAATCCGAAAATATTTTACGAAACACCCTTTGTAAAAATTAAATTCGCAACATTTTATGAGACGGCCCTAATAAAAGTTAAAACTCGATAACACTTTACCATCGTAGGATTAAACTCGAAAAAATATTTTACGAAACATTGTTCGTAAAATCAACAAGACCATACAAAAGACTCTAGGAGTAGGAAAGAGATGGAGCGAGAGCTTAAACGTGAACTTCGCATATCAGCCTGTCTCCACTATCTCGCCGCCCTTTCTCTTTTTCCATATCTAGCATGACCTCTCACAAAACACCATTTCCCGACGAGTTATACAATCTTCCTTGGCCATTCCTAAAACGCCATTCCCGACGAGTTATATCTGTTCGTGTCGCAAAACAAACGATCCGGAGACTGAAACCCGGATCGGAAAAATATGGGTCACCAAATCAAAATGCAGGACAAGCTTCAGCCTAAACGCGACAAGGAAAGTGAAGAGATCCTGAAAGAATTAATATTATAACTATCCGTAAGGGAAGTACGTGCACGAGAAGAGGAACGAGAAATAAGCAAGCAAAACGGAGAAGAGGCAAACCCGAATCTCAAAGAGATTAAGGTACGTCTGACTTAAAATTTTCTTAAATCAAACGTAGAGTTTTCACAAGGAAAAAATAAAAACCTGCCGTAGACCTTAGGGAACTTAGAATCTAGGTGGATAGTCTAGCAAAATAAGTCTTAGGAATTTTTCCCTATCTATTGTTCTTTAATTGTTCAGGCAGAACTCGCAAACCGATCCAATCTCTCGAGAAACGATCGACATGCATTCAAGCCTGCTTACCTCGCTTCCTAAAGAAAGAAATAACTAGAGATACAAACGCCGTCTTAAAACTGACTTGTTCCTAGAAATTTTCTTAAAGACTGATATATTCCAAGTCAACATCTATCCAGCGTCATCTTCAAAATCAACCCAGATTATCAATATTTCCAATCCTCGAAAGAAAAAACGAGCACAAGTCTTCGAAAGAACAGTTCAACCATTTTTTCGTAAAAAAGAGGGAGTAGGTGTCTATACTAGACTCGTATACTCCCATACTTCAAAACAAAAATTTCCTCGCATCAAGAAAACGCTTTAGACAAAGCAAACTCTCGTTGAAATATGCGGAAAAATATTCAGACAATGCAATGCCTCGTCAATATGATCCTTAAAGCAAACGAGAACATGAGATTCGTCTAAACACTAGAAACTGATCCAAACCATCTGGGAAAAATTCTCAAAGACTATACAGCATCTCTCAACGCAATCATTCTTTTAGAAAAACTCTACGAAACTCCAGAATGAAAGTCGATTATTTGCTGAAGTCATAAAGATATTTTCCGACTTGATAAAACGAGTTCCGTATAAGAGTCAAAAATATTATATGAGAAATCTTCAGACATAAAAGCATTACTCTCATTTTCCGGTTAACCAACAGAGTCACGGAAAAACATTAGCGACAAAGCAAAATCGAGAACAAAAGTAACAGCAAATAGCGCGTCCTCCCCGCTCGTCGACTAATTCTATCGCTGGTTAACTGTTTCCTTTCCATCAAGAAACCTGCGAAAATGTTTCGCGACTAGATCTTGGTGAAATAACCTTTGGAAAAAATCCATGAGTGACTCAAAGAAACTTTCACCAAAGAATCAAGACCAAAGCAGAAATGTTTCTCAAAAATCTGCGGAAAAACGTTATTTTGACATCTCCATACATCGTGTCAATTTACTAAATTCGTAAAAACCAGTCGCCATTACTTAAGCAAAAAAATACATTGTTGAAGTAAATTTTGAAAGTAAGTGTAACAGGTTTTACGAAAAAGTACTTTTCTTATAGAAAAAAACCAAGTTGTGTGATCCGACATTAGACGACCAATATAAAATTTATTTCCTCGTCACCGATCACCTATGAAAAGACTTTCATGATTGTCTGGAAGAACCAAAGCTGATTTCCAACCTAACCTGACATCTACTGCTTGTCTTGGGGATTGGTATACAAGGGATCGGAATCCTCCTGCAAGTCTGGAAGGTAAAAGTCTCAAAAAATTTGGTTTCCTTCTCTACTTCCTTTGGCATCCCCAGAAAATAAAAAATTGAGATGATTTCCTGAGAGGCAGAGGGAGAGGTACATTACCCATGACCAAATATTCTAAATCAAAGGAATGATCACACATTGTGGAAGCGAGGGAGAGGTAAATTACCTATGACCCCACTATTCGCTTAAACTTTGTCAAAGGAGCTACAAAAAGTAGAAAAATCAATAAGATGAACATTAGTTGTTCATTGGGACTGATATAAAAAAAAAAAAGAGAAAAGAAAGAATTGGGATTCAGAGAAGGGAGATAAAGAGAGAAAGGGAACCAGGATGAGAATGCCTGAAACTTGTTTGAGTTGAATCCAAGTGTTCCTTGATCGATACTCCCAAGGTAAAGCCTACACCTTTATTTTTATGCATAAATGAAATCAGTAGAGGGGATAGACAGACATGAATGTTTAAGTTGATTGGCTAGATGTATTTGGTTGCTAAGCTAGGATATGGTATAATGTACTTCTGTAGTTGATAGATATGAGATGTGGCTTGCAACAAAGTAAGAGGTGATGATTTTAAAGTTAAGATTTGATTGAGTCCCTGCTGTTTTTAAACTTCTTCCGAAGACTAACTTATGATTTGCTTGAGGACAAGCAAAAGGTTAAGTCTGGGGGAGTTGATATACCATGATTTTGACCCGCTTTTGGTCATGGTATTGATATGTTTTTATGATAATTATCTATGTTTTGGAGTCTNAAGTAAGAGGTGATGATTTTAAAGTTAAGATTTGATTGAGTCCCTGCTGTTTTTAAACTTCTTCCGAAGACTAACTTATGATTTGCTTGAGGACAAGCAAAAGGTTAAGTCTGGGGGAGTTGATATACCATGATTTTGACCCGCTTTTGGTCATGGTATTGATATGTTTTTATGATAATTATCTATGTTTTGGAGTCTACTAGGTATGTTTTCAGGTTCAAGAGCATTTTGGAGTAAAGTGATGATTTAGGTGCCCTTATGGAGCTTAAAGGAGAGTTTTCTGAAATGACTATGAAGATAACACAACAAGGTCAATATCCAGAGATACATATCTATCGATACACATCCTGTGTAATCGATCGATGACGCTTCAGTAGAAGTTGAAGTCGAGATACTCCATCGATCGATGTACACCATGTACCATCGATCGATACTGTGCGTGATAAGCAAGTTCTACTTGGCCGACTTGAAGCCCAAGTTCTCCCAATATTACAAGATTTCCCCTGACGAGTTTTAACCTAATCGTACTCATATTTATAGTTATGCCTATGTGCTTTAGCAAAACATGTTTTAAATGTTTTAAGTGTTCTTTGTAATGTTTTACTATTCTATACTTAGAAATAAAGTATTTTCTTTTCATCTTATTCTATTACTATGAATCACTTGGCTATGTCTGAGTAGATTCATTTGTTAGATTTAGGGTTCAAATAGTTATGAGGGATTAGCCCCAACTATGGAGTGTTGAGTTGTTATATTCATTATCCAGATGAACCCTAATGTTTACTCTAGAGTAGCTAACTAGATGTATGATCATGGAAATGATTTAACTTGTTAATCATTATCCTAAAATCATTTGGCATAAGCTCAGATCCTTTAGGCACGTGCGATAGGCGGTCTAATTGAATCTCGGGTGAACACAGTTTCAATTTGATCCGATGCTATATCGATCGGTACTCCTATAGTGTAATCGATCGACGGCAACACATATCGACCGACACTGCGATAGCAACATTGTTTGATACTGTCGGCATTCATATCAATGGACGAGTCTAACTAGCGACAGCTATAGATTTGTCTAAGAATTGAAGTTCTCATATATTTGCAAGAAACTCGTTAAAACATCTATAGCTTTAAAATCCTGATTTTCTGAATAGTAACCTTGAATCTAACTACTTTCTTTGATTGTTTTAAAACCTAAAACCTATTCTCTTGAGCAACTTACCATTGCTCACAACTGCAATTTACTGTTTTCAAACTTAATCAACCTAGCATAATCATTTAGGATTATATCTTTTGTGTCTCTAGCTCCTTGTGGATTTGATCCCTAAGTACTACGATTGAACCTCTTATTTGAGAGAGTAATTCACTCCTTAGGGTTAAATATTTGAGTGATATCAAATTAGGCGCCGTTGCCGGGGAACTAAGATAACCATTAGATCTAATCTGATTTAGTCTAGGTTACTTGTTACTTTTTATTTTTTCATCTTTTGACACAAAATCTTTTTCTTTTTCTTGTCTTTTTCAGGTACATGCCCAGCAGTACTAGAAGCAACAAGAACAAGCAACTTGTGTACTCAGAAGACCCCCACAGTTTGGAACGTAGCATCCGCAAAGACCTACGCTCCACATCGATCGATATCAACACCTCTCTGTCGACCGATACTCGCTTACCACCGTCGACCGGGACACTTTCTTCGTCGATTGATATTCTCACTGTTCCATCGATCGAAATCAACAACTGTTCGTCGACCGATACCCTTCACCTGACATCGATCCATATACCTCACTCTACATCGATCGATACTAACCGGCGAGACATGGTAGCGCCTATGATTCTCATACCCGATGAGAATGGAGACCTGCGTGATCGAGATGGTCACCTGTGTAATGCAGCAGGTGAGAAGCTGAATGATCAGAATGAGGTTATTCCTGAACAAGACACTGCACCTACAGACATCATTCAACCTGTAGAGGAGGCTAACCAAGCTAGAACTTTGGCTGACTACACTACAAGAAATAAGGGTTTTAATAGCACCCGAAAATCGCTATCGTACGATACCATAGCGTTGTAGAAAGCGCTCCAACATCGCCTGCGATAATAGGTCGGGTCCATTAGATAGCGGTTTTTGTAAATGCTATTGATATTAATTTAGTAATAACGTTTTTTACTATGCAATTGTCATTCTCTTTAATAGATGTCAAAAATGTTATTATAACATTTTTACTATAGCAGTTTTAAAATTATATTATAGCATGTTTTAACTACTATTGTACTGTTCTATCAATAGCAATATTTGAATTTTTCATTGCATTTTTAAAATGTAATTGTTTCATTTCGTTTATGACAAATTTAATGTAATATTTTATTTTGAAAACTATTCAGAAAATTATAAAATAAAATTTCATTCAAATTAATATTATAATAAAATCAAAATATTCAAAAAACAAAAGAAAAATATAATCAAATCTCAACATTAATCCGCAACAAAAATTCCATCACAATAATCCCTAATACAAAAACTTTCAAGAAAACGCTTTAGACAAAGCAAACTCTCGTAGAAATATGCGGAAAAATATTCAGACAATGCGATGCCTCGTCAATATCATCCTTAAAGCAAATGACAACCTGAGATTCGTCTAAACACTAGAAACTGATCCAAACCATCTGGGAAAAATTCTCAAAGACTATACAGCATCTCTCAACGCAATCATTCTTTTAGAAAAACTCTACGAAACTCCAGAATGAAAGTCGATTATTTGCTGAAGTCATAAAGATCTTTTCCGACTTGATAAAACGAGTTTCGTATAAGAGTCAAAAATATTATATGAGAAATCTTCAGACATCAAAGCATCACTCTCATTTTCCGGTTAACCAACAGAGTCACGGAAAAACATTAGCGACAAAGCAAAATCGAGAACAAAAGTAACAGCAAATAGCGCGTCCTCCCCGCTCGTCGACTAATTCTATCGCTGGTTAACTGTTTCCTTTCCATCAAAAAACCTGCGAAAATGTTTCGCGACTAGATCTTGGTGAAATAATCTTTGGTAAAAATCCATGAGTGACTCAAAGAAACTTTCACCAAAGAATCAAAACCAAAGCAGAAATGTTTCTCAAAAATCTGCGGAAAAACGTTATTTTGACATCTCCATACATCGCGTCAATTTACTAAATTCTTAAAAACCAGTCGCCATTACTTAAGCAAAAAAAATCCATTGACGAAGTAAATTTTGAAAGTAAGTGTAGCAGGTTTTACGAAAAAGTACTTTTCTTATAGAAAAAACCAAGTTGTGTGATCCAACATTAGACGACAAATATAAAATTTATTTCCTCGTCACCGATCACCTATGAAAACACTTTGATGATTGTCTGGAAGAACCAAATCTGATTTCCAACCTAACCTGACATCTAGTGCTTGTCTTGGGGCTTGGTATACAAGGGATCGGAATCCTCCTGCAAGTCTGGAAGGTAAAAGTCTCAAAAATTTTGGTTTTTTTCTCTACTTCCTTTGGCATCCCCAGAAAATAAAAGATTGAGATGATTTCCTGAGAGGCAGAGGGAGAGGTACATTACCCATGACCAACTATACTAAATCAAAGGAATGATCACACATTGTGGAAGCGAGGGAGAGGTAAATTACCTATGACCCCACTATTCGCTTACACTTTGTCAAAGGAACTAGAAAAAGTAGAAAAATCAATAAGATGAACATTAGTTGTTCATTGGGATTGATATAAAAAAAAAAGAGAAAAGAAAGAATTGGGATTCAGAGAAGGGAGATAAAGAGAGAAAGGGAACCAGGATGAGAATGCCTGAAACTTGTTTGAGTTGAATCCTGTGGGAGTCGATTTCACCCTCCTGTCAAATAAATCGTAAATAAGGAAACTTCGGGAAAACCCTAAGTTTCCAGAGGAACCGGCTATCTGCGAGAACCGCACAACAAAGATTAAGATGACGAAAACACTTAGAATTAAAACAAAAATAAGCGAGACTGAAAGCAAGAAGGTTCTTATTCCGAATCTGCGTTGAACTGGTACAAAGAGAGTAGCCGAAAACG
>CAKOAT010119376.1:64985-83742 GCA_932364175.1 Eruca vesicaria subsp. sativa | reverse complement strand
TTTTGACGGTTTACTCGCAGAAAGAAAATAAAAGTCAAGTTTAAACATAAAAGGAAGGTTTGAAGAGAAATAGAAGATTTCCGCAGAAGAAAAGGAAGGATCGAGAAGAATGGAAAGTTCCCGATTTACGTCAAATCTGGGCGAAATGGAAAGATCGGATAGCCAAGATGAGGAGTATATAAAGAGGAGGTCTAGGGCAGAACCACCACACGAAATTAGACCTAGAAGAGACGGCTGCTAGCTTAGATTTTAGGACTTAGCGTTTAGACTAGCACTTCAGATCCTTAGAACGTTTTCACGTCTAAGTTCTTCAATCCTACTTGTAACAGTTGTCGATTCTTATTCAATAAAAGCTTTCTTACGATTTCTTATCTCTTTATTCTTGTTGTTCATCCATATTCCTTTAAACTNGTAACAGTTGTCGATTCTTATTCAATAAAAGCTTTCTTACGATTTCTTATCTCTTTATTCTTGTTGTTCATCCATATTCCTTTAAACTCGTTTGTTTTAGTGATTTCCGCAGAGATCCAGGACCTCGGGAAAATTAGGGTTTCGCCCTAAGTTTCCATATTTGACGGAAAATCGACAGTGTGGATTTCGGTTCCCACACCGGGTTTGATCAGTGGCTGGTTCATGAAGCTTTTTTTTTTGTTCTGAAAACATCACAACTTGAAACTTACCTCATTAAATCCCAATCCTTAGTCTTTAATCTCATTTCATTTTTTTAGTTTAAACTTTCCTACAAATAGAAACACTTTTAACATTTATTTCTGGAAAGCCATCTAGAAAATTTGAAATGCTTTCCTACATTTTATGATACACAAGAAGAAGTTAAAGTCAATTATGTGTTGACAATTAACAAATGATTCTCCTCGGCCAAGCGACTAAAGTTGCATATTCTCCTGAAACACTAGTCACTCTCCCTCCGGGTTCGACCTGTGGTTGGTTCACAAATTTTTTTTCTTTCTGAAAACATCACAATTTGAAACTTACCTCATTAAATCTCAATTCTTAGTCCTTAATCTCATTTTATTTTTTTAGTTTATACTTTCCTACAAATAGGAACACTTTTAACATTTATTTTTGGAAATCCATCCAGAAAACTCGAAATGCCTTCCTACATTTTATGATACACAAGAAGGAGTTAAAGTAAATTATGTGTTGACAATTAACAGATAATTCTCCTCAGCCTAGCGGCTAAACTTGCATACTCTCCTGAAACACTAGTCACTCTCCCTCTGGGTTCAACGTGTGGTTGGTTCTAAAAAAAAATTTTTTTTTCTGAAAACATCACAATTTGAAACTTACCTCATTAAATCTCAGTCCTTAGTCCTTAATCTCATTTCATTTTGTTATTTTAAACTTCCTACAAATAGGAACACTTTTAACATTTATTTCTGGAAACCTGTCCAGAAAACTCGAAATGCCTTCCTACATTTGATGATACACAAAAAGGATTTAAAGTCAATTATGTGTTGATAATTAACATATGATTCTCCTCGGCCTAGCGGCTAAACTTGGTTACTCTCCTGAAACACTAGTCACTCTCCCTCCGGGTTCGATCAGTGGTTGGTTCAAAAAAAAAAAAAATTGTTCTGAAAACATTACAATTTGAAACTTACCTCATTAAATCCCAATCCTTAGTCCTTAATCTCATTTCATTTTTTTTTAGTTTAAACTTTCCTACAAATAGAAACACTTTTAACATTTATTTCTGAAAGCCCATCCAGAAAATTCGAAATGCCTTCCTACATTTTATGTGGAACTAGTGTATGAAGCAAAACATGCACTAACAATAACAAAGTTTTCCTTAATTCAAGAGAAGGAGGTGATTCTTTCACTAAAACCATCTATTCTCAACTTAATTCAACGACACAAGCTTTTTGAAACCAAGCAGAGAATACAATAAGGGTAAGGAGAAATAAACTCACCAGAAAATAATTGATATCCTTCCAATCTTTCTTATGTAACTTCAAAACCATCCGCAAAAAAACTTCAATAACATAACCAAATCAACATTCATCAAAAGATTAATTTTGAAAAATAGAGACTTAACTAAACAAAGAATGTTTTCGTGCATCTTTCTCATTTTCCAAAGTTTTCATCCACAAACTGGTTGAAGATCTCACAAGACAAGCTTCTCCTTAGTTCATGTGCATTAGCATCATTAATCTTTGACATATCCCCTATTTTCATCGAGTGGCACTCCAGAATCTTGACAAGAAAGATCCCACAGTTGTAATGAAATCTTTTCTTGGGTAAACCTTGTGCCTGCTCAACTTCAAATGGTATCACCTTCTTTTTGTTAACCTCTTCACCAAAAGATTCCAACAACAGATCAGAAATCAATACTGTCATATTCAAAAACCGATATCAAGACAGAATCAGTTGAATATTTTCAAACCAAGAATCATTTGAATACATGAAAATACAAATTGTGTTTTACCTGCCAACTGTTTCACTTGAGAAATATCGATGTCGTTGTTTTCGGTTTGTTTTTCGGTTTGGAGACAATCGAAGAGTATAATTGTTCTCTTCTACATTGTATTGCCATCCAAATCCAGTGATTGCTTATTTTCCCACGAGTAATACCATAGACAACTTCAACATCTTACCCCCATTTCTTCTTTGGATATATTTTCCCTTTCACAAGTTCTTTAAAAAAATCCATAAATACCTTTTCACCTTTTACTTGTTTTTTTGTTGTAAACCACATCATGTAACAAGGAATAGAAAAACTCCATACATAAGAAGCACGCCTTTGGAATCTTGTAATTGTGGAACCAAGGAGCATTCTCATTTCTTCTGCAGTTTAGCATTGCAAACGCTCCTTCAATGTGCTGCAAGACAAGCCAAATACAAATTGTCTAGAATGATTCAGAGTATGAAGTATATTTTCAACAAATTGCCTCTCTGTGAAAATCCATTTTTTCGTGTTCGATGCAGCGAAAGAAACGTTTCCCTCTTGTTTTATCATTGATTGATATGGACCTGTATTCAATTAAAGATCAAAAGTAATTACTAAAACTTCTTTTACATAAATATAAGAATATATAGACAAGGCCATAAACATGCTTACATTTCATGTATGTCGCTCTTTAATTTTATACAATTTTGAAGCCTTGATAGCTTATGAACCGCAGTAGTTGAAAACGATCAACTGCAGGTATAATTTCAGGTGTTACAGTTAAAGCCGGAGTTCTGTCAGACTTGAATGGAGTTTTTGTATCTCTAGATCGTTTGACCACCTGTTGCTCTGTCTTAGGAAAAAAATATCCATTCATGATTCTTTACTTTTCTTATCAGGCTTCTCCTTTAATCAAACAATAACAATAGACACCAAGCAAAAAATTATCAAGATTGTTATCATCGGTTTTTCTGGAAACCATTCCTGAAACTAAACAAATCCTTCCTGAATATTTTTTTTTTAAATGTGCAGTTTCACAACCACAAGCAAGGACACATGTAAACTATTCATGAAATTAAACCACCGGATTTTCTGGAAACCATTCCTGAAACTAAACAAATCATTCCTGAAATTTAAAACAAGGATTATATTATGTTTATGTTTTGATTTCATACAAGCACTAGCAATCCCATAAGCAAACGAAACAAGTAACCAACAATCTTTTATTCATGAACGCATTCCTAAAATAACAAGGATTATACTATGTTTTGGTTTCATTCCTCTGCTACATGATCTTCTTGACTAGGATTCTGATTCTGCGTCTCTAGTACTCCTTTGAAGTAACCTGCTAGGATCTGGAAACAAAAAAAAATAAAATGTATATATATGAAACAATGCAGGTGAATTATAGTTCAAGTTATCTATCTAAGCCATATGATTTACCTTATCTACCATCTTCCACCCTCCATCTATCCATTCGCTATGAATTCGCATATCTAAAGCTTTGAACTCAAGTGTTCCCATCGAACCATTCAGATAGACAGAAAATGTCTTCTCACCCAGAACCATTTTGACTCGTCAACTGCCCCAGCCTTGACTGTAAAACACCTCTACGTTATCCATCATCTCAAACCCCATTTCTCTGTCATCAGGAGGTGGTGTAGGACGGATTTTTTCAGCAGTTACAGTAACTCTCTTTTGGTTCGCAAACAGTGTAGAGCACTCAACTAACACCTTCTCTACCTCATCACAAAAATTTGTAGCAACTACATTTCCTTGATACCAGATTCGACAAGTAGATTCATTAACATCATCTATCTCATCTTGGTCGAATATTAAATAAAGATTCCTATACTCGATGCATACCTTCTTTGTTTCTGAAAAATCTATAGCACTTGTCTAAAGATGTTGTGCTTTCTGAGTAAGAGGCTGTATCTTCGACACATGTGTGGAAATTATCTCAGTCGTAGGTTCTGTAGTATTCTGGATATTTTCTTCTGCTTGATTCTGCTTGGAAGGCGTCTCATCCAATGGCTCTCGCTCACCTACCGAAACATATTGTGTCGCAGTTTCTGTCTCAGACTATAAGACAAGAGAAAATTGTAAAAGTTAGTTGAATAGAAAAATATTTTAAAAACATTTTAAATATTTCTTCTTACCAAAGCATTCTTATTTTGTTTAAGACCTAGCAAATTAGTGAAGAGATAGGAGAGGAAGCTATGTTATGGACAACATGTGTATCCTCATGTAATGATAATAAAATAAAAAGAGATTTTTTTATGAAGAAGTTTGTACGATTAAAAATTTAAGTTGTAGTTATGAAAAGAGTTGTTATGTTTTACCTTTTTATTGTTTGATGAAATGATCTCAGTCAAAGGCTCTGTAGCCTCATACGTTCCCTCTGTTACCACCTGCAAGACAAAGAAAATTCAAGAATGGGATCATGAACACGTACAAGAGCTTCCAAAAATTAATTTAAAAAGATTTTTTTGAGCATGTACCTGGTGCGTCTGAATTGGAGTAAGAACTGGTGTCTTAATATTCTGTTGAGCTATTGTAGAGTCAGGTGTCTCATTCATTGCCTCTATTTCTTTCTGCAAAACTTGAGCATCAGGTAACTCACTAGATAAAGTCTCTCACAATCTGCAAAAAAATATTAGGAAGGCCATCATGAATACATTCAAATATAATTTTCAGAGTAAGTATTACCACATCATCTGGTTTTACTTTTTCTTGATTAGGATTGGAGGACGTCTCAAAGGTAGAGGTTTATGTTTCTTCTTGCCAAAAATCAGAAAGGCCTATATATGTAAAAAAAATCTCTCAAAGCTAATTGTAAACTCTAAATGTAAAACAATATCATTGAGCACATACATGTTGTGTCAGATTAGGAGTGAAAACTTGAGTATCAAGGGCAGATGTGTCATCCGATGGCTCTTTCTAAATCTGCAAAAAAATCAAGAAGGCCATCCATAATATGTACTAAAGCTTCCCAACATTATTTCAAAACTCCAAAATGTAAAAACAATGTCCAAGAAAACAATCCAATTCTTCTACTTGATTAGGATTGGATTGCTCTATCTCTTTCTGCAACAATCAGAAAGTCCTTTATATGCAACAATCTACTAAATTAAGATTGGAACACTTATAAAACTACTTGTAAACTCCAAGTGAAAAACAATATTTTTTTGAGCACATATACATGTTTTGCAAGATCACTCGATTGATCTCTCTCAATCTGCAAAAGCCAATAAGGCATTCAAGAACATGTACAAGAGCTTCCAATCATTATTTCGAAACTCAAATTACAAAACAATATCGTTGAGCACATACGTGTTGTATTTGAGTCTCAATTTGTTGAGACTTTGGAGATGCATGTGATTCATTCATTGTCTCCTGCAAAAAATCAGGAAGGCATTCAAGAAAATGTACAAGAGCTTCCAATCAATATTTCGAAACACAGCAATATTTTATTGAGCACGTACCTCTCGTGTTACATTAGGAGAGAAATCTTCAGTCCCAGGTTGTTGAGACATTGGAGATACAGGTGTCCCACTCGATGGCCCCGTGTCATTCTGCAAAAATCAAGAAGGCATTCAAAAAAATTTACAAGAGCTTCCATTCAATATTTCAAAACTCAAACAATGTTTTATTGAACACGTACCTGTTGTGTCACATTAGGGTTGAAATTTTCAGCCCCAATCTGTTGAGACATTGGAGGTACAGGTGTCCCACTTGATGGCTGATGTCATTCTGCAAAAATCAGGAAGGCATTCAAGATTCTGTACAAGAGTTTCCAAATATTACTTGAAAAGTCCAAATGTAAAACAAGATTTTTTTTTTTTTTTTGAGAATTTACCTGTTGTGTCACATTAGCGGGAGAAACTTGAGTCTGAGTGTGTGGAGCAACATTCAGGTTTCCTTCCAACTCTGACACACGGGCTTTAAGCTCCATGTTCTCTTTTTCTAGTAGAACATTCGATCCTTCATGCTCTTGACATTCTCCTCCATTACCTCAATGATCTTGTTTAGTTTGGTATTCTCTGAATCCTCCTCAATCGAATTTGAAGATTGACCAGACTCCTCATTTCCCAGCATTTGAACAAGAGCATCCAGTGTGTCCAATGTGTCTACAGACCTATTTCTCCAATCTTCGGCTTTAAACTTATACCCTTTCTTGGATATATCTTTCAAGGACTCCAGCTCGTCAATATGTTTGTCTTCCATGGAGACATCATCCTCTGGATCTTGAGGAAAGGGAGGCATGATGCATTTAACCTTCAGCTTAAAAATTTTAAAAAGGAAAACCAATAAGAATAAGCTTTTAAAAAGAAGAAGCTAAACATATACAAAACAAGATCATTGTAAAAGCTTACCTTTGTGTCACTTTCAAACTGCAAAACCCGTTCAAGTGATGGTTGGTATACAGCAGTGTAATAATCACACAAGTAAACTGGTCCAGGAACCTCAAGAGGTGGTACGCAGACACTGAACGTATCCCGGAGCAAAGGGATAGACTCTAGTATCCAAAGATGGAATACTACTGGATATCCCTGCAACTCAAACTTTGAAGTCTCCTCCAAGTGATTGTTGACATCATTTTGAATTGACTTCAAGAGCACGATGTAAGCCTCTCTTCCCCATAGATATGTCATATCCTGCGTTTTTTTCACATACTCCAAAGGGAAATTCCCCGTGTTGTTCTTCCTCAGCAATATGCCATCAACCAAGAGGAGCATTTCCATGCATACTCTCTCATCAGAAGCATCTTCTCTTGTCTTTCTAAACTGGTTCACCACGTCCCTTAAGTTATGAATACGCCACTTTATCAAGTCCCATTTAAATCTCTCGGTTTCCCTTCGTGGTCCTTCTCCTTCACCACTACATTTCAACCCAGTCACCATGTGTAATTCTCTAATAGAGAATCTCATGGGCTGGACACCGAAATGGAACCAGGCTTCATTCTCTTTGACAATAACAATGCTCCTTGTGAGAATGGCATAGACCGTCTTTGCTGTTGTTTTCATCCCACTCTCACTGAGCCTCAGTATAGGTCCCATGAAAGACCCTCGGATTCTTCTCATCTCATCTTCTGTTAGAATTCTCTCAACGATCGAGATATAGGTTGAATGTTGGTTGATTGCTGATTTTCATTTTGGCTCTGAATCAATCGGATGCCTAAGCTCAGGCAGTGCTAGTATTGATGGTAATGAATCTCCCATCTTGTTTATGTTCTGCGTAAACAAAAGAAAAAAAATTCTCAAACTATTCTGGAAGGCTTTCCTGAAACTACACAAATGCGTTCGGATTTTTTTATAAAAACTAGACAGCTTCAGAAGCACAACTAATAATAAAATTCAATAGCCTAATAAAGATATCAACATGCCTAAACAGAACAAGATACAAAAGAAAAAAAAATTCAAAATTTTCGAGTTTCTGGAAGGCTTTCCTGAAACTACACAAATGCTTCCTGATTTGTTTTTTATAAACACTAGACAGTTTCACAAGTACAAGAAAAAAGAGTCTCATAAGAAAATTCAAGAGCCTATCACATTTATCAACATGCCTAAGTAGAACAAGACACCAAGAAAAAAAAGTTTCAAAATTTCAAACTATTCAAAAAGGCTTTCCTGAAACTACACAAATGCTTCCTGACTTTTTTATAAACATTAGACAGCTTCACAAGCACGAGCAACAAGAGAAAAATAAGAAAATTCAAGAGCCTATCAAAGATATCAACATGCCTAAACAGAACAAGACACCAAGGAAAAAAAGTTTAAAAAATATCTGAGTTTCTGGAAGGCTTTCCTGAAACTACTGAAATGCTTCCTGAATTTTTTTATGAACACTAGACAGTTTCACAAGTACAAGAAAAAGAGTCTCATAAGCAAATTCAATAGCCTATCAAAGATATCAACATGCCTAAACAAAACAAGACACCAAGCAAAAAAAGCTTCAAAATTTCAAACTATTCTGGAAGACTTTCCTGAAACTACACAAAGTCTTCCTGAATTTTTTATAAACACCAGACAGCTTCACAAGCACGAGCAACAAGAGACTAATAAGAAATTTCGAGAGCCTATCAAAGATATCAACATGCCTAATCAGAACAAGACACCAAGGAAAATTTTTTTCAAAATTTCCGTGTTTCTAGAAGGCTTTCCTGAAAATACACAAACTCTTCTTGAAAACTTTATAAACACAAACAGTTTCACAAGCACCAGCAACAAAAGACTAACAATTTCATAAGCAACATTTTTCTAAACACATTCAATAGATGCAAATACATAACAAATAAATATGTAAAAATGCATCACAAGCATCAAGAGACAAACTTTTATTTTCTACATTTGTCAAAATCCAAATTTCAGGAAGTCTTTCCTAAAACAATACAAACCCTTCCTGAAGTGAGAAAAAGAAAATACCTCAAAGAGATAGAGCTCTGGAGATGGTTTCTGTCAGGAGAAGATTTGAGTTCCAACAACTTTGTGTTCCCACAATTTTTTAAAAGCCTTTTGATTTGAGCTCCAACAACTTCCAAGGACATTTGCTTCTCTGGAAAACAAACGTAAGCTTCTCAGGTTAATAGTTATTCTCTTCAGTTACAAAGAGTACCTAATTTTTTGACTAGAGAAGCTAAGCTAAACAAATCAAATTCAACATTCAATAGAGTTGAACAAACAACAAATGAATATGTAAAGTAGAAATCAAAATCAAATGCCCTAATTTCAAAATCCTCAAATTTTAAATCAAAAACCCTAATTTCAAAAACTTACATCGTGATTTGTTTCCAACGGAATTTGTGTCCGATTTTGAGAGTAAAGAGTGTGACGGTGGTGGTTCAGTGCAATTTTTCTCCGGCTGCGTCTCAATGGAGACCTCAGTGTTGAGAGAAGGGGAACACAATTCAAGAGAAGAGTAACACGATTCGAGAGAGGAGGAACACGATTCGATAGACTTCGCATTTTCGTCTGCTTTGTCGGAAATGAAGTCAGTCTTCTTCGCCGGAGACGATGGAGGCGACGATTCGCCGGTGAGTGTATGAGGTTTCGCGAAAAAGAGAAGTGGAACTCGATGTATTTTTTTTTACTTATTTTATGAATTATAACACAAGGGCAGGAGGGACATTTTATCCTTTAATGAATGTCATTTTTGTGACTTTCTCTTCTTGGTGCCATTTTTGAGACAAAAACTTCAGAAGTGTTATTTTGGTCAATTGTCCTTTAATTAATACTATTTTAAAAAAATCCTTTAAAAAATTCTTAGGACCATTATATCAAGTAAAGATGTAAACGACATATTCGAATTTAAAGACACATCAGAACACAAAACCAGTCAATGATCTTAAGACATTATATTAACAACTAAAGAGCGAGAGTGTTGCAGTAAAAATGATAAAAATCCGACTAGTCACATAGTAGATTGCAAACTAGTGCATGCTAAAGTGAAGTAACTCAGGAAACAAACCTTACTAAAAAGAATAAAGAAAGACCTGAGCTTTGAGATGAGTTGAGCTTTGAGAGAGTGATATGAGAGACCTGAGACCTGGAAAAAAAATAAAGAATAAGCAATGAACAGACCTTTAGAAGCTGGAAAATGACAATACACATTTTGTGACTTAAACCCACTTGGAAAGAGAGTACAAATGCTCGACTAGTGTAGTCACAGAACATAACTAATCAATCAAACACTCTCTAACCCTGCAAACATCAGTGCTATCAGCTTCACAGAGCAATATCAGTGAATTGTTCTCATTTCCCATTTCAAAAATCATGATACAAACTAAACTAAACTAAGAGAAGAAAATACAAAAGAATCAAAGCACTTATTAAAGGGACCACAAAATCTAAGAAAATAGCTACTACTTGTCGATACTACCACATGAGTAGAACATCAACAGCATCAATCAATACGTGAAGTTTAAATTGTACCTTCAACAACAATCTCCTTTATAGCTCTCTCTTACACTTAACTCAGTAGCAAGTAGCAACCTATTCAGCTAGAACAAAACAAAACAAAACAAAAGCTTAGAACCTTCAACTTCAGATTCTATACCAAGTATTCTGGATTCAGAACTGTTGCGGTTAAGTGTGACATTCAACAATAGTGTTAATTGATCTTAACCGGTTCTGGTTAAGTGAGATTATGGTACAGTGATCAGTTTGAAGATAATTGGGTTAGTTATTGGTTCAAACTGACTCAAGGTGTACCGGCTTCATTTACTTAAGAGATTGAAGAAAGCAGAGTTCATTATCCCCGAGTAGTCAGAAGAGAGAACACATTCGAGAGAAGATCCTGATACTAGAGAAGATCATCAAGAAAGAGCTAGAACTGTATTCTGATTCATAAGCTCTTGAGATCGATCTTGTAAAACTCTTATGGTGATTCTAGTGAAGTGTTTGCTTGTGCCGTCAAGCACCCAGAGGTAGAGATCTCACATCGAGACTCGAACTGGGGAAACAAGGCTTGTGTGTTCTTTGTTGTTTCTTTCTTTTCTTTACGGATTTGTGAGATTAGAAACGATTGATACAAACGAGAGATGTGAGAGTCAGTTAGTCAAGATCAAAAATCATGAAAGCGTATTGATTCATAACAAAGTGGTATCAGATCCAGGTTCCCGGCTCAATGAGGGAATCAATGGCGAAGATCGCGATTCCACGTTTCGACGGACAAGGCGCTTTCTCTATGTGGAAGAAACGGATGTTAGCTCATCTGTCGATTCTTGGATTAAATTACACTTTGACAGAGGCTTCGCCAACATCAGATCCTGGGATTACAATCAAGAAAGGCGAAGATGAGGAGGGCTTCAAGGAACAAGTCAAGGAGTTCGAGATTGAGAAGTCTGAGAAAGATGAAAAAGCGATGAACATGATTATCCTAAATCTTGGAGATCATGTGTTACGGAAGCTTGAAGATTATACAATGGCTGCATCAATTTGGACAGCATCGGAAAGGTTGTATAATTCTACAACTCTCTGAAATAGAATTCATCTGCAACATAAGTTCTATACATTCAAAATGATTGAATCAAAATTGATTGATGAGAACATAGATGATTACTTGAAGTTAGTTTCCGGGTTAAGAAGTACAAATGTTTCTGTTTCAGAGGAAGTTCAAGCAATCTTGTTGCTGAGCTCGCTGCCTTCGCAATACAATCAGCTAAAGGAGACTCTGAAGTATGGGAGAGATACGTTGACTATTGAGGATGTTACAAACGCGAAAAAATCTAAGGAGCTGGAACTTAGGAAGGTGAAAGATTCAAGTCTATCACAGAGATCCAGTGAAGCGTATATAACACGAGGAAGGCCATAAAAAAGGATACTTTTCAGGGAAAAATTCAAACAATAAGTCCATGTCAAGGTCGAGATTAAAGGTAACTTGTTGGTACTGCAAGAAAAAAGGTCACATGAAGAGGAACGGTTATGCAAGGAAAAAGAGAATGGAGAATGAAGACAATGGAGAAGCCGCAATTATGGTTGACAAAATGCAAGAGATTGATGCACTTGCAATCTTGGATCAAGATCCAAAGGACAATTGGGTCATAGATTCTGGATGTTCGTATTACATGACGTCCAGACGTGAATGGTTCAGTGAGTTCAAAGAAGTCACTGGTGAACAAGTCTTACTAGCGGATTACAGAGCAGTATATGTTCAAGGAATCGGTACCATACAGATAAAGGCAGAAGGAGGAACCGTCAATCGTCTCTCCAATGTCAGGTATGTTCCTAATCTCAAAAGGAACCTTATCTCTGTAAGTTCACTTGATGTGCAGGGTTTTAGACAAGAAGGAGGTGAAGGGAAGACACGTTTCTATAAGAATGGAAAGTTAGCACTACAAGGCACACTGTGTGGGAGCTTATACTTGCTGAATGGAGGTACAGTATCACCATCAGCACATGCAGCAATATCCAAGGATGAAACATCGTTATGGCATAGTCGTCTAGTTCACACGAGCATGAGGAATCTCAAGTGCTAACGGAGAAAGGAATACTTGACAAAAAGATGATAAGCAAGATGGAGTTTTTTGAGAGCTGTATCATGGGTAAAAACAAAAGATTCAGCTTCAACGTTGGTAAGCATAATAGTAATGAGGTTCTAAGGTACGTGCATGCTGACCTATGGGGATCTCCTAATTTCCACTTATCAATCTCTAGGAAACAATATTTTTTTGTCTATCATAGATGATTATATTAGAAAGGTCTGGATTTACTTTATAGTTACTAAGGATGAGGCATTTAGTAAGTTCTGTGAATGGAAGAATCTAGTAGAGAACCAGGTGAACCGTAAAGTCAAATGTCTTAGGACTGATAATGGCTTAGAATTCTGTAATATTGCATTTGATAATATCTGTAAACTGCATGTATTGAAAGGCATAGGACTTGTTCATACACTCCGCAACAAAATAGAGTTGCAGAGCGTTTGAACATGACTATGATGGAGAACGTTTGTTGTCTTTTGAATGAATCAGGTCTTGGAGAAATGTTGTGGGCAGAGGCAGCAGAAACAAATGTCTACCTCATAAACAGGAGTCCTTCTTTGGAAAATGATTTCAACATTCCAGACGAGTTGTGGATCGGTAAAATTCCAGGGTATGGTCATCTCAGAAGGTTCGGAGCTGTGTTCTACATTCATGTTGATCAAGGGAAACTCAAACCGGGAGCTCTGAGAGGAGTCTTCATAGGCTATCCTACTGTAGTTAAGGGTTATAAAGTCTGGTAGGTTGAAGAGAAGAAGGTAGTGATCAGCAGGAATGTGGTGTTTAGAGAAGATCTATTGTACAAGAATCTGGTTAGGACTGCAAAGAGAAGACATAATCAGTGCATTCAGATGGTGATACGTCTGGGAAAAGTACAGTTGAGATTGAAGGAAGTTCAGGGAGTCAATCAGAGTGTCAAACAGAAGGTGGAGCTGTTCAACAAGGGTTGGTGGACAATAATAAAACTGAAGAAACTATAGAAGATCTATGCAATTACCAACTTGCAAGAGATTGAGTTTGTAGAGAAATTGTGAAGCCGGCGAGATTCACAGAAGACTTAGAGGTAGTGTTTGCTTTATCTGTGTCTGAAAAATAGATTGTGATGAGCCTAGAAGCTATGAGGAGGCCATGAGAAGCAAAGATTCAGAAAAGTGGAATCCTGGAATGGATGATAAGATAGAATCTTTGAAGAAAAATAAAACTTGGAATTTGGTAGACTTACCAAAGGATAAGAAAGCTATTGGGTGCAAGTGGATATACAAGCACAAGCCTGGTATACCTGGAGTTCAAAACCCAATATTTAAGTCGAGATTAGTTGCAAAAGGCTATTCTCAAAAGGAAGGGATAGATTACCAAAAAAAAACACTTCCCCAGTGGTGAAGCATTAGGAGTTAGAGCAGTTAGACGTGAAGACTGCATTTCTGCATTGTGAAATAGAGGATGACATTTATATGAAACAACCACAAGGATATGAGATGGTTGGAAAAGGAAATAAAGTGTGTAAACTGGTGAAGTCCTTGTATGGACTGAAACAAGTGCCATGACAGTGGAATAAATGTTTTGATCAATGCATGATCAAGCATGGCTTCAACAAAAGCGAGTTTGACTTGTGTGTTTACCACAAGAAACTAAGGGAAGGAGAATATATCTACTTACTCTTGTACGTAGATGATATGTTGTTAGTCTTAAGGGAGATGGCTGAGATCAACAAAGTAAAGAAGATGCTAAACAGTGAATTCGACATGGAGGATCTAGGACCAGCAAGCAGAATTTTGGGTATGGACATAGAAAGAGACAGAGCAGGTGGAGTTCTGCGGTTATCACAGTCCAGATACATCAAGAAGGTTCTGCATGTTTTTCGTATGAATCAAGTTCAATCAGTGTCAACACCTTTGGGAGCTCATTTTAAGCTTGTACCAGTTAAGGAAGAAGATCAGAATGTTGGTACTGAGGAAGAATACCCATATTCAAACGCGGTAGGAAGTATCATGTATGCAATGATAGGTACACGGCCTGATTTGGCGTTTTCTGTGGGAGTTGTAAGTCGGTTCATGAGTCATCCAGATTCAACACATTGGGCAGCAGTTCAGTGGGTTCTGCGGTATATGGTGAAACTCAAAATGTAGGATTAGTTTTCAGGAAGCAAAGCAATGGAAAAGATTTCAAGGTAGAAGGTTATTCAGACTCGGACTTTGGAGGAGATCTTGATAAAAGAAGGTCAACTGCAGTCTATGTCTTCAAGGTAGGAGGAAACAAAGTCAGTTGGAAGCCTTGTTCGGAAACTCACTAGGCGCTATGTGTGCGGTACACTAAGACCTAGCGATTTATTGAAAAAAGCGGAAAAAATCTGGGAGTACGCAGGGATGAACTTTTTATATTTTAATATATATATACATATATATTTCATTTATACGTATAAACACACAAAAAATCATGTCTATATATAAAATATCTTTAATAAGATTTATAGGTTTATATATATACCAAATTAGATCATAAAATATAACTATACTTATTTCAATTCAGATATAATACAAAATATAATTTACTTACACGTGGATGATATCTACAAAAACTGAAATATGAGGTTTAAGATATTTCACGTGCTACCTATGTAATGATAACCCAAGCCAATCGTTTTGGTAATATAAATAGTGTTCTTTTTTACTTTTTCTTTAGTGGATGAGTAAATTATTATAATGCCACCATCTCCTACCTCTCAAATGCTTGTTGAATATAAACCTCTGCTTGCATCCTTTTACCATTTTCACGATTGATAACAAATTTCAGTGATTTTCTGATATTTTTACACGATTATGATTGATACTCAAAAAAACTTACGATATTGAACTTACAAATTAGAGAAAGTTAGTAATTGTTCCACAGTAGAGTCTACGGTTTAGTTAATTAATCGGCGATTTTCGCTAAACCACGTTCACAGCGGATAGAAATTGGTTTTCCGATTAATTGCACCGATCACCTCCAACTCGCCACGGTGATCCACTATAACGAGTTCTCGGCCAAGTAATCGGTAACTCGGGCGAGTTTTAGAACATGGGTTGGAAGTCATGGCTGCAACAGGTTGTAGCATTATCAACAACGGAGACAGGATACATTTCTCTGGTAGAAGGGATCAAAGAAGGTTTGTGGCTAAGAGGATTGACAGAGGAAATGGGTTATCAGCAAGCAGAAGTCAATGTGGGATGCGATTCTCAGAGTGCAATATGTCTTGCTATGAACAATGTGTTCCATAACAGAACGAAGCATGTTGTAGTTTCAAAGCATTTGACATTGAAGATGAGCTTCGTGAGGGAGATGATTGATACAGGAGAAGTGAAGAAGAACCCTGCAGATGAGCTTCAGAAGGTATCAACCAAGAAGAACCCTGCAGACATGCTAACTAAAGTGATACCATGTTTGAAGTTTGAACATGCTCTTGATGAGCTTGGAATAGCTGGATGCTAAGAAGAATGGCTTTGCTTGGTGGCATAAGGGATAAACTCAGAGATTGTTGATGTCAAGGTGGAAATTTGTTGCGGTTAAGTGTGACATTCAACAATTGTGTTAATTGATCTTAACCGGTTTTTGGTTAAGTGATATTATGGTACAGTGATCAGTTTGAAGATAATTGGGTTAGTTATTGGTTCGAACTGACTGAAGGTGTACCGGCTTCATCTACTTATGAGATTGAAGAAAGGAGAGTTCATTATCCTCAAGAAATCAAAAGAGAGAATACATTCGAGAGAAGATCCAGATACTAGAGAAGATCATTAAGAAAGAGCTAGACACTACAAGAAAACTAAGCCTTTACTAGGAAACTTTACTAGGAAAATAATTCCTCGTAAAAATACTACGAGTTTACTTCGAGTTTACGAGGAAACCACTTTTCCTCGTAAAGTTCTCGTAAACTTACGAGAAAACAGTTTCCTCGTAAACTTGTAGTAAACTTACGAGGCCCTTACGAGGAAAAAGTTATTTTCCTCGTAAACTCATAGTAATTCTTTTCCTCGTAAACTCCTAGTAATTCTTCACTACGAAATTAAGAGGAAACGATTTGTTACTACGAAATTAAGAGGAAATGGATAGAAAATATCGAATTTAAATCAAAAACGTGTTTTATACCTACTTTTCCTAGCAATTTCCTAGTAAATTCTCAGATTCGAAAATTTCTATAAATACCACCATATGTGATTCAATTGAAACACACCAAAAAAAATCAGCTATAAGCTTGATCAAACACAAAACAAAATGTCCGGTCCGGGAAATATTTTCGAGTTGCGGAAGTGGATGTATTCACACAGAGATAATAACGGGAGGGTGACGAAAGAATTTCTCGAAGGGTTGGAGACGTTTATGCATCAAGCAGATTCTACACCACTCACGCAGGAAAGTGGTAAGATGTTCTGTCCTTGTCGGAAATGTTGCAATACAAAATTAGGCCCTCGTGAAAATGTTTGGAAGCATTTAGTAAATAGAGGTTTCATGCCATATTATTATATTTGGTATCAACATGGAGAAGATGCTAGTTGTAGGAATGAAGGTAGCAGTAGTAATAGCAATCTTCAAATTGAACCGGTTGAGCATTTGCGTAATGAAGGTAACAGTAGTAATAGCTATCATCACCAAGAGGAACAAATGGTAGATTGTGATAGGGTTCATGATATGGTAGGTGATGCCTTTGTAACTCATGATGATGATGAAGTTGAAGAACCTAACTTAGATGCCAAAAAGTTTTATGAAATGTTAGATGCTGCGAATGAGCCAATTTACAGTGGTTGTAGAGAAGGTCTGTCTAAATTGNGTGATGCCTTTGTAACTCATGATGATGATGAAGTTGAAGAACCTAACTTAGATGCCAAAAAGTTTTATGAAATGTTAGATGCTGCGAATGAGCCAATTTACAGTGGTTGTAGAGAAGGTCTGTCTAAATTGTCGTTGGCTGCTAGAATGATGAGTATTAAAACCGATCACAATCTACCTGAAAATTGTATGGATGCATGCGCAGACTTGTTTAAAGAGTATTTGCCTGAAGACAATGTGTCTGCTGAATCTTATTATCAGATTCAGAAATTGGTATATAGTCTTGGGTTGCCCTCGGAGATGATAGACGTTTGCATCGACAACTACATGATTTACTGGGGAGATGATGAGAAGTTAGAAGAATGTCGATTTTGTAAGAAGCCACGCTTCAAACCGCAAGGTCGAGGGCGTAATAGGGTACCGTACCAAAGGATGTGGTACCTACCAATCACAGACAGATTGAAAAGATTGTACCAATCTAAGGAGACTGCTGGAGGGATGAGATGGCACGCCGAGCATACTCAGACGGATGGATAGATGACTCATCCATCAGATGCAAGAGCCTGGAAACATTTTAACAATGTACATCCACATTTCGCTAGCAATAGCCGGAATGTGTATCTTGGATTATGCACTGATGGATTTAGTCCATTTGGAATGTCTGGGAGACAATATTCATTGTGGCCGGTCTTTCTTATAACTTTCCACCGGAGATGTGCATGCGACGAGAGTTTCTATTCATGAGCATATTAAATATTCCCGCCAACTTTTTTCGACGTCATGGAACACCTCATTGTCCATCTCCCGTATGAGGCATTACTTTGTGGACCCGTGCATTATGGATGGATGTATCAGTATGAAAGGGCCATGAAAACTTTGAAAGGAAAAGCCAAAAACCTAGCAAGAGTTGAAGGTTCTATTATTGTGGGAAGTTTGACTGAAGAAACATCACATTTCACTTCGTACTACTTTGCACCGAAAGTACGTACAAGGAAACGAGCTCCAAGAAGATATGATGATGGTGGTGTCGTGCCGACATATATGGAAGACGATGTTCCAGACGTCTTTTGTCAAATTGGGCGATTGGGTGGGAAATTGAAAGAGGTTTGGTGGTCGAGTGATGAAGACGTCCATAGTGCACACCTATATATTCTTCTTAATTGCGAGCATCCATTGATTGCTTATTTTGAAAGGTAAATATATAAACATACACACTTATATATATATATATATATTCAATATTAAATATATAACATAACATATATGATTTTACAGTCAATTTGAGACTCAAGTCGAAGAAAAAATACCTGGTATATCGACAACTGAGTTAGACAAAAGGAAAGATCAACACTTTATCAAGTGGTTGAGGAAACAGGTATTTATTTATTACTTAAATTGTATGCATACATTACCACAAAGTAAGTCTAATGTATTTTATTTTTTGTTGCAGGTTGATTATGACGATCCTAAGTATCCCGCATGGTTTCGCGAATTACTTCAAGGTCCAGTTGCAAAGGTCACTACATCGTCGATGTATTTCACCCGAGGCTATACTTTTCATACCTACGACTATG
>CAKOAT010119376.1:42967-64410 GCA_932364175.1 Eruca vesicaria subsp. sativa | reverse complement strand
ATGTATGTTTATAAGTTTGTTTAATCACAAAATCAATTTGGATTATATATGTTTTAAGTTTGTTTAATCACAAAATCAATTTGCATTTGGGGTTTGGGGTTTATGTGTAGAAGAGGTTAGGAGTTTGGTTGTAGAAGAGGTTATAAGTTAAGGAAGTTGTGGTTTGGGGTTTGGGGTTTCGAGTTTAGGGATTTATAAAACCTTTCCTCGTAAAGCCCTAGTAATAGAAAACACGGGCATAGCAATTTCCTCGTAAAGTTCTAGTAAGGTCTTAATAGGGCTTTACGAGAAAAAAAAAGCGGGCATAGCTATTTCCTCGTGAAGGGTTTTCCTCGTAAAGCCCTAGTACAGTCATTACAGGGACCTTACGAGGAAATAAAAACACGGGCATAGCTATTTCCTCGTAAGGTCCTAGTAACATTACTAGGGCTTTACGAGGAAACAAAATTCCTTATATATACTCGAGCAATCCGGTTTCTCATTTGCTAGTAACCTTCTCTCTAAATCCTCTAAAGGTTCTCTCTAATCCGTAGTTAGGTGATTAGATTAGGGAATTTAGNCCTCGTAAGGTCCTAGTAACATTACTAGGGCTTTACGAGGAAACAAAATTCCTTATATATACTCGAGCAATCCGGTTTCTCATTTGCTAGTAACCTTCTCTCTAAATCCTCTAAAGGTTCTCTCTAATCCGTAGTTAGGTGATTAGATTAGGGAATTTAGATTAGGTGGTTAGTTTAGGGAATTTAGATTAGGTGGTTACTTTAGGTAATTTAGATTAGGTGGTTAGTTTAGGTAATTTAGATTAGGTTGGTTTACTTTTAGTTACTGTTTTTTTAAATTATACGGGAATTAATGTTTTGTTTTTTTTTAAAAAAAAAAATATAGATGCCTAGACAGACAAGCTTGCAAAGGCTGCTGCTAAGAGGACGTCGTCTCTCGAGGGGATAAGCTACGGAGATATGTTTGGGCGTCAGGATGCTCCGGGTTCATCCTCGTCAGCTCCCGGTGGTTCATCTTCGGGAGTTCCCGAGACTCAGGGAGGTTCTACGGCATCCCGGTCTCAGCAGCCACCTCCTCCTCCTCCTCCACCGGTCGGGGTTCATCCCGATTTGCAGGTGCCGCCGAACGCACCCTTTGCGGTGTACACGGTGGAGGATATTTTGGCCCTTCCAGGCAGAGAAGGGCTGGCAGAGTTAGATCCTTACCGACAGGACGACCAAAACATATTATGGTATGTTTTAATTTAAAAAAAAAAAAATTAATTTATTTCTTAATTAACAAAATATTTAGAAATTAATCTAATTAATTATTTATTTTCTGTCTTTCCAGGTTTGGTCTTGACAATAGTGTCAGATCTAGCGTCACAGACTGTATCAAGGGATACTTTCCCGATCCAGCTCCAAACTGGAAGATGACGGCGAGCCACACAAAAAGACGTGGTTCAAATCGTTCGCTGTAAGTTTAGTTCGTTAATTTATTTTTAATTATTTAAAATTATTAATATAATTGAACTAATCCGGCTTTTATTTTTTCAAGTTACAGCAAAAGTATCGTTGGTCTATTGGGATTCACCAGCGAGTGAAGAAGGAGTTTGAGGCCAAGGCAAGAGCATGATTGCTCGACATGGTCTACAACTGGAAGGGCGACTATAAGGTATAGATTTATAAATTATAATATATATATAGTTTTAAAAATATTATATATTGACTTTAATTCTATTTTTTTTTAAATCAGGTGGATGGTTACGAGGCCGGGAAACCCGATTGCCTCACAACCACGGTGTGGGATGGCCTCATCAGCTATTGGGGGTTGCCGGACTCGGTCAGAACCTCTAACACAAACTCCGGGAACCGCATGACCAAAGACGAGCATGGCAACACGAAGGTGCTTCATACCACAGGTCGAAAACCTCACGGGTGAGTTCATCTAGACATGGTAAGATGATTTTTAATAACAAATTAATTTTTATTTTATTTGAATATTCCAAATTAATATTTAATTTTATAAATTAATTTTAGGCTAAGGAGACAGAAGTTCTTCCATCTCTGAAAGACCTTTACGAGAGGACCCACCGGAACAAGGCTGGGCAGTTTGTAGATCTTGTTTCCGAGCGGATCTACAACGAGCTTGTTGCCCGAGTTGACGAACGCCAGACCCAGCTGACTCAGCAGACTGGGTCTCCAGTCATATTATCCACTGTTGACGTGGATAAGATTTACGAGGAGGTAAATAATTTGTTTTACTATTAATTTTTAATATTTTTAATTTTTTCTTAATGTTATTAATATTTTTATTTTCAGGTCGCCCCTAGGAAAAAGGGGCGTATCATCGGGATTGGCTCGGTTAACGATATCCCTGCAGCGACATCGTCTTATCATCATGAGCAGCACGATGTCAATGCTCAGCTGCGCTCGGAGTTGCAGGCGGCGCAGTCTCATGTGACTTCGCTCACCGAGCATGTCACTTCTCTCACCGATGTCGTCGACATTATGGCGGTTGGAAACCCGCATGTGCAGGAGATGTTGCGTCAGAGACGGGAACGTGCAGGGATTCCAAGTACCCAACAGCATCCACCATTACAGTCACAGCCGGCAACCAACTATGGAGAGGATTTGCCGAACCAGGACGACGACCGGTTCGTTCAGCAATTTCACGACCAGCATCCGTAGTTTCTTTTATTTTTAATTGTATATTATGAATTTAAAAACTTTTTGTATATTATTTAGTTATTTATAACATATTTTGTTTTTTCTATTTTTTTTATAATTTGATTTTCTTCATTTTTAAAAAATAAATTAATTATTTGTAATTTTTTTTTAATAGGGAAAAAAACATTTCCAAGCAAAATCTTCGTAAGCTATTCCAAGTAATGTCCTCGTAAGGTGTTCTAGTCATTTCCTCGTAATATATTACTACGACCTTGCGAGGAAACACTTACTACGAGTTTACGAGGACAGCTCACGAGGACCTTACGCGGAAAGTATTACCACGGCTTTACGAGGAAACGTTGCCTCGTAAATTCGCTAGGACCTTACGAGGAAAATTGCTTTACGATGAACGTGTTTCGAGGAAACGTGTTTCCTCGTTATTTCCTAGTAAAAGGCCATTTACTAGGAAATAACGAAGAAAACCCGTCCTAATAATGGACGAGTTTTCTTGTAGTGAGAATTGTATTCTGATTTATAGGCTCTTGAGATCGATCTTGTAAGACTCTTCTGGTGATTCTAGTGAAGTGTTTGCTTGTTCCGTCAGCACCCAGAGGTAGAGATCTCACATCGAGACTCGAACTGGACAAGCAAGGCTTGCGTGTTCTTTGTTGTTTCTTTGTTTTCTTTACGGATCTGTGAGATTAGAAACGAGTGATACAAACGAAAGACGTGAGAGTTAGTTAGGTCAAGATCACAAATCGTGAAAGGTGTATTGATTCATAACAAGAACTTCAAATAAACCATCAAAGAGAGAGAGCACAGTTGCCTCAAAGAGAGCCATCAACATAACTGGAGTTCACTACTTGTTCCAAGTGATTTTGTCCCTGAAAACATTTCCTCAACCTTCATGACACTGTCACTATAATTAGGCTTATAATCTATGCTCTCAAATCCTAGAAAGAACATAAGATACAGAACATCAATCATGAGAGGAGCTTATAGTTTGGGAAAATAATCTTGAATGATACCATTCACTGGTGTTACATGAAAAGAAAGAATCACGGGAGATAGAAAGATACATTCATCATGTGTTTGTTGAGAGCAAACGTTTTAAAAAAAACGACTCGAACTCCTAAAAACTGGTATTCGAAAAGGGAAAGAAGTTGCATTTAATATCCAGCAAATGATACAATCCTGTAGCTCAAAAGGAAAACAAAGAAGAAACAAGAGTTTTAAGCTGCAACAAGATCAGGTGTCTCGGCCTCAACGGACAACAAGGTAGCGTGAACCTTATCAACCCAACTATCTAGCTGATCCCTCAACGACTTGATCTGCGGTATCCCAAGCACCCTCGGTTGCGCCCATGAGACATGCACCGTTCCATCCACCTGGTCTATTATCCCCTCTATCAAGTGCACCTGCACAAAATCACCATATGATATTTATTCACATCAACATATTTACCCTCAAAAAATTTTATATATTCATGGGTAATCATAGAATGGGACAAAGAGGAATACTCACAGATAAGCTCTTCATGAGAAGGTGTTCAACATCTTCGATAGAAAGCTTAGTACGCTCAGCAATGACACTCAAAGGTATGGTCCTATCTTCAGCTGGTCGGCTGTTACAGATATGGTTACAAAACAATTTCAGCATTCATTCTTTTTTTTTTCCTGTCTGTATAGGTGTGCAAGATGTTGTTTAGCAAGGCAATAAATACCTGAAAATGATCTCAATAAGGCAGAGAATGTTGATCTTCTCTAACAGCTTCTTCTCATTCTCAACCAGTGCAGGTTGTGCGCTCAAGGCTGCATTGTGAACACGGCAGAGTTCTTGGTACTGAACCAAATCACCGTGGTTGAATGCCTGTAGAATGTGGTAAAGCCATTCCACATTTGTTCCAAGCAGACTCTTCAGCTGACATAAGAGGAACACAATCATGATCACCATCATAATTCATAAACCAGTATGGTTACTGGTTAGCCTCAAGCAAATATAAGATCAAAGGCCAAACTTACAACTGGATGGGCTAACAGTTCCCCAAAGTTGTAAATATTCTCTCCGAGCAGAGCTGACAGCGACAGATCAAAAGCCAAGTCCTGCAAAGATACACAAATATCCCATAAAGAAAACATTATTACACTAACCAATGCTTATCCAAACTGACATTAGGAAACAATTTTAGAATAACTATAAGGACGTACCAGCTTAAACGACTCAGAAAGTGACTCCACAGAAGTGTACGCAAGATAAAGAAGAGCATTCTTATAGAAATCAGAAAACTCTTGACGGAACTTATGGTACTGAGAAGACACCCAAAAGAAGTTAGCATAAACCGACGGATCGATATCAGTCATACTATCAAGAGAGCTTTTCACATCGTCCAAGATCTTCTTGCATTCTTTCTGGTCACCTTGCTCAAGCTTGAACAAAGCTATCTGCGTCTCTACATAGCTGATCGGCTCACTGATCCGTGACTCTTTAGTTGCTCTAAGCTTCTCAATCACTCCCTGAAGATAACTAACGGCAGCTTCTTTCTCAGGGTACTGTCTGGAGACTACAACCGCGAAATGGGCAAGCTTCAGAAGGTTGATCTTCGTCTCAAAGTCGGTTATGAAGTTGTTGTAAAGCTGTATCAAAGCATCTCCAGCCTGATAAAGGGAAACACTTTAACAAATCAGTAAACTCTTTACTAAATCATGGTTTTAGCAGACAACATAAGAGCAAGACAAGAACATAGCAACACAAAGGTCTCTTAAAGAGCCAAACAGGAACATGGGTTTCTAGATATCTTTACGGTGAAAGATTCAAACTTTAAATCACAGAGTGTGATCATTCAGCAATGCAAAGCTTATTCAGTGAACATAATGAGCATTAACAAGTAGAAAACCTAAGACCCAGACAAGAACATAGCAACACAAAGTCTCTTAAACCTCTTAAGGCAATTAAAGATTCAAACTTTCAATCATAGAATGCGATCATTACCAATACAAAGCTTATTCAGTGAATTTGATATGCACCCAACTCATCAAAGTCACTGTCGGAAGGAATCTTTTAGATCTAATATAAACCCAAGTCGAGATCTATGAACCCTAATTCCCAAAACTACTAAAGGATGAGACTTTGAATTAGATAGTGGGAAAGAAAGTGACCTGAAAGATGGAGAGAGCGATGAACTGCTCGAGCTTGAGGGTGAGCTGGTGCCAGAGCTTCTTCTGGTACAGATCTGCGAGAGAATTGTACCACTCGGTGAGCTCTGGGTGCGCATTTTTCTGAGATTCGAGGTATTGTAGAGCAGCCATGGGAGATTCTCCTTCCTCGCAGATGAGAAACGTCTCGATCTTGTATCGGGTTGTGGGAGGAGTAGAGATTTCCGGAAAAACCTTTGCCTTTTAGTAAACTATTTTTCTTGTGCAGAAAGACAAGTATTTGTCCATAAATGTAATTAACAAATATTTAAAGGACCTTTTATGTAAATACCAAAAAAACTAGTGTTAAGTTACCGTTTGGGGCTTTAAAAGAATTCTGATTACAATTTACAACGACTCTACTGAATTTAAAACTTAGCATACGAAATGTTTATTGTTTCTTTCAGCCATGTAGCATAAACATTCATTCGCACAAGTGAAACACAGTTCAAAATGCGTGTGAACTCAAAAATGCTGGATCAAACTTCCGAATTGCCTCGAATAGGTGTCTGATAATTAGCGTACTAAAAGACTCGTTGGCTCGGAGTCTTTGCTCTTAAAAGAAAAGGTCAAGTATAAATCAGATGATCAGCGTTTGGATTTGGTTGAGACTCAGGCCAGCGATTCGAAATTGCTTGATTCAAAAGTGTAATTAGTTTATCATTCGATCTTCATCTTGTGTTAGAGTCACTGTGATCGAGTTTGTTGTGTGTTTTGGAGAAAAAGAATCTTGGCGTTATGGTTTTAGCGTACAGGAAAAAAAAAGCTGTGTTACCAATTCCTTGGTTTTGAGACTAGAGCAAGAAACTCAGTTTTACGATTCAGTTTAGGAGTGGCGAAGAGTTATAGATGCTGGATTGTCAATTCAACGATAGCCAAACATATTGAATGGCAAAAAGAACAAAGAAAAAAAAAAAGAGCATAAAAATAATCAGTTACACAAGGCAAAAAGTGGTAGTTTTGTCCAGAATCAGTTTAGCTCTAGAATCTTCCTTGGTGGTTCTGAATTGTTCTCCGAGTCCAAAATGAGCCATCAAAAGCCAAACAAAGTTGATGAGTTCACCACCTCTGTTGAGCTGAGCAGCATGCTGTTTTGAGTCACAGTGAGTTGCTGCATAGCAAAGCATCTCCACCCACACTTTGCTCATTACTTCCCACATCTTATCATTACTTACTTTAACTTGTATATCGCGCAGGTCCCTTGCTAGCATGCTCGCTCGGAGCAACACAGACTTGCTCCCATACCCTTTGGCGGTCTCATCACTTTGCTTAACGACAGACATAATCTTTTGACAGGCCGTCTTTGCATCTCCTAGATCCTCAACATCCTTCTTCTGAAATTGATTTATCGTTTTTCGAAGGTTTTTAACTTCTGCTGCTGCATCTTTGAATCTCACCTTGTCAATCCCCGCGACTGTTGACATCAGATACGGCTTCGCAATTAGAAGGTACATCATGTATTCCGAAAGAGTTTTGCTCAGCTCTTTCCATCTAGCATCTCTTTCTGCACAGGGTACATCTGTTGTTTGGTGTAAGAGCTCTGTGGCAATATGCCACACCAGGATGCTCTGATCATAGTCCAAATCAGTAACATACTGCAGCAGTTTCTCGTTATCAATCTCCACTTTCATATCACGCAGAACCCAGTCACCCCTAGCCGAGTATATTTGGCTGGCGCTTTCCATGCCAACTACAAACACGGATCGACGTTTAACCTCCTCAAATATGAACTCCCAAATCTCTTGAGTAAGTCGTTCATGAGATGTATAGAGTATCACATTTAGCAGATCTGAAATGCCATAAAATTCGAATATATAGGACCATAGTCTAAGGGCAAGCCTGGTAGGGTAAAAAAGATTATCCATCATCCAACATATCACCCGATGATTGTTGGACAGAGAAATGATATATATGTGTATCTTCTCGTGGAGGCCATTCAAGGCTTTGAAAGCTCTATGAACGAGACGATCTATGTACGAGCTTCTAATGATGGCGTCAAAGGAATTGTGTATGTAAGCCCTGGTGTGGTGGATGGTCTCTGGTTTTATCTTCAGGGAGGAGCTAATCAGGCTGTATGCATATATGTGCTCAGACCATCTCCGGAATATAAAGAGTCTATCAAGCACGCTGTGGCACAATTTTTCTTGCTTGTGACACTGACACTTCTTCCACTTCAGCTCCCTGAAAGATAGGAGCCAATTGAGAATTTTTTCAAAACTGGTGTCTAGCTCTTCCTTAGGCCTGCTACTCAATCTTGCAAATGCCCAGTCAGATAAACAGAATATGAGGATGGAAATGGAATCTAGTATGATTCCCCCAAATATCAAGACGTAAGTAAGGCCAACATCAAAGCCATCATATCCATCTTTCTTCGATGCTTTGAATATGTGAAGGGATGTAAACAGGCATCCTAAGGCTATACAGCGGAAAAGAACTCCAATCCAGTTGTGCAGGATATCAATTTTAGTGAATAAAGTTCCATACAAGAAGCTTAGTTCTACCTCTAGAATCCTCAAAGCATCTTCGGCCGACAGCAACTGGAAAAATTGCTTGCTCTCTATCCACTGTTGATAGCTATAGATGAAATCAACCACAAGACCTTTGTAGATGTTGAAGTACTTATAAGCATGTTGAACAGCCTCCAGATGTGTCATACATTTCCTTTTTGACTCTGACCTTCCTGATTCCTTAACTCCTTTCTCTTTCTTTGCCTCCGGGACCCTGACTAACTGGCTACGCTCTTTCAAGATCTTCCTAGTTTTGTATTCCTCCATGAACCGCGTGTAGTCGATTCCAGGTTCGGGGGCCTCAAGCATCGAGTCTTTGAACCTTTCTAGAGTAGCTCCACGCATTGCTATTATCCTCTCAAAATACTTGATGACTCCAGCCACAAGCATGAGTGAAGTTGGTACAAATAAACTGGTGGGTATTGATAGCAAAAACACGTAGAGAGTAGCAATGAATTGGCAGGCAAGACCAAACAAACTCCTGAGCCATAGCTCATTATCCTCCATTGCAAGAGCTGTGATTGTGTCAGGACCACCAAGGTGCAAGAGTAGGAACATTGCCCAGAACGCTAAAAGCTCGTTTGTCTTGGGCGACTCGTTTGCTTCAGGCTTATCTCCTGAACTATCTGAGATTTGTCCCACCGCATAATCAGCTGACCAATTGGCTAAAAGGTAAGCCGACCAGATGAGAAATTGAAAGGGTATCCTACGTGTTCGTTTTCGATTTGGTGAAAGAACAACAAGTGTTGCTTGAAGGGCAAGACTTGAGATTACAAGGCCACGGATGGTCCATTTTCCCCACATATCTGTCACTGCCTCCTGTATTACCTCGGCCATCTTTGTTGTTTCTGTTCTGGATCAGCAAACTGGAGATATGGTTTCTGCTTTTTTTTTAGAAGTAGTTCGTAGTTTAAAGAGACGACTGGTTTTCATCCCTAAGATGCCACTCCACGGACACCGAGCTGACAAAATCTTTATTTTAGCAAGATATCTAATTTGCTCCGTAGCATAAATAACTTTTTATTAATGGTATTTTAGTAAACAATGATATTATTCACGTAAGATACCATAAAACTAACTTTTTATTAATGGTATTTTAGTCCATACTTACATATTAAACTATATTAATATAACTAGATTTTGATCCGCATTTTTTAAAGCACGGATATTTTCTGTTTTAATAAAATTTAATTAAAGCTATAATTTTTATCAAAAAAAAAAGAATATAAAAATTATTTTATTAGTATTTCAAAAAATGTTTTATTATAATGTTTGATTTTTAAGTAGTGTGTTTATATTTGATTTATATATGGTTAAAGCTATAGATCTAGACATTTGAGTATAATTCAGTTTGAATTTAATGAAATTTTGTTTTTAACTAAAAGTTCTATGCAATCTCGTAAAAAGTTAAAAAAATACAATCATATATTGGTTAATCCACAAAAAACCCAAAATATCTAATAATACTTTTGAAACTTTTGACTAAATAAGTCTTATTTTTTAATATTATATTTTTTTTGTATTCGCTAGATCAGTGACACACGCATACATGTATAAAATTAGGTGTTTTGTCCGCACATGCGGGTACTTATTATTAGTAAATGCATTACTAACTAAAATGCTATAAATATATTTTTATTTTTATTTTCATTATTTTAATATATTAATTTATGTATTTTCTGTTTATAACTTTTTGAATTTTATAAAAGATGCTTTTGGATAACAACACAATATATATATAAGAATTATCTTTTAAAAATAAAAACTATTTTAATATATTAATTTATGTATTTTCTGTATATGAATTTTTCTTTTTTATAAAAGATATTTTTGGATAACAACACAAGATATATAGGAATTATCTTTATAAAATAAAATCTATATTTTAGATTTTGATTAATTCTTCTTGTTTTTTTTTTTTTTTTTTAGCTAATTTATATATATAGTTTATTCATTAAGGGTATAATCGATATTAGACACTCTAACTTTTAACGTGAGAGCCCCGTTGCGAAAAATCACTTCATATATTTTTATTTTTATTTTCATTATTTTAATATATTAATTTATGTATTTTCTGTTTATGACTTTTTGAATTATTAATTTATGTATTTTATGTTTATGAATTTTTGAATTTTAATTTTTTTATATAAAAGGTATTTTTGGATAACAACACAATATATATAAGAATTATCTTTATAAAATAAAATCTATCTTATAGATTTTGATTAATTCTTCTTGTTTTTGGTTTTTTATTTTTAGCTAATTTATATAGTTTATTCATTAAGGGTATAATCGATATTAGCCACTCTAACTTTTAACGTGAGAGCTCCGTTGCGAAAAATCACTTCGCAAATAATAGTATAGATATTTATCTGAATATTTATTTACATATTTAGTAATATTTTTTAATAGCTGAATAACATTCTTTTTTTAAAAACCTTTTTTCTTTAAACACAGCTGAATAACATTCTGATTTATCTTTTACCACCAAGTTCTATAGTTTTTTTTTCTTACATCCACCAAGTACTACAACGTACAAAGTAAGACATCTCACTACAAGAAAACAATTTTTTTACTAGTGCTATATTCGTGGTTAATTCGTCGTAATAGGACCTTTACGACGAATTAACTAGGAAAGCCGTTTCGTTGTTAAACGCCCGTCGTAATGCACTTTTCGTCGTAAAGTCCGCGTAACGTTACGAGGAACTCTGTTCGTTGTAAAAGACATGTAGAGTACTTCGTCGTAACCTCCACGTTAACCTTCCACGTAAAGTCCTCGTTCCTTTCCGAAGTAATAGACACGTAAAACTTCGATGTTAAGTCGATGTAAATTTACGAGTAGATTACTAGTAGAACATGTAAACTCGTAGTAAACATTACAACGAACTTACTTGTCATTCGATGTTAAGTCGTTGTAAAGTTTACAACGAAATTACTTGGTGTTTTTATATAATATAATTTTAAAATTATATATTTTTATTTATAAATTTCGTAATTTAAAATATAAAAGCAAAAATTTTAAAATTAAGATTGTTTAAAAAACATTATATTAAAAAAGTCAAAAAATAATATATAAATTTATAATACTTAAATTTATAATACAAAAGCAAATAAAATAAAATAAAACTACGGCATGTTGCTGCGGAGGTACTCGTCGGGGCGGCTGAGTTCCGGGCCGGGTCGACCGGTTGACTCAGGAGGATGCTGCTGCATTCCGAGAGCCGCTCGTCTTGCATTTAGCGCTCTCTGCATAACCGGGTTATCGGTGGCCACGATGTCCAACAAATCCTCAAGTGAGTCCAAACGCTCCTGCTGGGACCGCAGCTGAGAAGTTTCCTCATCCCGGCGCGAAATGTACGAAGAAGTTGCCCTTGGAACTTCGTTAACGGGGCCTATTCCCACCGTCCGTCTCTTCTTTCTATGAGCCACCTTGTTTCAAAAAAAAATTCATTAATATCGAAATAATAATTAATAAAATCGAATTAATAAAAACAAATTAAAATTTATTCAAAAATTTTACCTCTTCGAAAATCCGATCGACTTCTTCTGTAGTCAATGTGACGGGTGACCCATCGGGAGCCTGCTGGGTTAGTTGTGTCTGCCGCTTCTCAACCCGAGAAACCACATCGTTATAGAGTCTCTCGGAACGTGGATCCACAAAAACTCCATCTGGTGTGGCGTGAGTCATCCTGAATAGCTCAGTCAGAGATGGCATGACTCCGGTCTTCTCGGCCTACAAACAAAATAAAAGAGTTAATTTTTAATTACTTAATTAGCAAATAATTTTAAAAAATATTAAAAATAAAACTTACAACATCTAGACGAATCCCAGCATGAGGCTTCTGGCCGGATCTATGAAGCATGGGGTCATTTCCGTACTTATCCTTCGTTCTTCGGGAAGAAGAGCAGGAGTTGGACTTTTTGATGGAGGCAGGTAGGCTCCAATAGCGGATGAGACCATTCCATAAAAAGTTGGAGATCTCCTTGGGCTTCTCTTCATAACCATAGAGTTCCCATTTGTCCTTCCAATCCGAGACGGTGTTGCAAAGACGAGTCTTGGCTTTTGCTATAAAATCCTCCTTCACCTTCTCGTTGATCGATAATGGCCAATGCCACTTTTGCTGAAACCAAAAAAGATAATTTTAAAATATTAAAAAAATAATATTAAAATAAATATTAAATATTATAAACATATTTACCCCAAACATTTTAAACCACGTTATCTTCACGTGGTCTGGAGTCATACTCCAATTCGGATGGGGCTCGAGAAAGTACCCCTTCATCGTGTCTGAAACACTCCGGCTAACGCGGTTGTTAGCTCCAAACTTGGAAAATAATATAAATTATGAATTTTATAAATAAAAAAATTAAGAATTAAAAAAACCTTACCAATAAGTACTCCGCGGACGATCGGGGTCCAGAATATCTAAACCTTCTCGCCTCGGTTGGGCAAGAAGATCCTCCACAGTATAGACAGCATATGGTGCACTGGGAGGTACCCGCAAATCTGGATGAACCTAATCACTGCCTGCGGGAATGGTATCGGGATCGGGTGTGGGATTAGGACCGGGATGTCAAGTAGGACCGGAAGGTGGAGGCACCTCATGATATGGTATATCATTGCCGGGATAATATGCATGAGACTCCGGCACACGGTCGGAAGATGACGGGCCGGAAGACGATTTCCCGATACCATCAGTACCAAACAAGTCACTATACGAAGGAGGTGGTCTAATCGGTTTCGGTCTAGGAGTCATCTAAATAAAAAAATAAATATCATCAATTTATCTTAAACTTATTATCTAAACTAATTAATTACATAACATAATCATCTAAAATAACCACCTAATCATCTAAACTAACCACCTAATTAACTACCTAAACTAAAACTAAACTAAACTAAAAAAAAAAAAAAAAAAGAGAGGAGGTTACCTTGAGAGGGAGAGGAGGTAAGGAGGAATGAACGAGGCGAGCAGCCTCGTATGCGAGTGTGCTTATATAGATAATTTTCTTCCTCGTAAGCTCGTCGTAAATTAACAAGGCTTTTACCAGGCCCGTGTTTTCTATTACGACGAACTTACCAGGCCCGTGTTTTCTATTACGACGAACTTACCAGGCCCGTGTTTTTCATGTTACGACGAACTTACCAGGCCCGTGTTTTTCATGTTACGACGAAGTTACCAGGTCCGTGTTTCCATTACGACGAACTAACTAGGAAATGTATGAAACCCCGAAAATCAAATCCCTAAACCCCAAAGTTACTTATTCTTCTCTTCTTATTCTTCTTCTCTTCTTATTCTTCTTCTTATTCTTCTTCTTCTTCTAAATTTTTCTAAACCCTAAACTTACTATACTAAACAATATTTGTTAAACTTCTTATAATAAACAACATTTGTTACACATCGTTAATTGATATAAAAACAACATTTGATACATATTTTACAACATGTGGTACATATTTTACATCATTCGGAATCATTCGAGTTCTCATCAACATCAGGAGAATCATCATCGCTTATACCTTCGAATTCGTCTTCACATGTTTCTTCCATCACATCGTTGGGAAGATCTTCGTATTGATGATTATGCGGATCAATAAGAAAGATTTCATCAGTTTCTTGATCAGGTACTTCTACTTCAGTGACACACGCTTCTTCTTGCAATGGTGGTTCTTCCCCAGCAATAATTCGTCCACGAGGTGTAATCTTGATAACAGCTAACCAAGTTGTTCCTGAACTTCTAAGGCGAGGGTATGGAATGAAGCTAACTTGCTCGGCTTGAGAAGCTAAGATGAAAGGTTCGAATTTGTTGTATCTTCTTAAAGAGTTGACAGCCACAACACCGAATTTGTTAACCCGAACACCCCTATTCACAACAGGGTCGAACCACTCACATTTGAAGAGGACACATCTGAGCTTCAATAATCCCGCAAGTTCCACTTCAATAATCTCCTGTAAGATCCCATAGAAGTATGTTTCGCCTTTCACACATATTCCGTAGTTACTTGTTGCCCGACGACTCCCATAGTCGTATGTATGAAACGTAAAAACGCGTGTAAAATACATATGTGATGTGGTGACTTTCACTACTGGACCTCGGACCAAATCGTGAAACTGTTTGAATCGTGGCTTCTTGCAGAATCAACACTCTTCTAGCTTCTCATCATCTCTCCAGTAGATCATGCAGTTGTCGATGCAAACATCTATCATTTCCGATGGCAACCCAAGACTATAAACCAATTTCTGAATCTCGTAATAAGATTCAGCTGACACGTTGTCTTCTGGCAAATACTCTTTAAACAACTCGGCCCATGCATTCATGCAGTTCTCAGGTAAATTATGATCTGTTTTAATATTCATCATCCTAGCTGCTAGAGACAATTTAGAGTGACCTTCTCTACAACCAGTGTAGATTGGTTGATTTGCAGCATCTAGCATTTCATAAAACCTTTTTGCATCCAAATTAGGTTCTTCAACATGAACAGTTTCATCCGCTATTGTTGTAGTAGTTTCTAAAAATGCATCAGTAATCATGTCGTGAACCCTATCATGATCTACCATCTGTTCAACACCATGATTATTACTGACATTCTGAGAATTACTATTACTACTACTAGCTTCATTTCCTCCATAACCCTCTCCATGTTGAAACCAAATATAATAATGCGGTGTAAAAACTTTTTGTACTAAATGTTTCCAGACAGTTTCAGTACGGGCAAATTTTGAATTCTTGCATTTCTGACAAGGACAGGACATCTTACCACTTTCCTACGTGAGCGGTGTACAGGCTGCCTGGTTCATGAACGTCTCAAGCCCGCTAAGAAATGCATTTGTCACTCTACCGTCAGAATCTTTATGCGTATACATCCAACTCCGCAATTCGAAAATATTTCTTCCATCCGACATTTTTTGAGTTGTTTTTGTTTTTTTTTTTTGGTGTTGTGGTATGAAATGAGAAATGAGAAATGGTCATATATATAGGCGATCCACGAAAATTGGTAGGTGAAAATTTACAATGTATTAACAAGGAATATGTTTACAAGGATATTACATGTCTCTAACAAATAGGTTACAACGTCTTTACAACGACTTCATATACAAATTCAACTCGTGTTCACCTACTAGTTTTCGTCGTAAAGCACTAGTAAATTTACGACGACTTTACAACGAAAGTTATTTACTTAAACAAAAATAAAATGCGTGAACAGTTACCAGAACAATTCTTATAACTCCGAGTAGCTATTCATCGTTTTCTCGAAGAAAATCTACGCAAATCTGATAAGAACTGTTCTGGTGACTGTTCGCGCCTTTTTAATTTCTTGGAAATTCGATACATAAGTTATCGAATTCTTTTTCTTTCGTTTTTTTCTTGTTTTTTTGGTGTTTTTAGAAGTGATTATGAATGACATATATACAGGAAATTTTCGAGCTTGGTTAGTATAGAGTTAACAACGAATTTACAAGGAATCATTTTACTACGACTGTACAAGTTTTTTGTACATGCTTTACATCCATGTTGCAACGAATGTTATTACTTAAGAACAAAATTTTATTTACTATAAACGGTTAAACTTTACTCGTAATGTACTTGTAAATTTACTTCGTCTTTACAACGAGTCTTTCTTTTCCAAGTACCTTCGTCGTAAATTTACTTGTAGTTTACGACGAAAACGTTTCATTGTAACCTTACTAGTTCATTACGACGAATTTGTATTTCGTCGTAATCTATTTGTTACGTACACATAACATTAAAAGGAAGTATTTTCCTCATAATTTTTCCTCGTTAAAGGCGTGTTTTCTTGTAGTGTCTATTAGTTTAACTAGTTGAATATTCTCCGCGCAAACGCGGAATCGAGATTATTGTGTTTGCGTGTATTTTTCGATTGTTAGTTTAGTAGGTTCTTCTAATGATATTAAATAATAATGAAATGGAAAAAATGTAGTAAGAGTGTAAAATGAAAATATTATATATATAATATTTTAAATTTTATTTATATACGAAGTGAGGTTTATAGGAATAATTAGGTTATAATATAGTTTTTAGGTGTTTATTTATTTTGTTTTGTTTTTCTGTAAATAGTTTTTATATCATAGGTCAAAACTTGATATAATTATATATTATAGTATTTATATTTGTATTAAACGATTTATCAATTTGAAAATAACCTTAATTAAGTTAATATTGGTTGTTTATAGTTTCATTAGATATGTTTTTATATATGGTTTTTTGTAAGTTTGAGTTTTGTTCATAAATGATGTGGCATTTTTTGTAAGCTCAAGAATTTAGAGCTTGATAGGTTGTTGCAGTGAGAGAGCTTTGGTTCGTGATGTGTGTTACACATAGAGAATGATGTGTAGCTCAAGATTCAGAGAATATAAAGGAAACGCCAAAAACGATGATGTGGAATATTTTCCATATGTTTGGTTGACGAAATTAGGAGATTTATGATGATAAAATATAGGAAAATAATATATTAAATAATAGGAAAAGATTATTTAATATATATCTTGGTTTTACTTAGATTTTGTATCTAGGGTTTTTCACGTTGTAATTCTCAGAGGGAAACACAAAGGGTTTTGGGGTTTCATAGCTGAGTGAATTGGTAGGCTTGATCAACAAGTGTTGAGGCAAGCAACTTGGGTGTTTTAGGAATCGATCCGTGGCGAGTCGTGTAATTCGGATCAAACAAATCTGTAAGAGATTGTGTAAAGGATTTCTAATAAAAGAGATAAGAGTTTTTTGAAATTACTGTGTGCACTATATTTCTCGCTGTATCTCGATTCTACATATTTATCTATGGTGTCATCGACTATGGGAATCCATTCGCCATAGTTTGGAGTCGGTGATGAGGAATGTATTTAATGTAATTAATAGTAGCTATTAAAATATAAGAGAAATTACATATTCATTAAAATGTAAGAGAAATTACATATTCATTAAATAAATAACAAAAATACTTATATTTTTTTATATTTTATTTCACATACAATTTTTTTTGAAAATATATATTAGCAATATGTGAAATAATTTAATTTTTTGAGTTCCTAATCTATATTATTCAAGCCTCCTTAAGCTATCTACATAGGCAGCCACGTGAGTCTCAACTTTTTTATTTTTTTTTGTTTGTTCGTTTTTGGATCCCTTTTTATTATTTTTGGGTTTAGCTATATTATAATATGATAGTTTTAAGGTTTCTTAAGCCATCCGCGTAGGTAACCGCGTGATATTCATTTTTTTTATTGTTCATTTTTAAATGTTTTTGTGTTTGAATTTGTTAAGTTTTAGGGTTTATCCAACTATTTTGATCTTTAAAACAATAAGCTCAAAAGAAAAGAAAAAAACATAAAAACATTATAAACAAAAAATTCATATATTAATAACCCAAATAAAAAAATAAAAAATACATAATAGCTGCGTGGTTTAAATCCACACACTTGCAGACTTAATTAAACACCTTATATCATTCGGCTAAAATGTATTTCATTGTTCGTAATCATCTTATCAAGACTATAAGTTTTTAAAAAATACACGTGGAAATGATAAAAATGATGACGGGGCGTGCTGAGAAATGTAGAAAATGTATCTATATATATAAAGAATAGTTATCCCTCATTCTAGGATGCCACCTCATCAATTAAAGAAACAAGAGAGTGACATGTGTCTCTCTCTTTAATATTTACGTATGGGATTACTTGGGCTTTTATCATTTACAGTTGGATCTCTTATTTTCTGTTTGGGCTGATAACTAAACAGCCCAGAACCTTGGAGAATTAGGGTTACTCAGCCAATGTCTTCTACTGCAATGACGACTCGAGCAACAATGGAGATTTAAGCGAGTCAGACGAATCATCCTCCAGAACCTAGGTATCAAACAGCAGGCGTTTGGTGTTTCGTCCTTCACCTCCACCATCAGACGTTACAACTTTTCTTCTTACATCGGTTTTAAGAGATGTCTAAACTCCACCGACGCGAATCAAGCACGATGTCTCCAAGGCGGTTTTTTTACCTACAAAAAGTGTAAGTCTTCTACCCTTGAACATCATCCTCACATTTTGTGATTCTCCAGAAAACAAGCAAATCATGGCTAACTCATGTTCTTCTTCCTGATCGAAGGCTGGTCACTGATCATGCTCTGATTTTTGGAAGCCATTTCTTAAAATGCGGTGGAGTTGATATGATCTTATTCGATGCAAAGGTTTGAACTTTTTTTTTATCTCATGTTCTTAGTGTTTTTTCTAAAAAAAAAAAATTCCAGCAACCACCTTCGTAAGGATAAAAACTCATAAGAATATAACTTTTATCTAGATTTAATCTTCACTTACCCTATTTTTGTTTTTTCATAACGTTTTTTTTTTATAAAGATCTCTTTTTACATTGATTACAGTCAACCCTCATACCAGCCACCGGTTAGACACTTTCAGGGAACGTCTCCAGTCTGGTTCACTGTTTAAACTCACTGGATTTGATATCACTCGGTTCAACCAGAAATTCAAAGATTTCAGACTCACTTCTGAAAATCCGGCTCAGTGTGATTCAACCAATCTAGATGTGCTAACAGAACCAGATTCTCCCCATTCCTGAAGAACGATTTAGGTTCCGTGGTCATGATTCCTTCTTCGCCTAGCCAATACCAACACACCTCTTCTAGGTACAGCATCTTAAAGACTGTTTACGATACACTATCATTGAAACAAATAATAAATTAAGATGTTATTTTATAGGTACGAGTAGATGGGTGTTTCTTGAATGTAATTGAGATTGATATATATTACATTAAGTCTTTGATTTGTAGTTTGGTTCTTATTGGTCAGATTCTTCTTCGGCTTTAACAAAGTGATGAAGGTTTGTCTTGGTCGTTCTGCTTCTGATGAAATCCGTATTGCCATCTTTAAAGCCTGTAAGTTCTGTACTCTGCTTTGGAACAATAGTTAATTTATATTACTTGGTCTTTTCTCCCTGGTTGCGGTTGTATTTGGAATGTTTTTTCAGATGCTTCATGGTGATCTTGGACTTCTTATCATGGATATGCCAATGGAAGAGGTTCAAAAGGGATCATCTCTCAAGCCCTCTATGTTTTTATCCTACCTTGCTTTGTTGAAAAACGATATGTATTATATTTTTGACTATCTAAGTAAACCGTTGTTTTATTCTGTATTATGTAAATTAATATGGTTAAAAGAAAATGTATAAGAATTAAAACTTTCAATGGATTAAAAAGAAAATTATAGAAGGTAGAAATAATTTCTAATTCATATATTGTATATCATTATTTTTAAAATATGCTGCAATTGTCATTATTTTACATTTTCCAAATGTATATTTTATATTAATTATACAGCTTTCAAGTCAGGGTCAGGATATACAATTCACTGCAAACCATCAAACTTTCACCACCTCTCACATTATGCCTGTCCCTGACTTTGTTTCCCATGTAAGTTGCAACTTATATTACATCCTTTCCTTCTAAAAATCAAGAAATATTATATACATCTCTGTTTCATTGGGATGGAGATGTTGCTTGGGGCCATCTATGTCGTTAGTCGTTACTAAGGTTGATGGTGGTCGTAACGAGCGTGCTGAAACATCCACTGCAGGAACATCTCTAAGTGGTGTCGCCATCAAGAAACCGTAGGCATCTAAGTCTTTAAAGGTGGCCAAGAAGCGATGTAAGGAATATGTGAAGAACCAATGATTATGTAATAACGTTGGTTTTTATTTTAAACCATGTCCTCATATGGAGTTTGGTATGTTTTAAAAAAAAATCTAAAACTATAATAGAAATGCTTTTGAGTTTATCATCATTCTGACAACTCATTATATTTAACCGTATATGTTTACTTGCTTAGCGCATATTTATTCTTTTGTTCAGATATTATCTTACTCTTTTTCTAAACTAAAAACAGTAATTGGTATATTAAGCTGTAAGAACTTACATTGCATTCTGCGCTTACTCTTTTTCTGAACTAAAAACAGTAATTGGTATCTTAAGCTGTAAGAATTTACATTGCATTTTGCGCTACGCCCAGACCGGCCGTTGTATATTATAAAACCAAGCATTTGAAACTAAAATAAATATTAAAAATATAATGCTATTTATCAAAGAACGGTGAAGATTACTCTTATTTTAATTGTAAACAAAAAAAATTGTTATTGTGATCACATATTTCTTTCATTATTTGTTTATTTATAATATTATTTTAATCTATAATAATTTTTAAATATTTCATAAATTAATATAAAATAGTTTTGATTATAACTTCCCGCCCGTAGGGCGGGCCGACCCTAGTTATTATATATAAGATTAGTATTTTAAATGATGCATATAAATCGTTTTTCTATCGCTTAAGATATTAAGCTTAGTATTTATTTTTTATTTTTTTTGACAACGAAAGGCTGATCTATTACTCAAGCTTGAGGTGGTCTGGGAATCCAGACCGGAATAGAACAACCAACAAACAAAAGATCACGATAGAAGGATCTGGCAGTCTTAGCTAAGTGATCAGACACTGCATTTTGAGATCGAGGAACATAAGAGATTCTAAAATCTGGGAAGCAAATCTTTAACGTCGAAATCCTCTCCAGTTCCGTCGAAAATCTTGGCCATCCCTGAGGATTCATGAGCATTGCTACCAATTCTTTGCAGTCCGTCCCGAAGCTCTGACATGGCGAATGTTGAAGCATGTTCTCCATTGCCCACCGCAGCGCTTCCAGCTCCGAATGCAAAGCGGACTCTACTCTACTCATATTGCGCATCCCCATTAACTGGCTATTTCCATTGCTGTCCTTCCATTCCCAACCGCATCCAGAGAACTGGTCCATAGAGGTCCAAGAACCGTCTATCATACATATATCGCGCAGGCTTATGGCCTGGCTGTCACTGTCCCCGTTCTCATGTGAGCTTGCGGCTTCTTTCTCATTAGCTTGGAACCAGGCAAGACACTCACTCTCAGCATAGCGGGCCAAGTCCAGAGGATCTCTATCTATTCCCCTAAATAGCTTATCATTCCTTGCCTTCCAAAGATACCATATAATCCAAGGATAAGGATCCTTGTCAGAGTCTGAACCACAAATGATCTTCTTCCGCCAAAATAGATAAT
>CAKOAT010119376.1:13546-42268 GCA_932364175.1 Eruca vesicaria subsp. sativa | reverse complement strand
GGTTTTGGGCCAATCTCCACATCTGCTTTGCTAATAATGCCAAGTTGAACTCATGAATCATCCTGAATCCAATTCCTCCTTCCTCTTTAGATAAACATAATTTGTCCCATGTTGTCCAATGTAAGCCTCTCTTTGGCGGGTTCGAACTCCACCAAAACTGTGCAATGGCACTAGCCAAGGCATCACATATTTCCAAAGGAAGCAAAAAGCAAGACATAACATAGGTAGGTAGAGCTAATAGGATTGATTTAATCATCACTTCCTTTCCACCTCTAGACAACCACCTACCCGTCCATCCATTCACTCTGTTCCTGAGTTTATCTTTTAAAAAAGCAAACAGCTTACATTTCGATCCACTAATATCCTCTGGTATGCCTAAGTAGGTACCCATTCCTGTATCATTTTGGATCCCAAGTGTATCCTTAATCTCTTGTCTGACCTCAATACCAATCCTCTTACCAAAGAGTAAGGAGGATTTATCAAAATTGATGCATTGTCCAGAAGCTTGTCCATATTTCCGTACCACTTTCATCACTTCTTCACATTCACGGGGCTCCGCCTTACAAAAGAAAAGGCTATCATCAGCAAAGAGCAGGTGGGATATCGACGGACACGCACGCGTGATGCGCATCCCCGTTATCTTTCCCTGATTCTCTGCGTGATTAAGAAGGCTAACGAGCGCTTCCGTGCATAGAATAAAAATGAAAGGGGATAAAGGATCTCCCTGACGTAGACCTCTTCCCGGAACAATATTTCCTCGTGGTTGTCCATTCATGAGTACTTTATAATTTACTGTTGTTATGCATCGCATAATCCAGGTGATCCAGACTTCTGAAAATCCCATCTTCCTCATGGTGGCTTCTATGAAAGACCATTCCATACGATCGTATGCTTTACTCATGTCAGTCTTGATGGCCATCCTTTTATTACGTCCACTCGGTTTTGTTCGTAAAGCATGGAACAGTTCCTGAGCAATCATAATATTATCTGAAATCTGTCNTAGTTCCTTGAAATAGGAAGTCATTAACCATATGAGTTAAATCCTCCTTGACGATGTCCCAAAAATTTTGATAGAACAAAGCTGTCATGCCATCAGGTCCAGGAGCTTTCTCAGGATGCATAGCAAAGAGTGCTAATTTAACCTCCCACTCTGAAACCGGAGCTGTAAGTCCCTCATTGTCTGCAGGCGTAATCGTCGTAGTCACCTCAGAAAGAGCCTCCTCAATCTCTTCAGGGTTCGATGATTGAAAGATTTGGCGAAAATAACTGGTAGCAATGGCTACCAGACCTTCCTCATCCTCCACAACATACCTTTAGTTGAAGAGAATAAAGTTTGCATATTTAAACTCATTAAAACTATCTAACACGAATCCATATAACAATTTTACGGAAAGCTCAGTTAATAAAACTTAAACATACAGACTCATAACATTAAATAACTTCAAGATGGTTTACCATCCATGAACTTACAACCGGACAAAACATTCATTAACCAAGATTGTACGTGCTTTTCAAAAATTTTATGTTTTTTGTTTTTTTGGGTATGGATATCCAAACTATCTATTGTTTTGAGAAATAAAATGCTTTTTATGTCAAAAAATAATAGTTTATTTTATATAATGTTAATAAAATTTAATATAAATGAAAAATTTGAGTTAAACACGGATTAAAGTCTAGTGTTTTTTAACTTTAGTAGTTAATAATGAATATACTTAATTATGAAAATAAGAATATATAATATAACTTCTATATATATATAATTTATAATTTGTGATTTATTCAGTTTTCAATAAATTTGTAAATTGTGATTGTGTTGCCCCTTAGAAAGTATAATTATGAATATTTAAACTTTGTTGGAACTAATCGAAATAGGTTATATACTGTAGATCGAGTTAAATTCTGTGAATATTTTGCGTACCCCTAGATGCAACTCTGTTAATCACCATCAAGTTGGGCCTGAGATGCTTAAAGTACTACCTGGCAATTTAGAACAGCATTAACGCGGTATTCAACCCCCATATCTAGGCATTTATTGAATTAAAAGAAAAAGAAAATTGAGTTAATTAACTGAAAACGTATCCTAATTAAGAGAAGCTTGATACCGTGTCTTGAGACACGTGTTGTCTTGTGAGCGAAGAGAAGCAAACATGTGTCTCTCTTCCTTCTTCGGTTTCATCGAAATCACAGCAACTCTCTCTCCTTTTGGGTAAAGAAAAGCCAGGGTTATGGCAATCATCATCTAAAAAGAGCAAATACAATGAAGAAGGGCTGAGAAGTCTCACCATTTTGTTAACTTGTTACTCAAGATTAGCCTTTTGAAATATTTTGAAAGTATTTTTAAAAAAAAAAAACCTTTAGTTAAGAGACCTGCATTGGAGCATGTAAATTTATGGGTATATTAATTCGGTCTCTTAATTCACTTTAACAATTAAAAAGTATTAAAAATTAAATAAGAGACCCATTTAGAGTATATGGGTTAATGATGCTCTTAGTCCCGTCTGAAGTCTAAACAAAGACTTTTGAGACCCTTAACTTTTTATAAAGAGCAATGAAACTTAAACAAAGACTACTGAGTTAGTTGACCCAATACAAAGACTAACTGTGTTTATTTGCCTTTTCAATATCGGGAATAGTTTCACCTTTAACGAAGTTGTTTTATATTACTGGAATATTTTGTTTGACTTCTTGATCTCTGTGTTTAAATTGTTTACAAATTACAACTTTACAGTAGATGTGTACAACAATATTTAAAACCTGTTTACTTTCCAATTCGTCGGTGACAGCTGTTTTAAATATTCCGGCAGACAACTATGATCTTGAGAAATCGTTTCAAGGCTTCAAATGGAAAACGGATCCTTGGATCAAAAGAAACAAGAGTAAATTAAATGCATCTAACAGTATAAGTGTGTATTCGACGGATCTAATGGTCCAAAATACTGTACAAAATATGTTTAGAAAATATTGCAAATCTAAAATAATTTGTATTACAATCTGTTTTGATTAGTAAAACTATTTTTATTTTTTTTTAATAAATGCAGAAATTATCTAAATTAATTCAAAATATAATCGACAATTAAGTCAAAATATATATATATATAGGATTTTTGCAAATTTGACTCAAAACTCAAAGTCAAACACAAAACTAACTTTTTATCATATTCACCCCACATGTTTCCATTATTTACGAAAATGCCATTAATTTTTTTTTTCCAAAATCGTTTTTTTTATTCTCTCAACCTCATCATGTTCAAATATTTACAAGATTATCATTGCCATCAATACCCTAACTACCATGAACAACCAATTTGAAGATCTTAGTGCACCTAAAATCGATTTACACTCTCCACATTCATAAAAAAACTCAAGCTTTTGATTCAAAATTTTTTATGGTTGATAGAGCCATTCAAGTTTACTATTCTTTGTGGGTTAGTTTCGTTCGAGGTTCTGGGTGAGTTGGAGAAGACTTTGTGTGCTAAGGAAGTCATCTCACTAGTTTAAGGTATGAAATTGAAATTTTTAACAGATTTGTTTGCATAGAAGACTTATCCGTAAGTCGTCTGGCTGTAGAAAAATTACGGGTAAGTCTTCTGATCAAATAGACGACTTAATTCTAAGTCGTCTACCTTTGTTTGTTAAAAGAAATCTAGAGAATACCGTAGAAGACTTACCAATAAGTCGTCTAGGATAAACGGGTTAGTTTTGTATTTGACCGACTTGTGTCAGATATTTGATTTTTCCTGGCCGACTTACCAGTAAGTCGTCTCTGAGAAGACAAAATTTTCAATATTTTATTAAAGCTAGACGACTTATCTTTAAATCGTATCAGGTTAGTTTTGCAATTGAAAAATAAAACTTATATATTTTACTTCTCCCAGACGACTTACACTGAAGTCGTCTAGTCAGACGACTTACTTCAAAGTCTTTCAGGATAAGTAAAGTCGTCCAGATTTTTTTCCGAGATTCTGGTCAAACCTTGCTTATCTCTGACGACTTTCTCGTAAGTCATCAAACTACACAACTTTCAAGTAAGTCGTCTGGAAAAAGTAAAATATTTAAGTTTTATTTTCGTTGCAAACTAACCTGAGATGACTTATAGATAAGTCGTCTAGCTTTAATTAAATATTGATTTTTTTGTTTTCCCAGAGACAACTTACTGGTAAGTCATCCAGGAAAAGTCAAATATCTGACACAAGTCGGTCAAATGCAAAACTAACCAGTTTATCCTAGACGACTTAATGGTATGTCGTCTAGAGTTTTTTTTTTAATAAACAAAGCTGGACGACTTACAATTAAGTCATACCACTGAAAAGTCAATTGCAAAAATTACATGTTTGGATGACTTACTGGTAAGTCGTCTAAGTCTTCCAGACGACTTACTGGTAAGTCGTCTAAGTCTTCCAGACGACTTACTGGTAAGTCGTCTAAGTCTTCCAGACGACTTACTGGTAAGTCGTCTAAGTCTTCCAGACGACTTACTGGTAAGTCGTCTAAGTCTTCCAGACGACTTATTGGTATGTCATCGGCGTCAGTGTTTAGTAAAATTTTATTTTCTCTATGTTTACTAATGTGTTTTTATTTGAAATTTTGCAGATGATGCGTCGGTTACATGCAGTGTATGGAGAATGGTTGTTCAAAGATGGTTGTTGGGATTTTGTGGTTGATAATTTCAAAGGAGCGAGAATGTTTCTTTTGACTGAAGGTTCACCACATGATGAACTTGTTTCAGTGGCTCAAAAAGATTTTAACCTTGACATGAGAACAAAATCTGTGGAGATAACCTACTCACTTCCACCAGAAATAATTCAACAGATGGATCCAGACATCCCTCATATTCATGTTACAAGTGATAGACAAGTTCAAAACTTGCTCGAGATAACAAAAACACATGGAGTAAAGCTTTGTGTATCAAGCTGTAGCAAGATAGAAACGGTTTCAGAGGAAATGGAAGAAGTTGATGAATATTTTGAAAATGATGATGATGATTTGGTTAAAGATGAAAATCATGATGGGGAGGATGATGATGGGGAGAAGGATGATGGGGAAGAAGATAATAATATCTCTATTGTTGCCAAAGCGGACGAGAATGGTGAGGATTACAATGTTTATGTAAAGGTTAAAGATGAGGATGAGGAAGAAGATGATCATATGTGTTTTGAAGATTTCAAAAAGACATATGCTATTGAAGGAGGAAGATCGAATGGTAATAGTATCTATGTTAACCAGGGTTTTGTTAGCAAGGATGCACTGCTTTCAGAGCTGCGGTTGACAGTAGTGAGGCGTAAGTTCTCCTTCAGAATATACATGTCAACGAAAACTCTCCTTGTGTCAACATGTCGGGCTAGTGGTTGTGGATGGAAGATCAGAGGGAGTGTGAAACATGGGACAAATACGTTTTGGGTAACAAAGTATGTGGGAGCACATACATTCTCAGTTGGAGACCAAATCACTCAACGGAGACACTGTACTCTGAGTATGTTGGTAGGATTTTCATTGATCATGTTGAAATCATTGATTGGTTGACTCCGCAACATATCACTGATGCAATGAATAACATGTTTGGCATGACGCTTGATTACACCACTTCATACAAAGCACTTTTATATGAACATACATTGGTGAGAGGGTCAGCAGAAGATGGATATTCGCGTCTGCCATCATACTCAAGCAAATCCTTAGCAAATCTTGATTCTATCACGGCTATAGAACTTGATTCTATTAATAGATTTAAGTATCTATTTCTCTTTTTTAGAGCTTCTATCAAAGGTTAGTATCAGAGAAGGGTCATTGTGGTGGATGGGACTCACCTAAGTGGGAAGTATGGAGGTGTTTTGTTAGTTGCAGCCGCACAAGATGAGAATTTTCAGATATTTCCATTAGCTTTTGGGATCGTAGATGCTGAAGATGAACCTTCATGGGAATGGTTTTTCATAAAATTGGCTACTTGTGTATCAGATGAGCAGCCTCTGGTGATAGTCTCCGACCGGCACACAGCCATTAAAAGTGCGTGTGATAAGGTGTTTCCTTGGATAACCCGAGGAATATGTTATTATCACATTCAAGATAATATTTTCAAAAAGTATAAAGGGAAACCTCTCTTTTACTTGGTGAAAGATGCTGCGTATGCTCATACGGTTTCAGATTTTGACCGGTACATGACTGAGACACAGAGTGCAAACCCGGACCTTGCAACGTATTTGGAGAATGTCGACATTAGCCTATGGTCAAGGGTTTATTGTCAGGGGTACATGTACAACATAAGAACAAGCAACATCGTTGAATCTATTAGTTCCGCACTGAAGCGAGCTAGAGGATTTCTGATTCAGTTCCTGTTGGAGTTCATAAGGGAGAAGCTAGGAAAATGGTTTTGGAGGAGAGAAGATGCTTTGAGTCTCCTAACAGATCATAGTCGGGGTGTTGGATACTTGCTTGATGTTCGATCGGAGATATCAAAAACGATGAGGGCCCAACCAATTTATGGATGTAAATTCTTTGTGAGAGGTGGCAAAATAGACTGTGTGGTTGATTTGTAGAATGGAAAGTGTGATTGTGGTGTCTATTAAGTGGATAAAATACTTTGTTCTCATGCTATAGCTGCTGGATCACATGCTCGTGTGCATATCTCCACACTTGTACATCTAGTGTACTCAAAGAATTATTTGTTTGCAGGATACTCAGAGAATATATATCCTTGTGCTGGACAACAAGCTGAGGAACGCACATGCGATCCTCTGGCCGAAAAGCGTAGTCCGGGGAGGCAGAAGAAATCAAGATGGCAATCTTGGTTGAAGCTATCCCGGATGAGAGGACGCAAACTTCGGAAGCAACACATGGTTTATAGATGCTCAGTATGCAAAGAAATTGGCCATACAAAAGCACAATGTAAAGAATGACCTTTAATTAAGTAGTCCAGAAGGCCTTTAATTAAGTCATCCAGAAGAATTTGGGTTATGAATCTATGTATTAAGAATTTGTGTTATGAATCTATGTATTAAGAATTTGTGCTATGAATTTTTGTTAGACTTCTCAAACGACTAATAATTAAATCATCTGAAAATGCTTCCATCTGGAAGACTTTCAGACGACTTACTTATAAGTCTTCTACTAAGTCGTCCAGGCTTTATGAGTATGTATTAAGAATTTGTGTTATATTTCTCAAACGACTAATAATTATGTATTTGAAAATTCTTCCAGCTAGAAGACTTTTCAGACGACTTAATTATAAGTCTTCTACTAAGTCGTCCAGACTTTATGAGTATGTATTAAGAATTTGTGTTAGACTTCTCAGACGACTAATAATTAAGTCATCTGGAAAGTCTTCCAACTGGAAGACTTTCCAGATGACTTAATTATAAATCTTCTACTAAGTCGTCCATGCTTTATTAGTCTATGAATTTGCACTATCAAATTTAAGGAGGTTCCGAAAGGTCACTGCACAAACTTACAGTTAAATCGTCCAACATTCCAGACGGCTTAACTGTAAGTCATCTATGCAAAAAAAAAGGCTACAACAAACAAACAAAACATACAAACATCAGCCTAATCATCAGCCTAATCAACTTCAAATAGAAGCATACAAACATAAGCCTAATCTATCACCCATCATAAGCACCTATATTTTCAAAATTATCCTTGTTTTCCTTCTCATGCTGGCCAGGGAGCTCTTTAAATATATCCACCGCCATCTTGTCCCTAATAGCCTTCACGTTGGCGTTGGCCTTAGCAAAGTCTTTTTGATTAAATGGCATCCCAAGAGTATGACATTCAATGTATTTTAGAGCGTAGACGCCACAATCACCAGCTCGGGCCTGAGGTATATTGGATTCACGTTTAAATATGAATGGCTCCAGGGAGTATTTGGCACGCAGTTCATCAGAGGTAGTGCACTTAACAAGCAAATAAGGGATCATGTAGAGAAAATGCTTTATTATCACAGCGATTTTTTCGTCGGAGATAGAGGAATAAATGTTGTCCCAGACGACTATGTGTCTCTCAGGGATCGATATCCACATAGCAATCCAATAACAGTCGTTGTAGTTCACTGGCGCATATATATCATCAATATCCACCCCCACATCTTGTTCGACTGCCAAAATGATGGTATAACGCCTGAATAATAATTAAACGCTCCACCAGGGAGTCTTCTTCCTAAACCGTTGTGATCACACTCTGATTCCTTAAAATCGGAGTAGTTGAATCTCGATTTCTGAGAAAAAAAGATGATCAAGAAAGAAAATCCTCTCGCTCATGAAATCTTGTGGCTTAGCAGCGTACCTCTTCCTCAACACATTAATCCAAGCATCAATATGCAGCATTTAAAATAATACAAGTTAGAAGATATCCGACGACTTACTAGACGACTTACCATTAAGTCGTTTGGTAAGTATTCTACGTAGAAGACTTATCATTGATCTTACTAGTAAATCATCTGATAAGTCGTCTACAAATAAGACTTATCAAATGACTTACTAAGTCGTCTGGTAAGTCATCTACAAAAAAGACTTATCAGACGACTTACTAAGTCGTCTGGTAAGTCGTCTATAAAGAAGACTTATCAGACGACTTAATGGTAAGTCGGCTGGTAAGTCGTCTACGTAGAATACTTTACAGACGACTTACTGGTCGATGATATAAATCATAGAAGAAGACTTACACAGTCTTCCAGCCAAGATAAGGAGTTCCGGAGGGTGTGATACCACTTAGTTGGTGATGTACGTGATTTTTTTGTCGAGAGGTTTGTTATACTCACTGCAAACGCAAAATGTTGAAAATCAATCAGTTTTGTAGACTAAAGCAAGCTATAATGTTGAAAAGCAATGACATACAGATCAGTTTTCAACCAGGCAAAGAGCTCCTTCAACTTGTTCCTGTTAAGTGGTCCAAAAGTACCGGTGACTTCCTAGCAATCCATGGTCCACTTTCACAGTCTCTGATTATTCATGAGTTTAATTATGTTCTCCGTGGCCGATTCCTTAGTAGCATCAGCATCCCATTTTGGAAACATTTCACCAATGTCCTTCTCAACAAAATTCATCACCTTAGTCTGCAGTAAATAGAAAATATAAGGAGAGAGAGGCTGCCTTTGCCTTTAAATACATGACGAAGCTCGTCTTAGAGAAGTGCTTAGGATTGCGAATGCTTGTGGAGCCATTACGTGAAAGCTCTGTGATTTGATAAATGGCGAAAGATCTGTGATTTTCAGAAGAAGAGTGTAGTTGTTGTTGTAGTCTTGTGGAGTCACGAGATCATGTTGTTGTTGTTGAGATCATTTATGTGTCTGTGACCATTCTCTTCTAAATTTCTTTATCATTGTAGTCTTGTGTCACGACTTTATAAATCAGTAACCATTCTTTTATTTCTCAACATATTGAAGTTTCCATCCTTTTTCTTGTTTATCTCATTTTTTAAACCATTCTCTTTCTAATTAATAAACCACCAATAAACTCTTTTAGTTAAGTGTCTCTTAACAAAATTTCTTATCTACATTTTAATAGTTAAAAATTGATTAAGTCCCACTTAAAAACTCCTTAAGGGTTTTGATAATAAACATGCTCTAAACGTCATGGTAGAATTTAAGAGCATGTACAATGCTGTCTCTTAACAGCGTGTTTAGGGAATAAACGTGATTAAAAAAAACAAAAAGAAGACAAAACACGAAGCCACGTTCCTTAATTAGGAGCACGATGATACCGTATGATAAGGGCACGTGTCACACAACTATTCAAAGTGGAAACGGTGGAGATGCGTCTTCTTCTCACTTCTTTCATTTCCCCTCTTTTGTTTTCTCCGTTTCGACGACGAGAAAGACGATTCATCACGTATCGGTGGCTCTTCTCTATCGACTCCGGAGCAACGCCTCCTCTCTCCGGAGCAACACCTCCTCTCTCCGGAGCAACGCCTCCTCTCCTCTGAGTCGGTGGCTCTCCTCGGCGATACGGCGATGTCTCAAACGGTGGTTCTCTGGAGCAATGGAAAGCGACGATCTGTCAAGTGGTGGCTCTAAGAAACACATATCAACGCCGTTGGTTGTTGTTCAGATGAAACTGAGGTAACTGTCGATCTGTGAATTAGGTGGTTGGTTTGTTTTGGTTGTTTTGGTGGTTGATATTTTTTGGTTGTTGATTTGTTTTTTAGTTTGTTTCTGTGTTTCAGTCATTACATGAATGGATCAAGACGCACAATCTATGTTCAATCCAGAAAAGAAAAACGATGATCTCAGGCGTATGAAGGGGTAATATTTTGGTCATTTAGTTATGTCTCTGATTGAGTCTTTCAATTTTCCATGATCCCATTTGTTTATTATTTGCTAATTTGTTTGTTTGTTTCTTCCTGTCTTTGTCTTGGGAGTTGGATGGATGAAGACGCATTGTCAAAGGCGTAGTCTTGATGATAGAGGTAAACATTTATCTTTGCTCTGTCCAATAGAGTAAAGCATTATCTTAGGTAATTGTTAGGGTAGGGCATTGAAATGAATCGAAACAAATTGAAGCCTTGGTAATAAATGCTTTGGTTAGGTTTGAAACAAATTGTACTGTGTTGAAGTTTATAGGAATATGTCAAGTCGGTTTAATATATATGGATGGTGGTTGCGATCAATGCTCTAATCCTCCTATTTCTTATATTAAACTCTTCTCTTTTTCCCTTCTCAAATCGTCTCTTGTGTAGTTAATGGTGTACTGGTTGAAGTTTATAGGAATATGTCAAGTCAGTTTAATATATATGGATGGTGGTTGTGATCAATGCTCTCATCCTCCTCTTTCTTCTATAAAACTCTTCTCTTCTCTTCTTTCCTTATCAAATCATCTCTTCTGTTCTTTTACCGTCTCTTTTTCTCTTCTCAAGTCGTTTTTTTCACCTCTGAAATGGATTACAATCCGTTTTCACAGTCATCAAACTTTGTTGGACTACTTAATAGTCAACAAAGTATTTCATTTGCTCCACCTCAAGTTCCAATTCCAATCCCGGATGATGTTGGTGAGCGTCTCTTACGAAGGAAGTGGTCCCCCAGTGATGATATTCTTCTGATCAGCTCGTGGCTAAACACCAGCAAAGATCCGGTTGTTGGCAACGAGCAAAGGTCAGGGGCATTCTGGACTCGAATTGCAGCGTACTTTGCCGCTAGTCAGACGGTTCCTGGCAGCGAAGGAAGAGAGCCTTGTCACTGTAAACAACGCTGGCATAGGATCAATATTTGGTCTCCAAATTCTGTGGTGCGTATGAAGCTGCTAAAAGAGAGAATGGTAGCGGCTGTAATGAGAATGATGTGTTTAAAAAAGCTCATGCAATATTCTTCCAAAACTATGACAAGAAATTTACCCTCGAGCATGCTTGGAAAGAGTTGAAGAACGACCAGAAGTGGAGTGAGCAATCTTCAGCAAAAGGAAGCTCTAACAAGAGGAAGGGTGATGACGATGGAGAAAGCTCGAACTCTCAAGCTAGTGAAACCAAACGTCCCGTAGGTGTTAAGGCAGCGAAGGCCTCTGCGAAGAAGACTACGGTACAGATGAAAGCGCTTGAAGAGTTTGAAAGTATGTGGACCATTAAACAACAGGACTTGGCGCAAGGGATAAGCTCTCGAGGCTGACCCTACTTAACTCTCTCCTAGCAAAAACAGAGTCTTTAGCCGACTATGAAGAAGACTTGAAGAAGAAACTCATCAGTCAAATTAAGTTTGATTAGCGTAAGTGTAGTTTAACTCTGATTCTTGTTCATTTTTACTTTTATTAAGTCTGATTATTGTTCTTGTTTACTTCTCTGTTTCAGGTCAGGACAGTGTGAAAAGATGGAGCAATGGAGTCTCTGTGGTGCTGTGGTGTTGGACTTTTGTGTCATAGAGCAAGCAAGTCACGGAATGGTAGTGTAGTAGTTGTGTCTTTTTAGTACTACTGTCTTTTAGTACTGGTTTACTGTTGCAAGTCACGGAATGGTAGTGTAGTAGTTGTCTTTTTAGTCACGGATATTTGATGTTTTCAGTTCTTCTGTCACGGAATGGTAGTGTAGTCGTTGTCTTTTTAGTTGTCTTTGTTGTCTTTGTTGTACTTTTTTAGTTCTTGTGTCACGGAATTATCTGTTGCGTTGATGTTTTATCACTTTGGTTCCCACTCTCTATATATTAACTCAGTCAAGTTGATGTTTTATTCACAATCTCTCGATCTCACTTATCTCACAATCTCTCTATCTCACTTATCTCACAATCTCTCTATCTCACTTATCTCACAATCTCTATATCTCTCTATCTCACAATCTCTCGATCTCAATTTCGAACAAAGGAAACCAATCCCATTCTCTGCCTCTTTGCTAAACCAAGACCATTCTACCAAACACATTCTCACCAAACACATATCATATATGGCTTCTTCTTCTAATAATACATTTGATGGATCAGTTGATGATGCTTTTGATCAGCATTTTGATCAACATTTTGATCAACTTTTGATCAAACGTTTGAAAATTTTTCCATTGATCATGGTGAGCAAAAAAGAGAGAGAAAAACAAAAAGAATTTATATCCAGAGGCATCGTGAAGAAGGTGATAGATGTTTATGGGATGATTATTTCAGCGAAACACCAACATATCCTTCTAATATATTCCGACGACGCTTTCGTATGAACAAGGGATTGTTTACGCGCATCGTTAATCGACTCTCCAATGAAGTCGAATTCTTTCAACAAAAGAGAGATGCTCTCGGCAGGCGTAGTCTCTCTCCACTTCAAAAGAGTACAGCAGCCATTCGTGTCTTGGCATATGGTCATGCGGCTGATGGGGTCGACGAATACCTCTGTCTCGGAGAATCTACTACCCTCTCATGTTTGGAAAATTTTGTGGACGGAATAATTTCTTTATTCGGTGAAGAGTACCTTAGAAGACCAACACCTGCTGATCTTCAACGTCTACTTGATATTGGTGAGTATCGTGGCTTTCCCGGGATGATAGGAAGCATAGATTGTATGCACTGGGAGTGGAAGAATTGTCCCACCGCTTGGAAAGGACAATATTCTCGGGGATCGGGTAAACCAACAATCGTTTTAGAGGCGGTTGCTTCATATGATCTCTGGATATGGCATGCGTTTTTTGGACCTCCAGGTACTTTAAATGATATCAATGTTCTTGATCGCTCACTTGTTTTTGATGACATAATAAACGGCGAAGCTCCGCAAGTCACATACTATGTCAATGGAAGAGAGCATCGTATGGCTTACTATCTCACCGATGGTATTTATCCGAAATGGTCAACTTTTATCCAATCAATTTCATTACCACAAAGCCCGCAAGCAGTTTTATTTGCTCAAAAACAAGAAGCTGTCCGAAAAGATGTCGAGCGTGCTTTTGGAGTCCTGCAAGCTCGCTTTGCCATTGTTAAAAATCCAGCAATTTTTTGGGATAAAGTTAAAATTGGGAAGATTATGAGAGCTTGTATTATACTTCACAATATGATAGTAGAAGACGAACGAGATGGATACACTCAATTTATTCAGAGTTCCAAGAAGCAGAAGACAACGGAAGTTCACATGTCGATCTCTTGTATTCTACAAATATGCCTTCAGATATGGGCAATATGATGGATGCTCGAAAAACAATTCGTGATCGACAATTGCATCAACAGCTGAAAAATGATTTAGTAGAACATATATGGCAAAAATTCGGACATAATCAAGACAACTACTAAGCTGTGATGCTTCTCTCAAATTATTCTACTTTGTTTTAATAATCTTTGTTTCATGTTTTATTTAAAATCAATGTTTATCTTTAATAATATGTTTTATTTAAAAATTTTTTTAAAAAAAATTATTATTTTTAATTATAAGAAATCTTAATTAAGAGATTAGCATTGGAACACAATAAATGTTCCCGTCTCTTAACCAAATCTCTTAGCCCATAATTACTATTAAAAATTAGTTATGATACCTATAATGGGTATTTAGGTTGTAAGTGCTCTAAAGTCTATCGTGCTTTAGAATAAAATAAAGAAAAAACAATGAAAAAGCAGGAGAGAGGAAACAATCGATTGGGTTCCAAAAAAAGAGAGGAAACAATCGATTTTTTCCCCCTAGGGTACTCTAGCTTCTTCAGGAAAACTTTTAAACACAGTTGTCATCTTCTTGGTGACCATTCTCTTTTAAATATCTTACTGAAAAACCTCAGTAGATTATCTTGCCGATAATGATGAGCTTAACGGACATAACATTACAACCAAAAAGACAGAAAAATTACTAAACAGGGAAAAAAACTCAGAGGAGACTTAGACAGGAACGTAAGCTGTGAAACAACGAGAAGAACACAAGTAAATAGCATCGTCAGTATTAGTAGTTGTAGACATCACGAGCAACGGTTCGTAGCAGTCATTGTGGCAGTTGCTACAACGTAGTTGTGGTGTCCAGTCATTGCAAACCACTTTATATTCACATCCATCTGATATGAAACTCAGCCATGGTCTCATGTGTCTGAAACTTCCAACGGCACAACTGGTGTGAAGAACCGGACCACAACTGAGACACTTGTAGTAATTACCCATTTCTTCAATCTTTTTTTCGCATACGTCACACAAGTATTGACCAGTAGCGTCTTCAAGACCAGTGTGGATGCTGAGCAAATGCTCATCGTACTTGTACTTGGCCATACTGGGCAAGACTGCACATGCGAAGCACAAATGTAGATTGCATTCCAAACAACTTAGCACATATTTAAGTCCTTCAAGACCGCAGCCGATGCAGATTTTGGCATTCTCGATCTCATCTGTTGGAACGTCGTCTAGAAATAACGGATGATCATGACAATAGACCTCAAAGGGTTCAGTAACTGAAGAACATCTAATATCGAATTCAACGTCACACTCCAAACAACGATAGCTAAACCCATTAAAATGTAACTCACAAGCATGACAACGAGAAAGGCCATTAGGACCACCTAGCCTTTCATCGTCTGAACAAAGAGTAAGTGGGTGTACATGTAGAAACGTAGTTTTATGCTGTGGAAGAAGAGCACATCGCTGGTGAAGAAAGAAATCGCATTCTTGACACCTGTAAAAGGTCTCAGTTGCTATGGGAAGAGCACATCCACAGCAAATAGCAGCGTCTGTATGTTCATCTTGGTGTCTTAGATAATGGTGTTTATGACTGAAATGAAGAATTAACGTCTCGTCAAGTGCGAAGTATAATTGCTCACCATTCTCCTCGTCTTTTCCTTCCGGATTCATCTCGAGCTCTCTGCCGTCCCACACGTCTCTTCTTGTTGCACACGTCGAGTGAGTTGCGAAATTTGGACAATGGTGACATGAGTAAGCACCATATCGCCCCTCCATACCCTGGTGACAAACTCCACAAGTCCATTTCCCGGGGCCAAGAAACGAAGTATAAAACATGCGGTGGTCGTGACGGTTGATAGATATAACGCGTGGAAACTCTATGCAGTCTTTGTGTGTCATGAAAGAACACTTGAGACATACATATGGAGATCTATCGCCAGTAAGTCCACAAGCATTACAAGTGAAGGAGACTTGTGTGGGCAAGAGAGTGAGTGTATGCTCATGGATCTTGCTCTCCTCGATAACAACTGATGGTGGATTCTCTGCACAACCAAGATGTGCAGCAAAATCGCACTGACAACATTCATAACCAGATCCCACTAAAGTTTCTCCGCATAAACCACATATTCGACTGTTTTCTTCTTCTTCAGACGAAAACTCTTTAAGGTTCAACGGGTGTGGATGACTGGGAAATTCCACTGCATTCATGGTGGATACAAGCAGTTTTTTTTTTTTTCTCTCTTTGGATGCATCCAAGTTATGAGTTTATTTTGTTACCTTAATACTTCTCCCCTTTCATTTTACTTGTCATTTTATATTTGTCCACATAAATTTAAAAATCATTTAATTTTCAATAAAAAAAAATATCATTATCTATACACCTAACCATATTTAACCAATAGAAAAATAAATAAGAGATTAAACTTAATAAATTTTGCTTACAAATTTTAAAATAATACTTATATTGTAACAAATATTTTTTCTACGGCAACAATTAATTTGAACCTGAAGGATTGCTGATTAGAAAACTCACATTGTCGTCTACCTTATAATTTAGTTTGACCTTTTTAGAAAAAATGAAACCCTAAATGTATTTTCTTGTAATCATGTTTCTTTTGATTTGGTTTAATTATTTTAATTTAATTGTATTTAGACTTTAATAGAGTTAAAATTATAAAGACTGATAAAAATCAACATGTTGATTAACATAACCGAAAAAATTAAATAAAAATTTAATTATTTAGCTATCAACATTTTTTATTTGAGTAGTATCCCTTAGTTAATTTTGCTTTTGTCAATGTACTCTTACAATTAATATATATATATATCCAAAATATGATATATACGTTGATGAAAATTATATTAGTAATTATATTAAGTTTATCTTTATTAATGCGATGTCTATACTATTATTTGCAAAGTGATTTTTCGCAACGGAGCTCTCACGTTAAAAGTTGGAGTGGTAAATATCGTTTATATCCTTAATGAATAAAATATATAAATCAGCTAAAAATTAAAACGAATTTAATACTTATTTGATTAGATAAATGATTTAAATTAATAATAATGATAATAATTATCCATAATCTAAATATATATTTAAAATAAAATAAATAGATAATTCTTATATATATTGTGTTGTTATCCGGAAAATATATTTTTGATAAAAAATCAAAAACTGAAAACACATAAATAAATATTCATAAAATAAATTTTTTAATTGTATATAATTCAAAAGAGAAAATTGAAAAAGTACAATTTAAAATAATATAATAATATAATATAATGATATATATTCGTGAATTTATTTTTTGCCTCTAAACTCACACGTTAAATTGAATTTATGTTTATATTTTATATACTTAAACCTTAAACATGAATCGTGAGAAATAAATAACAATAATCAAATAACAATGATCATTCAAAAAGAAAGAAATTACGTTTTTGACAAAAATAAATTCAAATATATTGTATTATTATCCAAACTAATTTTATTCTTTCTGTAAGATCAATTTTTGAGTGTATATTTATCGATTCAATTTTCAAATTGAATGATAGATTTCTATATTTTTTATCAATTAAGAAGAAATGAAATATACTTTAGATTTTTTAAAATTTTAAAGGAAAACATAGATTTATTTTTATTTTGTGAATAACTTTATCAATGTAAATAAGTTTAATGTTTTAGATCGAATTATTTGGATTCAAATAATCATTTATTTTGATAATTTTTTAAATTGACTTAAATATAATTAAGTCCGCATGTGCGGGAAAAACACCTATTATATATTACTTAATGAAATAAAGACTAAAATAGCACCAATTCAAGTTTTTGTCCCCAAACTAACATCCAAGACTAAAAGTCACAAAATAGGTTTCATTAAGGGATGATTTACTCTTATGTCTATTCTTTGATTAATAATAAAATAATAGATTAATAGATGATTTCTTCTTATGCCACTTTTTTGACTAATTTACTCTAAAACCCTAAACCATGAAACTTCAATTCTAAACTTTAAACCCTGAAATTTCCACTATAAACCCCGAAATATCAATTTTACAACCCTAAACTTTGCAACTTCAAATTTAAACCATAAACCTTAAAACATCAATTCTAAACCCCAATCATTGAAACTTCAACTCTAAACCCTAATCATGAAACTTCAACTCTAGTCCTTAAACCCTGAAATATCAACTTTAAAACCCTAAACCCTGAAACTTTAACTCTAAACCCCAAACCCTGAAACATCAACTCTAAAACCATAAAACCTGAAATTTCAACTCTAAATTGAAACATCAACTCTAAGACTTTAAACCCTAAAACTTCAAATCTAAATCCTAAATCCTGAAACATCAACTCTAAAACCATAAACCCTGATGTTTTACTTCTAAACCCCTGAAACATCAACTCTAAAAAACTCTAACTCTAAAACTTCAACTCTAATCCCTAAACCCTAAAATGTCAACTCTAAAATCCTAAACTATGAAACTTTAACTCTAAACCCTAGACCCAAAAATATCAATTTTAAAACCCTAAAACCTGAAACTTCAACTCTAAACACTAAAACATCAACTCTAAAATCTTATACCTTGAAACTTCAAATCTAAACCCTAAATCTTGAAATATCAACTCTAAACCATAAACCCCGATGTTTTACTTCTACTCCACTGAAACATCAACTCTAAAAACTCTAACCCTAAAACTTCAACTCTAATCCCTAAACCCTGAAATATCAACTCTAAAACCCTAAACCTTGAAACTTCAACTCTAAACCCTAAACTCTGAAACATCAACTCTAAAACCCTAAAACCTGAAACTTCAACTCTAAACCCTGAAATATCAACTCTAAAACCTTCAACCGTGAAACTTCAAATCTAAACCCTAAATCCTGAAACATCAACTCTAAAACCCTAAACCCTGATGTTTTACCTCTAAACCCCTGAAACATCAACTCTAAAACCCTAAACCCTGAAGCTTTAACTCTAACTCTGAAACATCAGCTCTAAAACCTTAAACACTGAAACTTCAACTCTAAACCCTACACCCTGAAAATCAACCTCTAAAACCCTAAACTCTGAAACTTTAACTCGAAAACCTGAAACATCAATTCTAAAACCCTAAACCCTGAAACTTCAACGTTAAACCCTACACCCTGAAAATCCAACTCTAAAACCCTAAACTCTGAAACTTCAACTCTAAACCCTGAAACTTCAACTCTAAACCCTAAACCCTAAAAATCTAACTCCAAAACCCTAAGCCTGGAACTTCATCTCCAAACCCTGAAACATCAGTTCTAGAACCCTAAATCTTAAAACTTCAACTTTAAACCCTAAACCCTAAAAAATTAATTCTAAACCCTGAAACTTCAACTCTAAACTCTAACCCTAAAATTTCAACTCTAAACCCTAAACACTGAAACATCAACTCTAAAACCCTACACCTTGAAACTTCATCTCTGAATTCTAAACCCTGAAACATTAAATCTCAAACCCTAAATCTTCAAACTTTAACTTTAAACCCTAAACATTGAAACTCCAACTCTAAACCCTAAAACATCAATTCTAGATCCCTAAACCTTGAAACTTCAACTCTAAACTCTAAACCCTGAAACTTCAACTATAAACCATTCTGAAACATAAAATTTAAACCCTACATCTAAACCATAAACCCTCAACTTTAACCCATAATCCCCAAACTCTATATTTTTCCAAAATTCAAATCTGAAACCCCAAAACCCTTAATATTAAAATCTAGATGATATATTAATGTTCATGATAGGCTTCACGGTAATGTATTATAAGATTTGGAAAACCTTGAGCGTGTTCAGGATGAGCTTCCAGATAATATATTAATCTTCAGGATAATGTATTATAAAATTTGGAAAGCCTTGATCGTGTTCCGGATGGGCTTCCAAATAATATATTAATCTTCAGGATAATGTATTATAAAATTTGGAAAGCCTTGAGCGTGTTCAGGATGGCCTTCCAGATAATATATTAATCTTCAGGATAATGTATCATAAAATTTGGAAAGCCTTGAGCGTGTTTAGGATGGACTTCCTGATAATATATTAATCTTCAGGATAATGTATTATAAATTTGGAAAGCCTTGAGCGTGTTCCGGATGGGCTTCCGGATAATATAATAATCTTCAAGATAATGTAGTATAAATCTTAGAAAGCCTTGAGTGTGTTCAGGATGGGCTTCCTGATAATATATTAATCTTTAGGATATGATTTATGGTTTTAGGATTAGAGTTTAGGGTTCAAAGTTTAGTATATTAATCTTCAGGATAATGTATTCTTAAATTTGGAAAGCCTTGAGCGTGTTCAGGATGGGTTTCCAGATTGAAGATAATGTATTATAAAGTTTGGAAAGCCATGAGTGTATTCAGGATGGGATTCCAGATAATATATTAATCTTCAGGATATAGTTTAAGGTCTAAGGTTTAAAGTTTAGGGTTTACAGTTGATGTTTTAGGGTTTATGGCTTAAAGTTCATGTTTTAGGGTTTTGGGTTTATTTGTTTTAGGGTTTAGGGTTTAGGGTTTAGGCTTAGAGTTTAGGGTTGAAGGTTTGGGTTTTAGGATTTAAGGTAAATATTTTAGGGTTTAGGCTATAAAGTGTAAGGTTTAGAGTTTAGGGTTTAGAGTTGATGTTTTATGGTTTAGAGTTTAGTATATTAATCTTCAGGATAATGTATTATAAAATTTGGAAAGCCTTGAGCGTGTTAAGTATGGGTTTCCGGATTGAAGATAATGTATTATAAAATTTGGAAAGCCATGAGCGTATTCATGATGGGCTTCCAGATAATATATTAATCTTCACGATAGACTTTAAGGTTTAAGGTTTAGAGTTTAGGGTTTTGAGTTAATGTTTTAGGGTTTATGGCTTAAAGTTCATGTTTTAGGGGTTCAGGTTTTGAGTTGATTTTTTTAGGGTTTAGGTTTTAGGTTTAGAGTTTCGGGTTGAAGGTTTATGTTTTAGGATTTAAGGTAATTTTTTTAGGGTTTATTTAAAGTGTAATGTTTAGTGTTTAGGGTTTAGAGTTGATGTTTTAGGGTTTAGAGTTTAGTATATTAATCAGGATAATGTATTCTAAAATTTGGAAAGCTTTTAGCGTGTTTAGGATGGGTTTCCGGATTGAAGATAATGTATTGTGAAATTTTGAAAAGCAGGAGCGTGTTCAGGATGGAATTCCAAATAATATATTAATCTTCACGATAGACTTTAAGGTTTAAGGTTTAGAGTTTAGGGTTTTGAGTTGATGTTTTAGGGTCTAGGGCTTAAAGTTCATGTTTTAGGGGTTTGGGTTTAAAGTTGATTTTTATAGGGTTTAGAGTTTAGGTTAGAGTTTAGGGTTGAAGGTTTAGGGTTTAGGATATAAGGTAATTTTTTAGGGTTTAGGATTTGGGTTTAGGAATTAGGATTTAGGGTTTAGAATTGTGGTTTAGTGTTTAGGTTTTAGGGTTGCGTTTACTTTTATGGTTTAAGGTTTAGTGTTGATAGTAAGGTTTAGAGTTGAGGTTTTATGGTTTAGGGTTTAGAATTGAGGTTTAGAAATTAGGGTTAATGTTTTAGGGTTTATATTTGAATGTTTAGGGTTTAAAGTTAGAATTGTGATTTAGGACTTAGGTTTTAGGGTTTATTTCTATGGTTTAGGGTTTAGGTTTAAGGGTTTACAATTGAGGTTTAGGATTTAAGGTAATTTTTTAGTGTTAAAGATTGAGAAATTTTTTTAGGGTTTAGGGTTAATTGTTGATGGTTTTGGATTCAGAAAGGTTTAGGGTTTAGGATTTATGTTTTAGGTTTACGATTTATGTTTTAGGGTTTAGGGTTGAAGGTGTAGAGTTAGTATTTTTAGGGTTTAGTATTGATAGTAATGTTTAGAGTTAATATTAATTAAAAGCAAGGATATTAGAGACTTTTTGCCCATTAATGAAGATCATTTTTGTAACTTTTCCCTTCTAAGTTCTAATGCTATTTTGGAGACAAAAACTTTAGGGGAAATTGCCAGAAATAACACTTTCAAGATACCATTTTTTAACTTTACACTAACCAACTTTACCATTAAAATTTTAATACTCAAAATACTATTAGAATTTAGGATTTAGGGTTTTGGGTTTAGGATTGATAGTTTAGGGTTTAGTGTTGATTTTTTAGGGTTTAGAGTTTACTTTTTAGGGTTTAGAGTTTAGGGTTTAAGGTTTAGAATTGATATTTTAGGGTTTAGGGTTGATTTTTAGGGTTTAAGGTTTACTTTTTAGGGTCTAGAGTTTAGAATTGATGTTTTAGGGTTTAAGGTTAATATTTTATTTAATATTTATTTTATGTATATATATAAAGAATAAGGATATAAGAATCTTTTATCCTTTAATAAAATGTGTATTTTTGAAAATGTTCATTTGTTGATGGTAAACATGAAAAATCGTACCACCAAAGTGGTATAATTGAAATTCTCCCAAACTTTAGAAATGCTATTTTGGTCAATTGACCCTACTTAATTGGTGATATATCAACTACTAGTATTAATATATATAAAAGAATTTACCAAAAATAAATATTTATATAGAATAATTACTTTAACGATGATATAAGAGTTATTTATCATTACCATATTTATTTTAATTTTAAGGGAATTGTACATATCAAAATTAGATTAATGTCATGTCACATTTTTCAAAACCCACGTTATTATGTTTTTTGTACTTAATGAATACGGTGATGGCACATATATAATTTGTTTTGCAAATAATGTTTAAAAGATATCTAATCTATGCAAAAAGTATTACATGACAATAATTTCTATGTACAGTATAATTTACAATATATGCTATTGAAAACCATTATGTTTCAGAATTATACTTATAATATTCGAGTCATTAATTACACATTGTAAATGTATACTAAATCACATATAATATTATAGATTTTTTTAGTTCTAATATAATTAATTTAATTTTTATTTTTTAAGATTTTAACTAAATTAATTATTTTAAAATAAAATAAATTAATAATAAGTAAAAAAAATTTCTAATAGATAAATTACTAAAATGATAAATATAATTAAAATATTTATAATACTAACTATTAATTTACTTTAATTTATATCATTTTCAATTTTATTTAAATTATTACATACGAAAAATATGTTTTGATATAATTACTAAACAATATTATTAAATAAATATTATTTAGTTTTCTATTTTCAAAATGTAATTTATAATGAGTTAGTATTAAATTATATTAAATATTTTTATTAAAATATTTAATTTTTGTAAAAGTTATGTTCTTTGCCAATATGTTGGTTCAAAGTATGGTTGGTGTGTTGTCAAAAAAAAAGTTATGGTTGATGTCTTATGCTTGTAAATTGGTTAAAATTGTTTAACCCATTCCAGTATTTTATAATATTTCGTAATTATGATCTCATCTTATAATAATTAGATTCAAATTCCCATTTTGAAAGATATGGATTTATAAGATAATTTATAGGTTTGGAAATAATTGTTCGGAACCATGAACTGAACTGTACCAAACTGAAAAATGGACATCAAAAATGAAATGAAATTTATAAATAACTGAATAGAAAATCTATCTCTTTTGTAATGGATAACGAGTAACAAGTATAAACGATTCAATTAGTTAATTTTTTTTTAAAAAATTGGTATTTGGCTTGTACTTACAATTTTTTAATTTGAGGTACTTGTTATTTGTTTTGATTACTGTAAGTAACTTTACGGGATAAATATGGGTCAAGTAATGGATATGAGCCAAGTAACAAGTATCTATGTCCGGTCTTAAAATTACACACAGTTTTATTAACAAAACCTAAGTTATCTCTCTCGCCAAAGTTAAGTAACACTGGAATTTCCTACTCGTCCCTCGATGATTCTAAATATTTTTACTCGATTGTTTATGGAAGGTAAGAAAGCTAATATATTAAAAAAAAAACTAATATACTCCCTCTATTTCATTATAAGTGTCACTCTACAGCTGTGCACACGGATTAAGAAAACAATTAATTTCATATTTCCTATATAAAAACATAGTTACCCATACACCTAACCATATTTTAACCAATAGAAAAACAAATTACAGAATAAAATTAATAAATTTTGCATTGAAAACCGAAAACGACACTTATTTTGTAACGCAAAAAATTCTCTACAACGATACTTAATATGAAACGGAGGGAGTATTAATTTATCATAAAAAGTCGATGTACTCTCTTTTAAATCAAAGAGTATATATTAGAAAAACAATGTCTGAGCTGTGCCAAATGGTCGGTTACTTCACATCTACTACAAATTAATTAGCAGATTGATCTGAACTACCAAAACATAGTTTTTCTTAATGTAAATGTTTTGTCGTCATACATTAAATTTTCTTCATAATGAAAACAAGTTGAAAAAATGAAATATAAGTTGGGCTTTCTTTAGTTTCAAGTTGATTGTCAGAGCACTGAAAAGTTCTCAACATGGAGTATACTTATCCAAAAGTAACTTGAATGTGACTGGTTATTTTAAGAGCAAAAGAGAGCAACAAATAAGTGAAAAAGAGAGAAAAAAATAAAGTGGAAAAAATTAAAAAGTAGAGTAAATATGTTTACTTTATGTAGAAGAGAATAATATGTGTTTGAACAAAAAAAAAAAAAATATATATGTGTCTATGTTTTAATCTATCTGAATAGTAATTAGAAAAAAAGAACATGAATAAATATTTTCACTTGATTGGTACTTTTGTAAAGTAACTAGGAGTAAAACATTTCTCACCTTCAAATTTTATTGTAGAAGTCTCAAATCTTATTCTAGAAGTGACATTCAGTCACAACCCTTATGTATGAAACTATTAGATGAATATCTCAACATTTTGAGATTTTCTTTTTCACTTTTCCTTTCTTGATTTTTATTTTTATGGGAAACAATACTAAAGAACTCTCTAGTGGAAATGTTCAGAGACCCGCTAGATAAGACAAACACACATAGAAAGAAAAAGATTCACCTGACACACTAATATTATAAAATCTAGATTAGTTGATTTGCAGTATCTAACATTTCATAAAATTCTTTTTCTTTCAATTTAGATTCTTCAATATTTTCAGTTTCATCATTTATTGTTGAAAGTGTCTATATTCGTTATGCAAATGATTCGGTTTCTCATTATTACCGGCATTCTGAAAATTACTATTACTGCTACTAATTTCATTTCCTCCATAACTCTCTCAATGTTGAAATCAAATATAGTATTATGGTGTAAAACCTTTATGTACTAAATGTTTTCATGCAGTTTCAATACATGTAAATTTTGAATTCTTGTACTTCCGACAAGGATAGAACATCTTACCATTTTTTTGCGTGAGCGGTGTACAGTATGCGTGGTACATGAATGTCTATAACCCGCCAAGAAATGCATTGGTCACTCTACCATCGAAATCTTGATGCGTATACATCCAACTCTGCAATTCGAAAATATTTCTTCCATCGAACATTTTTTTAAGTTGTTTTCTTTTTTTTTCGTTTGTGTTGGTATGGAATGAGAATGCTAGTATATATAGAAATATTTTTGAGTTTGGTAGGTAAAAGTTTTACTATGTATTTACAAGGAAAGGATTTACCATGATTTTACATATCCCTAACATCTTGGTAACAACGTATTTACAAGGTAGGTGAAATACACATTTAAAATCATTTTCACCTAACATGATTCATTGTAATGCATTTGTAAATTTACGACGAATTGCAACGAATGAATAAGTATAAAAAAAATTTCTTGATTAGATTTCTTCGCAAAAACTAAAGTAAGTGCACAGTCATTGGAACAGTTTTATCAACTCCACATAACTAGTCACCGACTTGTCGAAGAAAAAATATGCAGAGTTGATAAGAACTGTTCTGGTGACTGTACACGCCTTTCAATTTCTTGCAAAATCAATACATAAGTCGTCGTGATGTTTTTTCTTGATTTTTTTCTTTGTATTTGGTTGTGTGTTGTTAGCATTGAAGAATAATATATATATAGGAAATTTTCGAACTTGGTTTGTGAAGGTGTAACAACGAATTTACAATGATGAGTTTACTAAGATTTTACAACTCCATCATATATGCTATACAACATATTTACAACAAAATTAGTTAGGTTAAGAGCACGGAATACACTTATTTTTAAATGTAATTGTTAAATGATTCGTCGTAAATGCCTTATAATTTTACTTCGGATTTACACCGAAGTTTCTAATTCCTAGTACTTTCGTCGTAAACCAACAAGTATATTGCGACGTATGTGTTTCCTTATAATTTTACGCAAGGACTTTACGACTATGAAATTACTCGTAAATTTAGTTGTAATAAACTCGTAAAATTTCTTCCTCGCTAAAGTCGTGTTTTCTTGTAATAAATCTCTAGTTTCCATTTATAAAAGCAAGAGCAAACCATAAACATTTAAAGAAAAGCTCAGAGAAAACCATAGTGTTAACAAAAAAACAATTGAATGAAAACTTCAGCATCGTACTGAGAAAGCCACCGGTATAAAAAAAACGTCTCTTTCACAAGCTGATGGCTAATGTTTTGCAGGTATGATGAATATCTTGGTAAGGGTATCTCCATTGAAGGTTGATGGGGGAGTTCACACAGAAACAAAAAAAAAATATAATAAATTTGATGAACCTTGCTCGCGAAAGATCAGTAGGGTGAACCCGGATCAACACTGTTTCATGGACTCCACGCCACGTGGCGGCTCGCAATTGATCCACTTTACTTTATTTATTTATTTATTTATTTAAAAAATTAAACGAAAAAGATAATAAAAAAAAAGAAAAAAAAATCAGTGAACCTAGACAGGGATTCACTGATGGGCCTGCTCTAACAGCTTTCATTAATCTACAAAAATCATCTTTCAAAATGATCAACCACAACAAAATTCATATTGATAAAGTAAACTATCTTTTATTTAAAAAGTACAAAAAATATCAAACCAGAGAAATGGAAAAAAAAAAATCAACACACCAACAACATAGGAAAACAAAAGTTCATAGCTGAATAACGATCATATTACTCCGGTATTGTTGAAGATAACATCAGTCTTGGTCAGATTTCCAGATTCCAGATCCATCGCAGGGAGTAAGGGTAACTCTTGGACACTCATAGTTCTCAAGAAAGGTCAGGTTTGGGAAGTAGAGTTGCTTCAGCTCTATCCATCCGACTCGAAGCTGGGGAAGGGACGTGAGACGTAAGACCTCAACAGCACACTCTGTTGCCTCCTCAGGCAAATCACCAAAACCCTTCAGTATTCTTCCTCCTCCAATGTGGAGCTTTTTCAAGTGAAGCAGTTTCTTCGGCTGAAGCCACGAGGGAAGAACTCTGTCTGGGAACCGCTGCAGGTTGAGCTTCTTTAACTGCGAAGGAAAAACAAACGGAGCAGGGGCCCTAAATTTTGGGGTCATTGTCATCGTACGCAAAAATTCTTTTACGGCTCCCCCCGTGGGCGGGTCACGGACGAAGTCCAGCTCCCTTCTCCATGTCACTTTCAAACTCGTCAATGCTTTGAGCTCCACAAGGTACCTCGTCAAGTCTTGCACACTGAGATCATCACTGTTTATTTCGATGCTGAGCTTTCTTAGCTTCGGCAAGTTCTTCAAATAAATCAACTTGCACGCGACACTCTCATAGAGGGAGTCGCAAACAACAAAGCCCTTAAGGACCTCTAACTTCTTCAACAGAGCCAACCTTAAGGGAATATATTCCAACATATAGGATCCTGTCATATCCAAGTAGACCAGATTCTGGAGGGAATCTATCTTCTCTGGAAGCTTCGTCAGCTCATAGCACTCCCTGAGGTCTAAGACGATTAGATGTTGTAGCTTACAAACCGAACGGTCGAGGCTTCTAATGGTCGAGATTCCTTGAAAACTTAGCACTTTTACTTTCGTCAAATGTTTCAAACATTTCATAAGCTCATGATTCTGTACCTGGATGTGACGTTTCTTACTTCTTTCCCATCTCCCCAAGTAAAAGACATTGAGTGACTTGAACCCAGCTTCTGATGAATTGATCGTGAAGCGTCTGTATGCACGTGGATTCTTCGAGAACCACTTGACTGTGGAATCCAGGTCTCTCTCAGAAACATTGAACACAGTTTCGATTTTCAGTGGGTTTTCCCCAAGTGCTGCCTCTGCCGACCCCTCCACAATGCACACCTTCCCCATCTCTGACTTGCTCGTGATTGGCTTATTATATTTTCCACTGTAAATATCGAAGATGCCAACCTTCTTTGCGAGATGTATAACTGAAGAATGCACAAAAGGGTTCATCTTATAGCTGCTTGGAGCCACTTTACGCCTCTCTTCGACCGGTTCGACCAACGCTTTCTCGGTGAATTCGTTAAGAATGTCCCTTACCGCTTCTTCAGCTCCTTGGACAGGTAGAATCCCCTCTCCTATCCACCAATACATGAGCACTGTTCTGTGAACCTCTCTGTTCTCAGGGAACACAGCGAAACTCAAAAGGCACATCTTCCGTTCAATATCAAGGTCTATAAACTTCTGCTTCACTTGCCTGAACGTTTCGCATCTGATGAGAACTTCCACGTTTGTATGTAGGCCAGGGAGGTAAGTATAAGCCTTCTCCTGATGAACCTCGTCTCCCTCATCCTGATCACCGTATGCTGTTGCTTTCTGGTTTTCTGACTTGCCAGACAGTAAAGGGAGTTGGTACAGCAAGTCAGAGATCTTCTTTTCAATGCCTTGCAAGTCACGCTTTATCCAGTGCCAAGGTTGAGAAGAAACTCTTGAGGAATCCAAATCTGTAACCAGTGCCTGAAGGGTAGCAAGATGTTTATCCAGCTCTGCTTCCAGATTTGTTCGAAATTGTTCCAGCTTTCCTAGCTTCAGTTTGAGGAGCCGGAAATGATACTGCAGCCTCATAATCAGTTTTCCATCAGATGAATTATGAGTCAAAACAGAAGGAGCACTTAGGCTCCTTGCTACAGTACTAATTTGATTAGTTATCCCTTGTTGCTCCTCGCTTTTACCTGAGATATCGGATAACAGTTTATTCAACTCCGGCAAAGTCTCCAAGATCTTATCGACGTTGTCCTCTGGGGTATTCCCTGCTTGATCTGCCTGCCAGTTGTTCTTCGAAGCCATTACACCCGATAATGATATTAACCCTTCTCTTTTTTTTTTGTGTTCGAACGCTCAAGTAGATCTTG
>CAKOAT010119376.1:0-13446 GCA_932364175.1 Eruca vesicaria subsp. sativa | reverse complement strand
GGAATCTTATCAAGTCAACCCCTTGGATCCTCCTTGTTGTCTCCCATAAATTTGATTTGTATATATATAAAAGAATGACTTTATTTATTGATTATTAACGGCTTACTCGCTGAGGAGCGTTCGAGTCATTCTTTAATTATCTCATCAAAAACAGCAAGTGTTTGACTTGATAGTAGGATCTTATAACAAACGGCGATAGAGATCTGATCTTGTCTACCCAACAGAGCATGGCGGAGATTCCTGGAGGTTAGTCTCTTCCCTCTCTTTTCTACAATTTCTGATATTCCCATATGCTTATTGGCTATTACTAGTATATGACTCTATATGGTAATTTTGGAATTGATAATAATAGACTGGGAGAGTGATATAGAATATTCTTTACTACGCCAAGACACGAAGGATAAGGCGATGCGTGATCAGATAGTGCAAGTAGTACATCGTGAAGGTCCTCAAAGAGTTCTGCTGGTCGGGAAATCCGGAATTGGTAAGACGCGGCTTGCGAAGATGGTAAGCGAGCATGAAACATATTGTGGCCATTGTGAAACCATCTGGTTGCACCTCAACAACAAGTTCGACGATGAGTTGTCACTCTATGAGAACATAGCTTTCCAAATTGGAGCGTCTAATAGAGATGAGAATAAACCGGAAGACATTTTAGAGGATTTGAAGGAAAAGATAATTACAGCGCTCAGCAGAACCAAGGCCACAGCTGCTGAAAAATTGACCAAGAAGTTCGCTAAAGCTGCCATGGAGCCGTCGTATCTATTGTTGATACTTGATGACGAAGGAAACAAGACAAGTGAGAATAAAGTGATGGAGGATTTCGGCCTTTACAAATATCTCCGAGATCATTTTGACGGAAATCTTAAGGTTCTTATTACGAGGAGAAAGGACGATGAAATCAAGTCCGAAGGCATCACGGAGGAGCAGCAGGAGGCAAGGAGCGATGATCAAACTGAACCTCATACTGCATTGGACACAGAGAGGTTCCACACCACGGATATGTCAAAAACTTTACTCAAGACCCTTGATATGTTTCATTTGAGGGATTTGTTTCACTCCCTTCTCAAGGATAAGACAAAGACTTTGCTTGAAACCCTCCATTGGAAAATTGATGAGACATTGGTGCAAAAAAGCACTAGCTTGCCTGCTGCAATCGTTGTGCTAGCCAAGTCCTTAAACTGCATCGTTCATCAGAAAACTTTCACTAGTCTTTCTCCAAAACAAGTCCAGGCTTTTAAGGATGTTTTATCTCGCAATGAGGCAGCCTCCGGATATAATCCTATTCTGCAACTTGCTTATCGGCTGTTGGAAACAGATGGTACGTTGAAGGATGCGGTCGTTGATTGTTTTTGGCATAGCATGGACTTTTTTAATCACTGCAGCTGCATTCATTATGGTGAACTGATCACACAATGGATACTTGAAGGCTATTTTGATCCTGTTCGTTCTGTTAGCAAGGCCTATAATGATGGGCATGCTATCCTGGTGGAGCTTATAAACCGAGGTATTCTCAAGACACAAGAGGGTGATATGGTTGTACCAGAGATAGCAATGAACAATCTAATCGATCTTCGGCATCATGGGCTCTTAGGCAGATCCCGGCTTCGATTCTCTAGGGTTTATGGCGGTGACAAGAACAAAGGTCTTGGGAAAACACGCCACATAGATGATATGATAAAAACAGCGAGAGGAGAAAATATACGTACAATCCTGGTGAGTGGAAACCGTCTGCGTCTTGAAACACCAGAGGAGTTCTTTGAGCAGCCGCATATGAAGGATCTTGAAGTAGTTGGTCTTTTTGATCCCACAATGGAGTATCTAATCCAGTCTTTAAGAAAGCTCAAGCAGCTTCGAGTACTTGTGATCAGGGACTACGATCTACTGCCAAGTATAGAGGAGCTTAAGGATCTACGGAAGCTGGAGGTCCTTGAAGTTTCTGGCGCTAGCTCAGTGGAAACTATCTCTGATGACTTCTTTGAAGCAGTACCTCAGCTCCAAAGTCTTAACCTCTCTGGACTTCGGATCAAAAACTCACCTTCCAGCATTTCTCAACTCAAGCATCTCCACAGTCTCATCCTTAGGAATTGCACTGAATTGGAAGATCTGCCAGACATGCAGGAACTCGAGAAGCTCGAGGTTGTTGACTTCCGTGGTGCACACAACCTAAAAACCTGCTTCGGTACAAGATTTGATGCACGCAGAAACCAAACCTTTACTAGTCTTCGGCAGCTTCAGCTCCTTGACTTTTCAGAGAGCAAAATAAAACGCATTCCAATGTTTCATTACACAGCGGTGGTTGGCAAGCTTCACTCCTTGACACGCCTATACTTGCAGAACTGTAGCAGTTTGGTAAAATTGCCCAATCTTAAACCTTTGTCGGGTCTCCAAATTCTGGATCTTTCTGGCACCACCAGTTTAGTGGATATTGCAGCAGTATGCTTCGAGCAGAAAGAGGAACTCAAAGTTCTTAATCTGTCGGGTACAAATTTGACGGAACTGCCACCCACCATCTCTGAGCTATCCAACCTCACTCGACTCCTCCTACAGAAGAGCTACAACCTAGAAGCTATCCCAAACATCGAGAGACTCACAAGCCTTGAGGTCTTTGATGTTTCCGGGTGCACTAAGTTGTATACGATTAATGGATCCTTTAAGGACATGTCTTACCTTCGTGAAGTTAATCTCTCTGGCACCAGGATAGACGCCATACCAGAGTTACCACAGGAGAGCAGTATCTGGTGTTCGAAGCTCCTTGTTCTGGCAGATTCAAGAAGATTTGAAGATTATGATAGTTGGGGACAAGTAAAGAAAGCCATAAAATATGAGATGTCTGAGAGTCTTACCTCATGTGTTATCGTCGATAGAATCCAAGAATTCTCAAGAAACGCGTCTGAAATAGTAGAAAAGAAACAGGTCAATGAACCTTGGGCCTTTGACTGTCTTGGAAAGAAAGGACATATATACAGGGATGTCTATACGTACACTATACCGTTTGTTGATTCCAAAAATCATCAGGAAATCCTAGAGATCCATGGATCTAATGGCGTACACCAAGATGAGGAAACCTTAGCTAAATCTGAGTTCGTGGCTTTTGTGGACAACAGCGCCTCAAGTATCTCATCTATGTTCAATGATTTGATATCCGTGAAAGGTTGTTGGGTGGGGATGTGCATGGACATGAAAATCCTTTTCTCTGGCGTAGACGTCGAACGTCTGAGACACCTGGAAACTTTGTCATTAACCAATCTTCCATGGTTGGATAGTGTGCCCAGCAACATCTTCAAGAATCTGAAAAAACTAAGCCTAGATTGTTGCCCCAGCATCATAACACTTTTCCATGCATCCAAGCCTCACACCAGCTTCCTAGAAGTTCTGAAAATAAAGTTTTGTGATAAGCTGGAGAAAGTGTTTGAAGAAGAAGTCGAATTGCCGGATCTGCACACACTGTGCCTTTTTTAGTTGCCTGTGCTTTCCACTCTCGGTGCTAAGTTGCCTAATCTGAAGAGTTACGAAGAAGACAAATGCCCAAAGCTAAAGGTTGGTTCACCGGAAAATCTCAAAAGTGGAAACACCTCGGATGAAATTATTTGTGATCCGGTGAGTCCAAAGTTGTGATTATCACCTCTGCAATATCTTCATAACTTGTTATTATTCCCTTTCTAATTGTTGTGAAGTTTCTAAGCACGCCACCATTTCTGAAGGTTGAGAATATATGAAAAAACTACTGAAGCCATCGAAGGAGATCCGACCCAAATCATCACTGAACATTATTACCCTGGATCTTTTAATTTAATCATTTACTTTGTTCCATGTGTGTGTCGCGCGTTTGAATCACCATATCAGAAATGAACGTGTTCAACATACTGCTATCATATGATCCCATCTTGTGTCTGGCGATGAATGCTCTGTCTTTTTTACATTGTAACCCTGAGTAATTTAAATCTACTCAATGTTTTCTTGAGGCACCATTACTACAAGCTATTGTGGATTTGATCTTTAGCGTTGATAGCTAGGGATGTTAATAAGGATTCAACCCAGCAGGGCTGATGCTGAATGTATCAAAATATTGGCCAGATAACCCTATTTTACAACTTTGTGAGGTTTAAAAAAGATTAGCGCTCATTTAGGACCTAGCTTTAGATAAACAGAGCCGGACTGGCCCCAAAAATTCGTATCTAACATCCCTATTGATGGTGGTTAAAGAAAAGGAGAGCCCCATCAGTAAAAGTTCTAAAATTTAGTATAGATTGCAGAGGGCCATGATCTGTCGTTTATTGTTTTTAATCTTAAAATAAGACCAGAAACCACAAAAAATATTATATCAAAAAGACTTACGTTGTTCCCCAGCAAAGTTTGGCTAAAAAGTCAACCACAAAAGAAGCATTCCACAGACAAGTGTTCCAGAAGCTCAAAGCCACTTTGCAGTGGAGATGGTGGAAGTGATTCCCAAGCAATTAAAAGATGTTTGGAATACCTGGAATATCAGGGGAATGATCGTCCTCAGTCTCTGGCTTCAGACAGTCCTCATTTTCGTCTCCCCATCGAGGAAACGGACGCCCAACAAGTTCCTGATCCTGCTCTCATGGTCTTCATATCTTTTGGCAGATTATTCTGCAAACTATGCGGTTGCATTGATTGCCAATAACCAAGGTAAAGATCCTAAACCCGATGATCCTCCTCAGGACAAGAAGCTTGTCGCCTTGTGGGCACCTTTCTTGCTCTTACACCTTGGTGGACCAGACACCATCACTGCGTTTTCCCTCGAGGACAATGCTCTCTGGAACAGACATTTTCTTTCGTTTGGCTCTCAGGCGCTTGCAGGTGTATATGTGGTTGTCCGGTCTCTACCCAATGTGCTTTGGGTTGTAATAATGTTGCTTTTCATTGCTGGGGCTTTTAAGTATTTGGAAAGGACAATTGCGTTGTACCTCGCAAGTTCAGACATGTACAGGGGGAACTCGATTATGCAGACGTTTAATTCAGTGTTTGACTTCACCGAGGAGCCAAACAACCAAGATATTGAATCAATAATTGCCCATCGGGAGCATCTCGGACAGCTGAAACCTCGGACGCTCAGGATTCCCAGTAGAAAGTTGACCCACCTTGAGATTCTTCAATATGGTTTCTTCTTCTTCAACAATTTCAAGAGTCTTATGGTCAATAACATCTTCAGTTTGGAGCTACGCCATGAGAGCAAGGCATTCTTTACAGCAACAAAACTAGAAGACGAAGAAGCTCTGAGAATTATAGAGGCCGAGCTAGATTTTATCTATGAAGGACTGTACACAAAAGGTGCGGTTCTTCATAGTTGGATTGGATTTGTGTTTCGTATCATATCATTGGGACTCCTTCTGTCAGCCTTCATCATCTACCATTACAGTCACAATAAGATCCAAGAGTTCCACAAAGTCGACGTTGTAATAACCTACACGTTGTTCTTGGTTGGAATAGCTCTGGACGTTATTTCGTTGCTTATATTAATGGTTTCCGACTGGACAACAGCCATCCTATCAACGCTAAAGGATGACCCCGACAGGAAAGATTCACGGAAAGACAAAATACTCAACTGGATCCTTGGTCTTAAGAGGCCAAGGTGGGGGTGGCAAACATGTAGTCATCAACATCAGCAAGAGGTGCTTAACACACCGTTTCTTCTTCGAAGATGGACCGGAAGCATCACAATGTTCAACTTCATAACATACTCTATGAACGCACCTACAGAAAGGATCCACAATCCCAGGGTTGGAACATGCCATCTTTCATGGAATACCATGTTTTGCCCCATCAGTTACGTTCTCTCCATCATCCAGACATGGTCTCGTAACATGGCCATATGGTTTCGTAATCTTCACAGGTACGCCATCCACCATCTAATCATTCTGCCGCCAGCAGAAAATCAGGTCACTCGTTATATTGTCTACATCATCAAGACTTTTGTTGAGTTTTGGTTTCGCGTACCTTACTTTTTCGTGTTTATGGTCACCTGCATTATCGACTTCCTAAACATCAATGATATGTTCCATGCGTTAAGACCGGTGAGATCTGTAGACAGAGAACCCTTGCCAAAGAAACTATGGTCTTTCCTATTTACTGAGCTGCAAGACAAATCGCAGATTCTAGAAAGCCTGGAGAATACCACAACAAAATCCTCAGCCAGGAGAGACTGGGCGTCAAGCCATGCCCAGGTTCAAATAGCAGATCAAGAAATTCTGCTACGTTACATAACAGATGTTGATTATGACCACAGTCTTTTGATTTGGCACATTGCGACCGAACTCTGCTACCAAAGAGAAGAGTGGGACAAAGAGAGCTCTGATAAACCCGAGTACCACAGTAACCGTAAGATGAGCAAAATACTCTCAGACTACATGATGTATCTCTTGATCATGCAGCCTAATCTGATGTCAGAGGTAGCCGGCATAGGAAAGATTAGATTCAGAGACACGCTGGCCGAAGCTGAAAGACTCTTCAAGAAAAAGGGTATCGAAAACTCTAAAGATGTGAAACTAGCCAGCGATGTTATTCTGTCAGTCGATACCAGCATCGATCCGAGAGACGTCAAAGGAAACCATAGCAAGTCGGTGCTGTTTGAGGCAAGCTCACTGGCTGAAGAACTTCAGAGAGTGGAGAAAGAATTTGGACAAGAGAAATGGAAGACACTAAGCAAAGTGTGGTTGGAGTTTCTGTTCCACGCAGCATCGCATTGTGATGCTACAGCGCGTATGGAGCTTCTAAGCAAAGGTGGAGAGTTCATCAACTTCGTTTGGCTACTTATGGCTCACTTGGGCCTCGGGGATTGATCAACAAGATTCGAGAATGGTTGTAAGGTGCTGCACACTAGTCTGTACCTCAGTTTTCATGGTTTTTTCTAGTACTCTGTATGCTTAGACTATATATTTAACTATCTTCCCAACAAAATCTAAGATTCTCATGGTCATGCTAAGAGAAACACTATGCAAATTCAATGGAAAAATCAAAAAAAGAGGAGATTTTCAGATCGATACAGCGGAAGGATTCATGTTGCATACCTGATTCGTAGCTGTACCGTCGCAACACAGAACGTTTGATCAAGATCAACCTTTCGCTATACCTGGAAAACAAAATTAAACACGAATTTGAAAATTGTGAAAAAAATAATCTTTGAATCACAGCAGCACACCTAGGATTCAAACGGAGAATAGCCTCACCTCCTTGCATCTTCCAGTCTTCTCGATCACTCTTCCCATTATTAGTTGCGCGTTCAAAAAATCAAAACTGAAATTAGAAAATACAGTATTTGAGTCGAGTAAACCGGATCATACCGAACCGGGAATAAACTGGTAACAGACGATAAACCTTATCCATTTTCTCCCCCACTCGAAACAGAACAGACGCACAAACAAAAATCCGATGCTTCTCTGTGTGTAAAACTTTCGTTTTATGGTTCATGTCTGGTTTGATTCAATGGCTTCTGTAACATGCCCTCTCAACCTCTGTGTTCATCGCAGATCGTCTTCCAAGGTAATCTTCTCTCTCTCATTACGTCCATGAGTTTACGCTTGAGACTCTGTTCATTCACCTACTATTTCTATCGATACCAATCTGGTCTCATTGATCATAATTACATGGATTTTGAGTCTTCAGTTTCCATCTTTTGTTAGTGTAGAATTTCAATAGTCTTGAGCTTTATCCTTTTGAGATTGCTTTCATTTTACACAGCTTGACGGAAGCGTAGAAAGACGGAGACAACGGAGCGGTCAAGTTCCCAAGTCTCTCACTAGGAACAAGCGCTCAGAAATATCGCGTATAGCTCCATTACAAGCAACATTGAATAGTCCGCGAGGCTTTGGACCTCCACCTCCTAAGAAAACCAAGAAACCCAAAAAGTCAAAACCCGGAAACCAGAGTGACCAAGAAGAAGACGACCAAGAGGAGGACGATGATGCAGATGAACGTGAGAGAGGTGTGATTCCAGAGATAGTCACCAACAGAATGATAAGCAGAATGGGATTCACTGTTGGCTTACCTCTCTTCATTGGCCTTTGTTTCTTCCCACTCTTTTACTATCTCAAAGTGGGATTGAAGATCGACGTGCCTACATGGGTTCCGTTTATTGTTTCCTTTGTCTTCTTCGGCACGGCTTTAGCTGGCGTGAGCTACGGGATCGTATCATCGAGTTGGGATCCGTCGCGAGAAGGTTCCTTGTTAGGATGGAATGAAGCTAAGAAGAATTGGCCTGTCTTTTGGCAGTCCTTTTGGAACTCTTCAAACAAGAGATAGACAGAAAAACAAAAACAGCGGTTTGATCATTTATTACAAGTCGATACTTCAAGACTACTTCTGTCGATTTTCTATATAATTTTCTCTATGCAATCTATGATTCTTCCAATCACCAGTTACAGCAGCTGAAATGAATAAGAAAGTACACAACAGATACCACTTCCCAAGTCGAACTTTATTGCAAACCATGAAGTCAAGCGTCACGCATAATACAAATCAGCACACTGAAATAGTAGAAAGAAAATAAAACACACAAAACTGAAAAGGAGACGTTTTAAATTTGTTTTTTTTTTTAATAATGAAATGACGACTTAAGGGACAAACCAGAGTATATATTATAAGATATTCATAAAGTAAAATGTTGTTTACTGTTGTCGAGAGGTTTTTGGGGTCAGCCGGCGACTTTCCTAGAGTAGGCACTGGTGGCGGGTTGTGTTGGTCTAAGGAACATGTCACGTTTTTCTCCTACACAACCTGCCTTCATCGGCGGTGGCTTCAGTTGCTGTTGCTGCATCACTGACACAGAGTGTCTTCGAGACACGGTTCCTCTGACGGTCATGTTCGATAGTTTATCAGCAGTCTCAGATACACCACGCGCTACCCGGTTCTTGCTCACTGACGAACCTGCTGCATTACTTCCATCTGAATGGACTTTGTTTTATCAAAACCAAGAAAAACAATCATTGTACCTGTTACAAGAACACTAAGGGGTGGTTTTAAGGTTTTACTTACGAGGACTCTTTCTTCCGGGTGGTTTGTATTTGGAGTCTTTGACAGAACTTCTCACCGGTTTAGTGTTCCTCGTTCCATCTTGCTTAGCCATATCGAGTTTCCGCTGGACGCCACTGCCAAAAGCAGCACTCGGCTTTGGAGAAACATTGTTGAATGGCTTCGCAAGAGACACAGTCTGCCGTTTAACTGACTGGTGCTCGAATGATCCTCTTGGCCCAACTAAAAAGAAACAAGTATGATGCTTAATTTGTCACAATCTCAAAACATGTATAATAATCCACAGCCTGATATCGGTAATCAACAAACTAAAAAGATTACCAGGCGGAGGAGTTCTTGCAACAGATGGCTTGGGTCGGAGAGATGGTGGGACATAAAAGCAACTCTGCCACATGAGAACATTATTAGATCAACTGATCAAGAAGAGTCATATCGCCGAAGGAAATACTCTATGGTGTACCTGAAAGAACGGGTGCTGCAAAGCCTCTGCAGCAGTTGGTCTCTTGCATGGATCCCAGGAGCAAAGCCGCTGAACGATCATAAAAAAAGTCGAGATTGGTGACCCAGAATGAAAGAAATATGTCCAAAGCTATAGTCAAACTCATTTTACCGTAATAAGATTAATTGCGTCTTCACTAGCAGATGCCATCAGGCTTGAAAGAGGAACACCAGAAAGCTGCAAGATAACAACAGTTAATCACTAACACGGAAAAAGAAAACTATGGAGGCTGAAGATCCATTACCTGAGGGAACTGATAGTTTATGGTGTTAGCAAGATTAAGTCCCTCTAACCAGGTCTCCTCAGTTGGACTGCCTATGACACTGCAGATCTTGTAGATCTCATCTGCTTCACTGCAAGGTTTATACGACAACATTTGCACTTGTTTATTAGCGTTTAAACTTGCAACATTTCAAATCACCAAAGTACAAAATTAATCACTGCGAAGTTACCTAGCCCCGGGAAATATAGGACGAAGAGACAACAGCTCAGCCATAATAGCTCCCATCGCCCACATATCTGGAAAGAAAAAATCATTTGGCACATACTTTAGCATTAGAACATTAAAGAGAAAATATAACTAATTATTACAACAGTACGGATACTAACCAACTTTGGATGTGTAGACATATGATTGTAGAAGTACTTCAGGTGCCCTGTACCTATTAGTACAAACACTTTTGGGTCAGTACTCAGTATGGCAGCAATGGTATAGCATCTAATCGACCGTTTTGGTAATGAAAGACTCATTACAACACAAAATGAAAAACAAAACTCACCAGCGTGTAGAAACATACTCGGTAAATGGTGGACTCGAATTAACCTCCCGTGCCAGACCAAAATCAGCGATCTTAATGATGTCTTTAGAGACTAATAGATTTTCTGTAACAACCAACACAGTATAAACATATATTATTGACGAACTATTGAACCATGATTGCTATAGAGGAAAAGTAAATAAAGTCAACATTGTCAATCTTCACAGAAGATGTTTGAAGCTTTGTATAAATTGACACTTCCAGACCATCAATTACCTGGCTTAAGATCGCGGTGGAAGTAACCACGCTGATGCATATACGAAAGGCCTTGGAATACTTGAAAGCACCAGTTTCTAACAGCAGCTTCTGTGAAATTCTTTTGTCGATCTTTCATAAGCTGATAGAGGTTGCAATCCTGATCAAGTAAGAATGACATGCGCAGAATCAGTGAAACTGATTAAAGGGTACGCAAATAATAGCAAATTACAAGCAGGAAGAGAGTATACCATGTACTCAAAGACAAAGTATAGGATATCATGTTCGCGGATGACTTCTTTCAGCTTCACGATGTTTGGATGATTCATCCTCCTAAGCGACTGATAGGAGAAAAGGGGAGGTCTAAGTAAACATACAAGCAAAAGAGCATCTCAACAAAGGACTACCTTCACTTCTCTCAGATTAATACATTCATCCCACGAGTAGTACTTCTTTTTCATTTTCTTAATTGCAACCTGCTCATAGAAAACTTCAGTTGGTAAGACAATCTAGGCACATAACATTGTACAGGTATAGAGAGCTCCCAAAGAAAGCAACTTACAACTTCCCCAGTCTGCTTATTGATAGCTCGCCAAACAGTACCAAAAGTTCCATCACCAACCTCTTTAATTAACTTGTACCTGCAAAATTAATAAGGCCGGGAGAAGCAAACTCATAAGCAAAAATTAAACGGCCAGATACCAAAAGATGTTACGAAAAGGTTGAGAGAACTCTGAGCTACCTTTCCATTGTCTTTCCGGTAAAGCAAAGTAGCCTCTTTATTTTATGTATGTAAAGAACTTCTGAAAGATTTATATAGCATTAATCTTCCAGTTGTTCGTAGCAAGGACTGAACACCAAAGCAGTAAAATCAATGATTCTCTAGCTGGGTAGACTGACTATTATTTACTTTGAGCACCAATGGGTTGACCATTAAGGGAAAAGAAAGAAAGCAAGAGAAGAGTAAAACACATACTGAGAACTCGGAGACACAAAAGAACCAATAAGAAACAATGTGTTGGCTAACAAGAAGGACCCAAAGCTTACAACATCTCACTCAGAGGTTCAGACTCAAAAAAAAATAAAAAATTGTTATATCCTTCTTCAACCAGCGCCCATAAGAACAAGATATGGAAGAGAGGGCTACCAAATCTTTGTCCGCAGGGAGAAGATTAAGAGGTTTCTCTAGGACAATAAAAAGAAGAATTTGCAGACTTCAGCCCTGCACAAGATACAAAAAGACCAGACATATTAATGTGTCCACTGATATATATGAAGATGAGAACAAAATTAATTTGAGGCATTGACGTAATTTTAACTTGTCTGCAATTGTATGCTTATGCTTTCATGGTGTTCTTATATTTTTCCTAGTTCTTTTAGCAGATTTACAATATCTCAAACTTCCTTATTTTCCATTTACTCATAAACAAGTAATAAATATAAAATCTACTAAACCTCCAATTCGACTATTTACAAGGAACTAAACATGTACAAAAAGCATATCACCAACTAAAGTTCCAACAATGGCAGTACTCTAAGGTGTAGTCAAAATAAAACTCTCGGAAGCTAGAATAGAAAGCCATACCTGTCACAGAAATTCGACCACTAAGTGCAGTTAACGAAAGAGCCCACAAGGAAATCAGAACGAACAAGAAACCGCCAGTCGAGCGCTTCTTGGAATGAGAAAAGCTGATGATGATAGCAGCTTGGCCAGACGAAAACTTGCTCCATACCTCAGCAGAAAACAACCCACTCAAAAGTACCCCTGATAGAACCTGTCGCAATGAAACCAATCCATGGACACACACTCAGATATAAATCACAGAAACACTCGACCAATAAAAAAAAAAACAATCCACCCAAAACAGCATAACCAATCTAATGCACATAAGATTACAAATTAAAATGCAGATTCGATCACAAATTCGATCAAAAATCTTATCAATACAACCGAAATCGATCAATGAAACCTTAAAACTCGATAAGAACATCTAATCAGAGAATCGAACAGACGAAAACCAGATCCAATCTGACCAACCGCGAAAACAGCAAATCAAATTCGAAATAGTCAAAGAGACGGAGATCTGCGATCATCAAATACCTCAGAGCCAACAGGCATAACCACCGTCGCCGACGACGGAAAGAGACGGCATCCAGAGCTTCTTCTACCTCTTTTTTTTCTTTACTTTTTTAGATTTTTCTTCGATTAGAGTCCAACAAATATCAAAAGCCTTTCCACCTCCACTTCTCTCTCCGTTCCCTTTCTTTGTGCGATTCTCTCGTGATGACCAAAAAAATCCAACAATTTATATTCCCAAAGCTATAAAGAGAATATTTTGTTCCTTTCCTTTCGCTTCCTCATTTACTCAAAACTTTTTTTTTTATTTACACATCTATATTTATTCTTTTATTTAACAATAAAACATACTATATTACATCTATATCTACTATCTATTTAAAAATATGTACATTGATTACATGTTTTCAACAACTTACTTTTATATTTTCACTTTTAAGCATCATCTTCTCTTTCTTTCATTGGGAAATTGCCAAATATGACTCAAAACTTGATTTGAAATGCAAAAATAAACTCAAACTTGAATCAAATGCAAAAATAACTTAAAAGGCTGTTGAAATTACAACCAACCCCTTGTGAACAAACAAAAAAAAGAGTTTTTTTTTTTACGTTTTTAGCCCTCGCAAGTCGTCTCTGACATTTTTTCTTAAAAATAATTTAAAAATTATGTAATAAATATTTTGATAAATGAAAAATTGGAATTATGTAATTAACATATGTCTTAAGAGATATAAATTAATATATAACAAAAGTCAGTTGTTTTCAGCATAGATGAGTGAAAGTAGTGAGTCATGATATTCTTTGGTTTAGGTTTCACCAACATATGTTGTAGTATTGTATGTGTTTCTTAGGGTTAGATTTTTGAA
>CAKOAT010119265.1:155771-173857 GCA_932364175.1 Eruca vesicaria subsp. sativa | reverse complement strand
TTCCTATTTTAAACAAAAAAAAAAAAGACAATCAATTGAATTCCAGAAAGTTTTGAAAATTATATGACTCGAAACGATCAATTTGGACTGTGAAGCTTTTGGGATCTGAGGAAGACGATTGACCTTAGGGTTATTGATTGGTTCGAAAAGCAAAGGAAGTACCAATGGCGGTGCGCAAGGCGACGACGTCACCGGACTGAGCAGCGGCGGCAAAGTCACGGAGGTTTGAGGAAAGCTCGAAATGGCTTTCGTAGTCAACACCATTTTTCTCGATAATAGTGTCAACATCGTCTTCTTCCATCAAACCGAACATCTGCTCACATCGGTGAATCCAAGCGGAACTTTGGATTATCTCGTCGCTCGATCTCGTCGCCGTCGCCACTCTCGAGAGAAAGAGATAGAAAATTATGATTAATTTATGAAAGGGTTATTATTGTCTTTTTCCTATTAATGATCTAGGTATTTATGAAAATGTCCTTTGAGTGATGGTAAAATTGAATTGTGGTATCATAAAAATGCTATTGGTACAATTGTCCCAAAAAAAAGTGTCAAACAAAGGGATAATGAAACTTACCACATAATACAAAAGTAGTGTCAAACAAAGGGATAATGAAACTTAAACTGGCTTATACTATAGAGAACAAGCAATTGATCTACGAATAATCCGAGTTAAATTCGATATCAATTGCCTCAACACCTAAAATAATACTTATACATCTCAGTTAGGTAGTTAAAATGTTGAATCTAGTTTTTGAATATGAATTCCAAATTTATATAGAATCAATTAACAGAAATTGAATAGCGCCAGACACAAGAGCATAACCCAATAAACACTTCATCCTCGTTGTAAGATTTCTGAACAAGTTTAAGAACTAAGATTAGGGTTGACACTACCTAACATGTTTCATTGTTTTGGACAAAGCAACAGTTTAATCATGACAGAAAATAATAAGAAACGCGCAATTTTAACACTAACCCTGGAAATTATAGGATTCGTTTCTTTAAACCAAAGAGTCTGAGAAAAATAGATAAAGATTATAGAATCCGGCTAAAGCCAAACAAAAACTGTCTCTCCATTGCTTAAACCATAAGATCGATTCTTTCAAGGTAAACCAGAACCAGATGGTGCTGCTGCGCCGAAACCACCTGCACCACGGCCAAATCCAGGCCTACCACCACTTCCCTGTTAACACAACCAACAATCACATACGCAACGTTAAGACTCATCAACTACTGACAAGACAGATCATTTGTAAGAAAATCTCATATGCTTTACTACTAGGGATGGTTAGAGAGAGAGAGAGAGAGAGAGAGAGAGAGGTTTACTTGGAAAGAGGGCTGGTAATCAGCAGGAGCTCCACCCTTTTCACCTCCAACATCACCACCACGTGGCCCACTACGGTACCCTTCACGGTCACCATACCTTGGACGGTCTCCATCAAACCTAGGTGGTCCTCTGAAACAAAACCCACCATAACCATATTACTAAATCAAACATGTTACAGCAGACAAAACCCAAAAAGTCTATAAAACTTACCTTGGACGATCACCAGGTGGGCCACCAAAGGGACGCCCAATGGGCTTAGCAGACTTCTTCAAAGTCGCAGGAACAACATCAGAAGGAAGGTTAAGATAAGTTCTCAAAAACTCAATCCCTTCGTTGGTCAAAAACCAGTAGTAATGCATCCAAGCAAACGTCTCCCTAACATACTCCTTGGATTTGAAACTCTGCATGAGCTTAATCACTTGCAAGTTTGGTACTGACTCAATCAACGGATGCTTTGGGAGATTGAAATCCTTCTTCGCAAACAATACTCCTTCTGTGAAATCATTGCAACAGTTACTTCATAATCTTAAAGATTCAAACTTTATGAAAAACCCTCGAGAGTTCATTAGATCTATAGCCTAAAAACAAGTATAAAGCTATTCAACCTAATTGGTTTCAAAGCTATTAAAGACATTAGGTTTAGATAAGAAAAATGACAAACCTTTGAAAAGGTACTTGCAGATCTCTCTGCGATTGGTCTCTGTGATAATCTGGCAACATGACGAGCAAAGAACACAATTAGGACATACTTGGTTAAGTTTTTTCATTACATAATGTAAAAACAGAGAGTCTATACCATTGTTTTGTTGGTAGAGCTTTCGCTGCAACGAGACACAGAGGTTCTTTGTTTTTTGTTTTGTTTGGGTCAAAAGAGGCAGAGAGAGCTTTAGCTAAAGGAACCTAGGGTTTTCTGTAGATACAAGATTATATGGGCTTTTATTGGGCCGATAATTTTTTGCGGCAAGGCTGGCCTTTTTGGATAGTTAATTTAGGTCATACCGTTCCAAATTCATTGGCTGACAAACTGTATTAGAGATTGAAAGGGTAAATAGGATCCAGTCATCCAGTACAAAATGAACGAGCAAAGTGAGAAGAGACTATACAGGTGTTAACCACATGGACTGCATGTTATATTGATCTAGCTGTTTTTTTCCTTTCAATACTATTGTAGTCATGGACGAATCCAAATATATTTGCACTAATATTTAATGGATGTAATCTTCCAAATTGAAGTAAATGCGTATATGAATATAGTTTTTATAAAGTTATTTTAAAAATATATTATGGGCGGTTGGATTTTCTTTTTGATTACCATGCTTTTATTATATTAAAAGAGAAGTCACAACTTCTATTCATATGTGATATATTTTTAAAATGAATTTTTTTCAAAAATCTTATTCCATTTATTTCTTATTAACATACCGACATCATTACGATATCACATCTTATTTAATCAACACATATAACAACTTCACCTATAATAATGTATTAATTAATTTTGTAATTAGTAGTCTAAATTATTTGAAAATAACAATATAATTATTTATAAAAAAATTCTATATACTAAAATTATAGATGCTAAATTATATATTTTAAACACAACCAAGAAATATAAATGATCCTAGACAAGTATCTATTTTATTGTATAACTAAATAAAATTTAAAAATATTTTGCTTTACATTATGTATAGCATTAAAATGTAAATCATATATTTAAAATGTTTACGCTAATATCAAAGTTATAGGTTTATAATATAGGCAGAAAAAATATTCAACAGTAAAAAGGGTTAAAATCTTTGTTAGATTGAGAAATGTAGATATGTTTTTTTCTAAAAAAATATATGTTTTATGATTTTTGAGCACAAGATAACTGAATTACTAATTAGTAATGATTCATATGATTTTGACATACTATATTGTCCCATTTATAAGATGTATGTTGTTTTAATAGATAAAAAGATTTCTATATTATGTAAATCCCAATTTAAATTTATATATGTTTGAGTTACATTACATAAAAACTTAATATACTTTAAAATTTAACATATTAAAAACAAAAAGAAAATATTATTTAATATTCAATCATTTATTTTATCATTTCTATATGATCTAATACTAAATTATTAAATATTGTTGTTTATGAATATATTAAATTTGTCATAAAATTTAAAAAATTACTAAAAAATAATCATTTTCTTACTACTACTTATAACTTAAATTGAAGTTAGATCCATTTATTAGATTTAATAATAGAGAAGAAAATGTAAAATATTTTTTAAATTTTTGGAACTTTGCATATATTAGTTTGTCAAATAATTGAACACAAATCAAACAATATATATATATATAATAAGAAAGAACAAATATATGTGAGTTTAAAATAATTAATTAAATAAAACAAACAGATTATAAAATTTAAGTGTTTAAAAAGTAATATAAATAATTATATATATATGTATACATAAAATGAAAATAAACACCGCACGTGCGGGTCAAGTTCTAGTTTATATTATTATTACTAACACATAAAAATTGCACATCAAGCAGTCCATATCAAACCTTCATTTTGTTTGGCACATACACATTGCAAAACCAGTTTTACAATATTATACTTAATTATAGAATACCTGGTTTCAAAAAATAAATATACTTAACGATGTGCAGGAATTTACATAAGAACTAGTTATTGTAGTTTAATAGTTTAGTTAAAGTGGTGAAGAATTTGCTATATGAATTGAGACCGTAGTTCTAATCCTACCAAATATGAGGACTCTCCACTTAGTCACTAGAATTTCGCTATGTTTGCAAATAACATTCTAACCTTGCAAATTCCAAAACCAATTCTGACTCATAGATTTGGAAGGTCATGAGCTGAAAACACAAAATGATCAGAAGAAAAGAATAAAATGTTTAGCCAATTTTGTAGGAACTCCGTTCTCATTTAACATGTTTTATCTGTTTCTATGGTTTCGTATCAGAAGAAGGGAATAAAATTAGATGAATGTGCAAATGCCCTCATAGCACATGCTTAGGGCTGCCTTTACCTCAAATTCTGATCCGGTAACACTAAATAGTATTCCTCTAACAGGTTACTACGCCAGCCGCACTCAGGTGAATAGTGTTTTTTTATAGTGTTATTAGCTAATACTCAAAACTCAAATATCTGAGTGCACGAATTCATTAATAGCGTCCAATGAATGTGTGGGTAAGTTCTTGACAACAACAAAAGAAGAATGTGTGGGTAAGTTAAAATGGGCACGGCTGACAATGGAGGAATATGGACCAGGCCAGGGTGCTGGACGATAAGGACATCTCGACTAAAAGTTGAACCAGCCTCCGCGCGTGGGTCCTGCAAGGGCTGGTCCCTGTTCACAAGAGTCATGCATGTACTCTCTCTCAAGGAAACACCTCTTTCTGCTTTACTACTTACTACTCCCTCTTTATTCCTCCATTGTTACAGCTTCCACATGAATCATGTCATAACAGATAAAAACATAACAAACAAAAAACTGTACAATATCAGGAAATAACAAAAATCTTATATATCGCTCGTTTTTTTTTCTGTATCTTTCCTCCTTGTTTCTTTTCATCTACGTGTTTTAATACGTGTGTATATCAATCACTACAATTATTGTACTTTCATCTCCTTAAAGTTAAAATAAAAACATACTTTTGTCATCATTTCTTTCTAATAGACCTTCCTTTTGTTACCATATCTTCTCTTTTTCCTGAGAGCGAATCTTAATTATTTTATTGCATTAGACTATTATTTCTAGATGTTCAGATTTTTCAAGTAACTACTGGGAGACATGCAATAATGAAATTTGTTGCATTATATAGTTTCAGTAGACAGTAGGTCATCAGTCATCATAGATCTATAAAACATATATATCTGTAATGATATATTATATTAACGAATAGTGATGATACTCTTATCCATTTTACATATTTTAAATCCACTAATCTGTTTTGAAAGTTACCTAACATTCAGGAAAAAATGAATTCTAACGCCTTTTAAATTCAGGGTGAGCCGTGAGAGTACTAAATAAATGCAAGCACGGTGATGCGTTTGAATACCAAACTGAGATCAAGGATTTGCTGGTGTATTTTTCGATATCCAAAAAGTCATATCATGTACTTATATTACAAAATAACTAATTTTTGTGAATTTTAAAGAAATTGTTACCTAGAAATAAGGTGACGAAGGCAAGTCACAAAAGAGGTATTCTGGTTAGTTACCACCAGCAAACTGAAGCATCCATCATCCTTTCCAATAGACTGACTCTAATTGGTCTAAACCACTATGGCAGAATAACTACCGGAAAAAAAAAAGAATATAACTCCAATATCTAATTATTGCACTTAATTGATGATTACCTCCATTAATAATTTGTTCTAGAAACTAATGGGCTCCTAGTATATATTACTGTGTATTATATTCACATGGAACGTGCCTATATATAACGAGAATATGATTCCCTAAGATTCATGCATAAACACGAATCAAATCCGGGAATTTAAGCTGGATCAGGGAACGTTATTAAGTAGGTTAAACTCCAACATGTAGGAATAACTACACTATAAATACCTAAAGCCTGAAGTTTTGGTTATAAAAAAAAAAAGAGAAAAGTCTTATAAGTTAGAAACCTGATATATAATATCAAAAGGATCATTCGACTTATGTATTCTACCTCCACCACACATTTGTTATGTATGTGCATGTGTATATATGTACACATAGTTTATCTCAATAGATTAATGTAAGAGGAGGATTAGGTTGGAATATTGATCTTTCAACATTGTTGGCTTGGATGCTTTAGAAAAAGGTTTTGCCTTAGAAATTTCATTTTACTCGACTTAATGATATATTATTGCTTACGATAACATTAGTGGACACATTAAAGAATACTATAAAAACAGAAATGAATAAACTAAATATAATAAGAAGAAAAGAGGAAGAATGTGGCAATGGGGAACGTAAAGGGAAGTGATTGGAAGCTAATGGAATATCCGTGTATTCTTAGACATGGTGGAAGCTGACGCTGAGTACCAAACCCTCCCTTTACGTATACTCATTCTATTCTTTCATTTCACAGCGAGTATATATTCCAAATAGTTCACTACATAGTTATCATATGTTTTTTAAATATGTTGTTAAGACTTCCACATTTGTTTACAATAATAATATATCAATGATATATGCCAATCTCAGTAATTTTAACTGCAAATCCATGAAATTAACATACATTTAACTTATAAGTTATATATATAGGATGGCGACTTTTATTTGTATTTGGTAATCATATTTTGCTTTTACGATCCATATACTCCCTCTGTTCCTAAAAGATGTATATTCTAGTTTTTTAGCGTTTTTAATAAAATACAATAAATTTGCATAGTTTTTTTGTATTTATCTTCTTTCCATAATTTTAAATCAATAAAAATCAATTAGTGTAATTAAGTTTTTTGAAGTTTACAATTAGTTAATAAAACATACATTGAAAATGTAAAAAATGGATCTTTTAGAAATAATTTTTTTTTTTCTATAATACGTAGCTTTAAGAAATGGAGGGAGTATAATATTTGTGAATCAGAGATTAACATGGGAATTGTGCATTACTCAGGAATTGATGTTTTTAGTTAAACTGGTTTAACTGCCAACTCAGGTGGTTTCAAATTTGTTTTCTTATATGTAAATTCGTATTTTTTTTCTGTTTAATCTATAAGCGCTGCTTCATATATTAGTTATAGTTAAACATATTTCCTGTATTCATAATTGTTTGTTTTCCAGAATAGTGAAGTTTGTATACAAATTGCCACAACAAGATTATTAAACAATTCTTCACTTTAACTTCAACCATTATGGCATTTTAAAGAGTATTGAATCAACCACTAAACTTAAAACTTTGTTAAAGTACTAAAGATGGAGACATATATTGAAAAAAAAAAACTGAAAACCTACTTAATTAAGTTATAAGTATTCACCCAAATATAAGTATTCACCCAAAACGAGGAAAAACCCCAAAAGCATGTAAATGCAAATGGAAAGCTACATCTATATACCAAGAACTGAACTTGTTCCCTTAATCAACAATATATAGATGATTCCCTAGAAAATTAATTATGTTACTACTCACTCATAAAAAAAAACAGTACATGGAGTATAGTTTAAGAAAAACTTCTCACGATTATACTCAAAATTGGATTTGGAAGCATTAATCAGGACCACAACATGCCTGAAGACATTCAAATTAATGTTTTATCAATAGACTGCTTTGAAAAAAAATACCCTCCCGCTGTCGATTGATATGCTGAAACAGATTAAAAGTATCATATGCTAATTAAGAATGATAAACGTAATAAATGAAACGTCATACACAATCCAGTGCGTTTAACAATAACTAGAGTTTCACCCGCACATCCGTGCGGGTATATTTTTCATTTTATAAATATATAACTAAATTTTTTTAATATATAATTTATATGTTAGTTTTAATTATAATCATATCTAGTAACGAAATAAAGAAATACTTATTTTATAAAAAAAATATTTAAAATTTTTGGTAAGATCTTGTTAGTTTTTTTCAACAGATTTTGTTATATTTAAATTTATTTATTATTAATGTTCTTATTAGTTATTAAGATATTGTGAAAATCATATATATTTAACTGGTTAATGTAACAATAAAATATGTCAATTAAGTAATTAATAACATGGTCCAATATGACTTCTAAATAGTAGATAAATTTGGTACTTCTCTTTTAATAGAGAAGATTCCCTTTACTTTCTTCTATAAATGCCCCTCACAACACAATCCCTTCTCACACCACTTTATTAACTAAATTAAAAAGAAAACATTTCATTTTTTCACTCTTAGAAAAAAAAACATGCAGACAATGGAAAGAAGACAATATTACCAAGAAAACAACCATAACTCTTCCATGGTGGTGCCTCACTCTCCGTGGCACTCTCCGGTTCCTTATCTCTTCGGTGGTTTGGCCGCCATGATGGCTCTCATCGCCTTCGCTCTTCTCCTCCTCGCTTGTTCTTACTGGCGACTCTCTGGCTCGGCTGAGAGAGACGTCGAGGCAGGAAATGATGGCAAATCCGACGGTGAAACTCACACGGACAAGCCCACGGAGAGGCCGGAGAAGTTTCTAGTCATCATGGCCGGCGATGACAAACCAACTTACTTGGCTACGCCGGTGAATAGGTCTGACCACATCTGTACTTGCGGCGATCATAAGAAAGAAGTGGGTATTGATCAAAAACAGATCAATCATTACGGACTATGATTTGTTAACGGGTCCGGTCGGCCGGGTCATAGTTATGCAGACCTTATAGGTGCAGATAAGATAAATTTAAGTTTTTATAACTTTTATTTAGTTATCTTTTGTCTGATTAAGCGATGTTTATGCCTCGTTCGTATGGTTTTGGGTCTTTTAATTTTTTTTTTGGTGTTGTAGTAGATTTCTACTATTTTTTTTCGTTTGAGTAGATGATTAGTAACTACTATGATGCTTATGAGCTGCTTAGCTACATATATCAGTTTGATTCATGTTCGATTGATGCTGATGGTAGTTCGGCTTAACTAGAGAATCGGCTTAAGTGGTCATCAAGTGAAAGAAAATTGAAGTGAAATTAGTAACAACGACTGAACGACACGTGCCAAACTGATCTTGATGGTGTCGTCGTTGCGGCGAGCCGAAGTTGTTAATTATAATCGTTGCATTTCTACTCTTTAATTCCTAAATAGATTGATAACTACCAACAAGTTTTATATATAAATAGCCCTAAATTAATATTTTTTTTCTTTTCTGTACATCTTTATAACCATTCACTGAAATGTAGAAGCACTAACGTTATCGTTGGACATAAATTATTATCTTTTGGGTGAATCAGTACAATGTGAATAGTGACTACAGAGACTGGAACATATGAAACTGTAGATTTTCTGTTTCAGTACGGGACAAGTGGTCAATGGTTGTGGCATATGTGTACGTCATTTCCTGTATGTGTCCTAGTATGTTTATGTTAACATATGTGACAATCGAGATCCCAAACAAACGCAAATTAAACGGAAAACTCAATAATTGTGAAAAGCTTGTTTTTTTTCTGTTTGTTTTCCAACTACATCTTTCTACCAAAATATAATTACTTTTTATTTTGGAAGCAAAAAATACAGATTTTTCTGACTCACGAAAACATATTTCCCATTGATCATTTAGTATCAAAACTATTAAAAAAAACACAATGTTTGGAATGGAGAAGAAAATCAATAGTTGATAATCTCTAACTCGATTCCTTAAACACAGAAAATTGCAAAATTACAAACAAGAATGAATGTAAGGAGGAAGTGGAAATCCCTTGTATTACAATTTAAAAATTATGAGACTTTCCCTTTTGGCTCCCTTATCCCGATATATCATGTTGTTAGATTGATCATGTGTCAGTTAGTAAATGGGGCGGGTGTCTAATAACGATTTTCTTTGGCTATATCCAACCTAAGAAAGAAGATAAAATTCCCAGATAGACTTGAGACATATTGTGCCAATTTGCTGAAGATTACTGAGGATCCAGCATATTGCTTCATATAGAGAAGAGAGATACCTAGGGACGATGTGGTCTTCCTCAAGCTGCACCTTGAAGTCACAGTGGGCCGTCTTAATTGATATCCAACTATTAGAGACCCAATAAATAACTAAATGCCCAACTTATGAAAAACATGTCTCTTGTAATTTCCTTTATCTCACATAACAAAAGAGACACTAAGAATATTCTTAGATTTGGCCTTTATTCCACTAAACAAAAATAATAAACTTCCAGGATATATTTCAGTCTATATATTGAGGGTGATTGGTTGGGTTGTAAGTAATAACTTTAGCTTTAATTTCTATCTACAACCATTTAAATCACCAATCATGCTTTAAGTAGTTTTTAAAGCTAAAGTCAAAAAAATGGAAAAGTGGTTGTAGGAACTCTATTTTCTAAAGCAAAAAATTATTGCTGTAGGATTGTTGTAGGAATATCTTCCTTTTATATTTTTTTTTCATTTAATTTCTACAGCTACATTAGATACAACTACATCAAAAACATCTACAGTCTAAATTCTACAGTAAAATTTTTAAATCTACAGTTTAACCAATGCATACTGTTTGATTTTGCAAGAACTCATTCATATATGAATTACATGTTACGTATACCATAAGAATTCATCATTATCTCTTCCTTTTTATATAAAACTAGGGGGTTGCTGGCGCAACACGCCGGGTATAGATGTTTGACCAAACAAAAAAAATAAGAATCATAATTTTGTTTTTTTTGATTTATAAAATTTACTTTGGGTTGTCTAAAAATGAACTGCTTGCAAAGAATAGGTCACAAACGAACGCCGTTTTTCTGTTTTAGAAGGAAGTTGTCGTAGATGTAGTGTTTACTACGAATTCTCGTAGATGAAATGTGATAGTTGATGATAGTCATTCATATATAGTTGAATTTGGAATAAATTTATTTTTAAAATGTAAATAAGAAAATGCAAACGATAAGCTACTCGTGTGAGGCGATGAAGTTATACATGTAAACTTTGCTTATACTCAACCCCGATAATTTAAAATTTTAAAGTAGCATAGAAGTTGAGTGTTTAGATGTTAAGAATGGATAGCGTTTTTGGTTTATTTTCATTCCAGGAGGTCGTTGAAACCCATAATCATCTTGTAGAAGTGAATTAGCAAAGCGAAGTGGAAACACTTTGAAAATAGTATTAAATTTTCCTAATTTTTATTTATAAAATACTATCTATTTTGTTATTCCCTTTTGAGATTGTAAACTTGTTTGACCACTAATTTTATTTTATGAAAATGAATTTTTTAAATATTTTTGTATATGGTTTTCTAATTTTACTATGGAATAAGAATAAATGAAAAAGAAAACATTTGTGGTCGATTGCATTAATTTGTATTATTTTTCTTTATATTTTTTTTGTTTTACCTTTTTTATTTTATTTTATACAACTTTTGATTTAGCTGTTGTATATGATGTGAAAAACAATAGCCGATTCACTGTAATAAAAAGTATTTTAAGTTAGGTACACACATAAAATCCTAATACTTTTTGATCATTAACATTTGAATATATATTGTCAGATTTGAAGACCAATGAACCATAATAACTGAAAAAAATAATTAGTATTTAAAGAGTACGTTTACAATGATTGTATTGGTATCGAGAGTTTCTTCTGGATGGCCGAACAAAGTTTATATATGCTGCTTGTTCTATCTTCTTCCTGCTTAACCACACATGTCATTTGAATTTTGTTGTTGAAATGACGTTAAAGGCTGTGAAAGAATTATTTGTATCATTCTTTTACCTTTTGGTTAAATAACCACACACTATAATTTAGTTCACTTTTAGTTTCTGTCAACCTAATTTATTTGTTGTTTGTAGAACAAATTCTTGCTTACCGTCTAATGCTGAAAGAATAATTAAAAGTCTTAGGCAGCTGAAGGTTCAGGTCCAAAAAGCTAATGTGTATCTAGGTGTTATTTTGTTTTTCCTTCGTAAAACCTTAAACGAAGAAGTGGAATTGATTTAAATAGCTCTTCTCAACTTTTGGTTACAGGTGGATGGTGGAGAGAAGTACAAAAACCTTATAGTTGAAGTATTAGTGATAATAGTTAATACATCAAACTGATATATTAGATATGTTTACATTCATAAATGAATCTACTGAAGTACTTATGAAAGCCGAAATAAAATACAAATGACAAATGTCTTTGTTGCCGAAGACTACTTTCTACAATGCAACATGAAGATGTAATTTACAGGTATTTGAAAAAGAATTCTGTTAATATACTCTATAAGTTTATAAATAGTACTCTTAGTTTTTGATGATGTAAATATTAAAGCCTTGAATGCAAAAAAGCTGTAAGAGTGTTTTGAGTCTCAATCACTCCTGGTCTATAACACTTGACCTTCGTGGGTCTTCTTGGCAGAGCGACCTTCCTCATGAGCTAATTCCTCTCCTAGTCTACAGTTTTACCGACAGTAATAGGGGCTTCAATTGGATCATCTACGGCCATATATGCCCTTCAGCATCACATGAGTAGGTAAACCTCTTATGTTCTTCCTCAGGTGTCAAAACAGGTGGAGTTCTATTCAAAGCTCCAAAACCATGCATATCATCACCATGGTTGTCATTTACCTACATAAACATGATAAATTTCAAACAATAATCAACTTTGGAATTCTACCAATGATCTATTTATACCAATATATAAAAAGTAATCTTAAATCATTATATTTTAACTTAAATTTCTTTGAAATTCTATCAAGGATTCTATCATGTAATTACCTCCATGACCATGATGAGGTCCACATTTATAAATTAATCTTAAATCATAGTTAAAATTAATAATTTTCAATCAAATAATAAACAACTAAGCTATTATAATAACTATGCAGAGACTACAATCAAATTAATATATCTCCATATGATCAATACATTTTTATTTTTTAACAATATATTCAAAAGTGTTCTAGATTATAAAACCATAGCCAAACCATATCAATATTAGCAATGCGCCGATAAACCAACTGAGGCTCACAATGGTTGTTCAGTTGCACATATATGATAAATTCAGAGGAAAACAACAATCACAGCTATAATGTTCCAAGCGTGAATCAAGATATTTGCCAACTTAAGGTAAACTTAAAATATGAGAAGCTCTAGAACTTAGTATTTAAAAATGTCAGGAGAGAAGCTTAGGACTATACTATAAACAGTGCTAATTTTGCAACTAAAACTAAGAGGAACTACTGGCAAACATTTATAAATAGTTACCAAGTGTGAATCATAAGCTGTCTGAAGCCTTCGGTTAACTTTTGTAAAGCACATCTGTAGACTATAATAGAGAAGATAAATTAACTCAAGACAATAGCATAATAGCATATCAGATTGTAACTTCTCACTTTTGGTTCTACACCAGAGGCAAACAACTTTTTATGCAGGAGCATGGCAAAGCTGTCGAATACACTCAGACATTCACTTGGGTCCCTTCATAGACAAAAGAGTAACACTACTATCCATGTGGAACCCTGAAAATGGGTCATGAAAATTAAAGCTGGAAAGTTGTGATAGACCTTTCAATCATTATGGTTTTCATGTGCGTTGAGTACTATGTTTCTCTTCTTTGAGAATGGTTTTAATAGACATAACTTTTCATACGATATATGCAACAAATTAAACTATGTAGGCTACTTGAAAGGGTATGATATAATATATGGATTATGGAGTTCTTGTAAGGGATATTAACAAAAGCAAACCTGGCAGATCTGTGTTCGTAACATGAGTTGATCGTAATTGCAGGACATAAGGCTCTCAGATGGGATTGGTCCGCAAGTTCAACGAATACTGTTTTTCTCATGAATCTGTACATATTCCAAAATACATATCTTCTTTGGCGATTTATATTTCTGTATAATCAACTGTTTCTTTTCGGTAAGAGACTGTATGGCATACATAATTCACAATACCTGTAGTATTCAACCATTGGACTGTTATATAGAGTCCCAAGATATTACTTGGGTTATATAACTAACCGTTGAGAAAAAAAAGAGTTGATAATGATGTTTAGTTAAACCACATGTGCTTTTGATGGAGAAGGGGCCCCCAACTTGTTTGCTTTTGATTTCTACTACGACCTGCAAAGCGAGAAAATTAAATGTCAAGTGTAGAATTTGATAATAACAGAACTCTTTTTGTTTGCTTTAATCTTTAAATCAGAGCAGACTGTATTGAAATTAAGAGCAGAATCAGTAAACTGTTTCTCTTAAGAAAAAACAAAGAGAAACTTGAGATTTTCATCTTAACAGAGACCGATATTGCAGTCGGTTTTCCAGAAAGCGAAGAGTTGCGCAGCAAACTTAAAGAGAGGCATGGATCACTCTAATCTAAACTCGAAAATAAATGTAAAAGTTTAGGAGAGGGGAGGCGTTATGGTTAAGAATTGCTGTTAGAGTCTCTGATTTCACAAAGGAATGACATGGATGAGAAGCAGAAAAGTCTCCGAAGAAGAAAGATATTTTCTTACGGCCACAAAGCTAAATACGGCCCTAAACCGAAACACGGGAGTTGGGCTTAAAGTTTATTACCCAGTCCATGACGATTGGATTAAAAAGAAAAAAAAATCAGCCAACCAGAGGTTGACACGTGTCGAAAAACCCTCCTATCAAGAAAAATGACGTGGCTGCTTGTGTGAGCAGATTTGTGAACTTTATTATTATAGATAGCATATCTTAAAACCAATGCCATGAAGTTTAGTTTTGTAGATTATATTTATTAGCATCATTGGACCGATTCTAAGGTGGCTGCAAGCCTTGGTGATATGAAAAGTACTTGTCAATATTAACGATGGCAGGTGAAGATGGATCTTTTTAGCATTTATTCAGAAAATAAAAAATAAAAAATAAAAAATAAAGTTAGAGTAGTTAGCTATGTAATTTCCTTTTACTACCTCAAATCAGATTCTCCGTAGATGGAACTCCAATAATAGAATTCAAGAACATGAAATCTTAAGGGAATTTGTTCCCTAAGAACCAGCCGACGAGAATGTAATCGATCATGTAATTCGTGAACTGCACTATGACTAAAGATCCAATACAATACTTAATTCTTTGATTCATTATATAAAGTATTTTGTGTTTGGTCACAAATTTTATATTCCTTTCTATGTAAGTAAGTACATGCATTGCATACAATGCAAGTGATAAATATAAAAAGTTTCAATTCAAAAAACTGATTGGATGTGTGGAGCGGGTTTTATATATATCCTTGAGAAAATTTAGTAATGCAGGCCTAGACAAATTAAAGTCTTACCACTATGAAAACACATTAGACGGAATCCCTTTCATCTCAGACAAATTAAATGATTATCTCAAGTCCAAAATTGAATAAATCTGAACCTTAACCCTCCAAAAGCCTCCTGCATGGCCAGGAACCTCGTTGCAAGATCCTTAACAAGAACTAGTGTGTATAATTGGATGTAGCTTCACTACAAGAAAACACGGTGATTCTGACGGAAAAATTCGTCGGAATGTCGTCGGAATATAGGTATTCCGAGGATATACCGACAAAACCGGTCGTCGGAAAATTTTCGTCGGAAATTCCAGTTTCCTCGGAATTTCCTCGGAAAATTCTGAGGAAATACCGAGAACCACAATTCCGAGGACATTCCGACAAACAGTTTCGTTAGACGTTTCCTCGGAATTCCCTCGGATTTTACCGATGGAAACATTCCGAGGGATAGATGTTATCGGAAAATTCTGACGACAGGATTCGTCGGAATTTTCCGACAAACAAGTTCCTCGGAATTTTCCAAAATTTATATTTTTTTTTTAATTATAAATTATTGTTTTTTAATTAAACTTTGAAAATATAAAATAAAATTGTAAACTGAAAATATATTAGATAATAGAGTAGTTCAAATAAAAAAATATTCAGAGTTTTTGAAAAAAAAAAAAACTACGGGAATTGCTCGTTCGGGTACATCCTCTTCATCATCTCCATCATGGTCTCGTTCTGCTTTCTCGATGCCTCCCACCCCTTCTCTTGTTCCTCCATCTTCGCCTCCAACGCAGCTATGCGGGCATCCTTGTCCTGCAGCTGCTCCATAACCATTGGATCAATAGGCAGTTGTGATGTAGGAGGAACCGATTTGGATCGACGACCCAAACCGATCAAACGTCCCTTCTTCGTTGGAACCAACTGAAAAAGAAAATAAACAAATTTTAGTAATAAAAATATTAGAAAATAAAAATAAAGAAATAAATGAATTGAATTTTTATGAAAACATCTTACTGATTCAACAATCTCGTTGATTCGTTCTCGGGACAGGGAGACCGAGCCTGTCGAAGTAGAGTCGAGATCGGTTTGAAGCTGGGATAGACGGAGCTCTTCGTCGTCCTTGAGAGTGGTGATCATGTCAACCACCTCCTTGATAAGACCATCATCAATCTCTCCGGTATGCTTGTTGGTATGCGCCCGCTTCAACAGTTTGAAAGAATTAACCGGCTCGCCATCATTTTCTTCCGCCTAGAAAAAATATAAGTTCAAAAAAACAATAGAAATCAGAATAAATGCATACAAATAAAAATAAAAATAAAATAAAAATACTTAAATAATTGAGAAAAAGAGATTGAAGTTACCATTTTATCTCCAAGAGTGGCAATACTCATGGCACCCATGTTGTGCTTGGCCACGCCCTTACCGCGACGATCGCTGTTGCGGTTGGTGGAGTTGGTGCTGGAGGTTGCTGCTGTCTCGCCTTTCTTCCAGTGCTCACACAAGTCCTTCCAAACCGTGTCGTTCATCGACTTCGGGACCTTTTAATAAATAAATAAAAAGTAGTTAAATAAATCTAAAAATAAATTAAAAAACTAAAAAACAATTTAATAAACCGATACCTTATTGACGCGCCACTTCTGCTTCCACTCATGGATCTGCTTCCCATAGTTATCCATAACTTTATGGATGAAGGCGTTGCGGATAAATGGCGTATGATCGGGATGCCAGGTAAACTCTTGCTGGAAAAAAACACAATTAGTATAATATTAATATTAAAGATGAAAATATAACTNTATCCCTTCTTGAGGTCCGAGTACATCATCCGGTTGATCCATGAGCTGATCCCATTTCCGGATCGGTTGAACCTATCAAAAAGGATAAAATTATTAATAATATAATAAATAAACACTTAAAGAAAAAAAAGACTCTTAATTACCATGTTTGGCCTCGTCCCGACGGATACTCGGTGAGATAGAGAAGATGCTCACGACCGGGCTGTTGAACCAACTGTTCAACAGTCATCACTCCCGGAACAACTGGAGGATCGGGAATGTCCTACGTCGGCGAGGAATCCTGAGAGCCCCGAGAGCGGCTCCCCGAACCACTAGAACCTCGTGGTACGGAACGACGAACTCGAGCCAGACTCTGATCTCCAGTAGACCTATCAATTAAAAAAAAGTAAAAACAATTTTAATCACAAAAAATAGTTTTAAACAGAAAAAAAAAATAGTTTTAATGATATTAAAATAGAAAATAGGTTTTAATCACAAAAAAGATTTTGAAATAGTTTATAAACACAACAAAAAAATAGGAAAATACTTATTTATTAAAAAATTGTTTTTAATCACAAAAAAGTTTCAGTAATATTAAAACAACCTTTTAATAAATAAGAAAAAGTGTTTTTTTATCACAAAAAAGTTTCAGTAATATTAAAAACCTTTTAATAAATAGGAAAACACTTTATTAATTAAAAAACCTTTTAATAAATAGGAAAAATACTTTCTTAATAAAAAATTGTTTTTAATCTTAAAAAAAAAAGTTTAAGTAATATAAAAAACCTTTTAATAAATAGGAAAAATACTTTATTAATTAAAAAAATTGTTTTTAATCACAAAAAAAGTTTCAGTAATATAAAAAACCTTTTAATAAATAGGAAAAATACTTTATTAATTAAAAAATTGTTTTTAATCACAAAAAACGTTTCAGTATTATAAAAAACGTTTTAATAAATAGGAAAAATACTTTATTAATTAAAAAAAATTGGAAAAATACTTTATAAAAAAACCTTTCAACAACAACAACATCACAATACACACAAACACCATCTAATTCCCCTATCTACCAATCACCCTAACAAAATCACTATCTAAAACATCTAAAATCCCTAAAACTAACTTCAAATCCTAAGCAAAACACCT
>CAKOAT010119265.1:136949-151492 GCA_932364175.1 Eruca vesicaria subsp. sativa | reverse complement strand
GCAACCTTCGTACAAAGGTTGCTTTCCTGCATCCAACATATCAAAAAATCTCCTAGCTTCTGCATTGGGTAAATCTTCCCCTCTAAAATGATCATTTACCATCTGCTCAGTACCTACACCATAATCTACATCCGTTCTAATCCGTTCTTCTAACCTAACCGCAGGCTGAGGTTCGCTAGTACTACCATATTCATAACCAATTTCTCCATGATGATACCAAACTTTGTAACTTCGTGTAAACCCTCTCAAATATAGATGAGTCCAAACATCTAACTCTTTTATAACCTTTTTATTTTTACAAGTAGAGCAAGGACATCTTAACATACTCGTTTTCGCTTCCGGTTGTCGTTGAACTAACGCCATGAATTCGCCTAAACCTCTTTGGTACTCTTCCGTTAGCAATCTCGTGTTAGGATCCAAATGAGTTCGATCGATCCAAGAACGAAAATAATTAGAAGAAGACATGTTTTTTTCAATCAAATTCGTGTGTAAAATAGTATGTGAGAGGATGAAGATATGGAGTGAATGAAGAGGACGAGGGTGCTTGTATTTATAGATGAAATCTGCCGACAATTCTGAGGAAATTTCGACGGAAACGGCTAGTTCCTCGGAATTTCCTCGGAATTTTTAAAATCCCCTAACGGCTATAATAAATCCTCGGATTTTCGTCGGTTTTTTCCGAGGAAACGGATTTCCTCGGAATTCCGTCGGGATATTCCGTGGAAATTCCGACGAAATCCGAAATTTGGGTTTCCTCAGAATTTCCCCGGAATTTTCTTGGAATTTCGTCAGTTTTTTCTGAGGAACTGGGTTTTCTCGGAATTCCATCGGTATATTCCGAGGAAATTCCGAGAAAACCTTAAATTTGTGTTTCCTCGGAATTTCCTCGGAATGTCCTCAGAATTTTCCGAGGAATACATTTTCCCTCGGAATGGCCGTCAGAATTGCGGTGTTTTCTTGTAGTGCTTGTACGTGATCCAACGGGAGAATGGCACATGTTTTATCAACAACTATTGTTGATCAACCTGTCATCCTGCTATATATTTATGGTTATGATTTGGTTCAACCCTTTACCCTGCTTTATTCAGTATGTATACAATATTTTCTTCAGTTACATCGAGATATCAAAAGTGGTTCGCCATTTTGTATCTGTACTAATACCAATATTTGATGTCTCTAACCATTAATCATGAACGATTTTTCATATCTGGTTAGAGAAGTATAGTATTCCATTGTGTTTTGATATGAAAAGTAAAAGAAAAAATTAGAAACTTACCGAATATTGTTTTCTGAGATTCCTTTAATTGATTCCTCAAGCAAAACTTATAAATTGTAGCTATTTGACTATTAACTAATCCTATAACGGTAGAATTCTTCAGCCCATATATTTAACAAATGGGATGTTTGATCTAAAATAATATTTAGAAAATACGAAAATAAATTTTATTTTGGTGACAGATAGGTAATAATTAATCTATTGAAGACAAAACACTTTAGACACAAATAGTCCATGAACTTGCCTATAAGTTCTTTCCGAATAATTCTTCAATTTAAATATTAGTAAACACAAAGTTTAAGACTACCACGTCGATCGACAATGTGCCTCCACGAAACTCTCTTTATATAAACTCTCATTTCCAACTCATCTAAATCCATCGACCAACACATACCTTCCACGGCAAGAGTTACCGGGCAAAGAAATGGCGGCTCCCCAAACAAAAAAGCCTCTGTTGTTGTCTCTCCTCTTTGGCTTATTTGTTGCCGCTGTATCTGCCGGAAGCTTCTACGAGAGCTTTGATATTACTTGGGGAGATGGTCGTGCCAACATATTCGAGAGTGGGCAGCTTCTCACTTGTACTCTTGACAAGGGGTCAGGCTCAGGGTTTCAGTCCAAGAAGGAGTACTTGTACGGTAAGATCGACATGAAGCTCAAGCTCGTTGCTGGAAACTCAGCTGGTACCGTGACTGCATACTACGTAAGTAATCTCATCGTGAAAATGATTGATATTAGGGCTCTTTCTCATCAGAAAACTCGTTAGTAATAAATGAAAGGTATCTCCTAATATTATACATTTTGTGGCAGCTTTCGTCTAAAGGCGCGACATGGGATGAGATTGACTTTGAGTTCTTGGGAAATCTCACAGGACAGCCTTATACCATCCACACCAATGTCTTCACCGGAGGTAAAGGTGACCGCGAGATGCAGTTCCGCCTCTGGTTCGATCCCACGGCTGATTTTCACACATACACCGTCCACTGGAACCCTCTTAACATCATGTGAGTAATTAGTCTATCAGGAAACCCTACATTGATAACAACATGCAATATTAGTTAGTATATAAATAAAAAATTGTTATTTAGTATATAAATTAAAAAAATAATTGGTATATAAATAGTTAGTTAGTATATAAAAAGTTAGTTAGTATATAATTTTTTTGTAAAAGCTCATGTAGCAGGACATAAATAGTTAGTTATCAATGTAGGGCAATAAATAGTTAGTATTTTTTTTTTTTTTGACATCAACAAAACAGACAGACTCATCTAGACTCTGTAAACCAAACCGGCAGCTCTGTATCCATGTGAACAACGAAAGACGCTTGTGTTCTCGCACTCCGTGCCAGACTATCCGCCCTTGAATTCAAAGTTCTTGATACATGGATGATTGCTGAGCTGTGGAAACTCCCTCGAAGCAACTTGATATCTTCCAAATAGCTTGCAAATGCTGGCCATTCCTCTGGTTCCGAAACCATCTTCACCAATTGGGAACAATCTGTGGCAAATGTGACACAATATTGACGCAAATTCTTCATACTCTCCATTGCCCATATAAGTGCTTCGATCTCCGAATGTAGAGGAGATATACTTGCCCTGACAGTACGTGCTCCCATGAGTCCTTCAAATCCTTCAAGTGTACTGTACCAACCCTGTCCATCAAACTCGTCCTTATCTTTCCATGATCCGTCGATAAAACACCAACGCCCAGGTATGGACGGGAGTTCCATCCCACTCCCCGGCTGATCAACGATGTGAGTTGTTTTCGTTTGAGCCTCCTCCCATAGAATGGACTCTGTTTCGGCTAACGAAAGTGTGTCTTTTGGATGNCTTCAAGTGTACTGTACCAACCCTGTCCATCAAACTCGTCCTTATCTTTCCATGATCCGTCGATAAAACACCAACGCCCAGGTATGGACGGGAGTTCCATCCCACTCCCCGGCTGATCAACGATGTGAGTTGTTTTCGTTTGAGCCTCCTCCCATAGAATGGACTCTGTTTCGGCTAACGAAAGTGTGTCTTTTGGATGGAGTGCTATATGTATATTAAAAATAGTTAGTATATAAAAATATGTATATTAAAAATAGTTAGTATATAAAAATATGGCATAAACTTTGTGTAGATGGAGTGCTATATAAAGTTCTGATGGGAAATAGATCGTTACCAAAATATACAATTTCATTTATTGGTTAATACAAAGTTTATGATCACTTTGATATGTGTACTCCCATATTATTCTATGTGATCCCTTGACATTGTTATGTTACTATTACAAATACTAATTGTAAAAAAAAAAAAAAGATGTTTTCCTTTTAAAACGTCTAGAATCACTTGTCATGTTTTTGACAAATTTTCTTGTGTATGAAGCTTCCTTGTGGATGGGATCCCAATTCGGGTGTTCAAGAACAACGAGAAAAATGGAGTGGCCTTCCCTACGTCCCAACCCATGAGGATATACTCAAGCCTTTGGGAAGCTGATGACTGGGCCACGCAAGGCGGTCGCGTGAAAACTGACTGGAACAACGCACCATTCAGGGCATCCTACAGGAACTTCGACGACAAATTCTCATGTAGCAGGACATCAAACTTGACATGGGTGACTTGTGACGGAAACAAAAACTCATGGATGTGGACCACTCTCAATAACAACCAGATTGGACAGATGAACTGGGTGCAAAAAGAATTCATGGTCTACAACTATTGTACCGATTACAAGAGGTTCCCTCAAGGTCTTGCCAAGGAGTGTTTCCTTTGAAAACTTTGGTTGATCCTCCTACTATGAGAATTTTCGAGCATTTTCCTCAATAACCTTTTTTTTTTTAATTTCCCTTTCGTGTTATTTGATTCTTGTGATGTTACTTTCTCTTTCTTTTCTCAAGTGTTACTGATAAAATAAAAAGTTCTATACTTGATATAATACATTTTATTTCGCGGGCATATTGTCTAGCTCTGTTTATTAATTCTGTTTAACTGTGTTTATTTTGCTTCCTATGTGTACGCAACATCAATGTTCTTTAAGATGCACACTAAAAGAAAGATAGTAGCACACAACAATACGAACACTTTCTTTTTCAAAAAAAAAAAAAAACAATACGAACACTACTCTACGGCTTATGGCATGAGAGACGATTGCACAGTGGAGTAGCGTCAACCCCCATTTACATTAGGATGAATGGACCGCCAAGTTCATGACACAATCATGGCACGTTTCTTTTTACTAAGAGTTAGGTTTCAGGCCTATCCCAAGAGCAGGGCCAGTTACTTAAGAGTTAGTCTCCTCTCCAGCAGCTTTTTATTTAAGAAATTCAGCAACATTGTTTCGATTTATTGATGATAAAAGTTTATAATTAAAATCAAGAAAATATGAGGCATCAAAATTTCTATAAGTATATATTGCATAACTTTTTACAAGGTACAACACAAGTGACCAATAGAACTCAAGATTCTTGGTTAATTATAAGACCATCTCTAATCCAAACTTATTTTTTGCTCTATAATTTCCACAAAAATAAATTAATTCTATTTTAGAGTATTTTTACTCCAATGATTTACTTTAAAATATAACTACTTTATAAGACCATCTTTAATCTAAACTTATTTTTTGCTCTATAATTTCCACAAAAACAAATTAATTATATTTTAGAGTAATATTTACTCCAATGATTTACTCTAAAATAGAAATACTTTATTATACAAAAAAATAGAACAATTCTATCCCTTATATATTAAAAGAGAAGCATTGTAATAAAATTATTGAATAGAATCATTTGACAATAAATGCGTTCACAAACTAATTTTTTTAATTCATTATTTAATATGTTTATACACTATTTTTTTAATTAATTCATTTTTCCTATATTTTTAACTTTTGTATTAATAAATTAAAACTTTCTACGTGAAACTAAGGAATAATATATTTACTGTAGAAAAAATTAAAAAATTACTAAGATACGCATCAACTAAAATGTTGTGATGAAAATGTTTGTAGGAACCAAAAGTTTCGTACCTTACCCAAGTTGGTCATGGTTGATGTTTCGGTACACAATAACAACAAATTAGGTGATTGATTATGAGTTAAAGAAGTTGAGGTGAAAAACACCACATGTAAAGTCGGATCTTTTGTTTAGTCAAATATTAACATTTTTATAAAGTTTTCATATCAGACCAAGAATTAGAAACAAAATCAAATTGGTAGAAAAAAATCAGAAAAACTTTAAAAAGAAATAAAAATCACAAAATTAATTAAAAACAGAATTCAAATACCAAGTGAAGATGTCATTTTATAATATATATTATTTTTATTGTTTACGGGTACAATTTTATTTTCTTCGTATGAAAAAATGTTATTAGTTTCTACGTTTTTTTATTTTTACTTAATTTTATTTAAGAATTTACTATCATGTGTTATTTTGAACAAAAATATTTTGAATCTTATTTAACGGTATAGCATATATTTATCATCACATTTATATACTTTTACATATACATACATGTACACATTGACATGAGCGACTATATAACTAAATATTCATCACAAGTGAAAATTTTAATTCTTATTGAAGTTGATTTTTTTTTAATGTTTTCTTTCACTATCACTCAAATTGTAGTGAAATGTTTTATGTTAATAATTTTGTTTTTCAAATATTATTTAGATTTTACTTGATTTTACATGTCTTTAGAAACTATAATAGGAAACTCTTAGTTCGACATCAAAAATGTCTAAAATTATATAAAACGAAACCAAACAAAAAACAATAGTTTTTGGTTATCATCGAAAAAATAAAAAACATGAAACATTTAAACTAAACAAATCAAAATAAATATAGATTTAGAATGATAGTTATATTTTAGGAGATTAAAAAAAAACAACGTAAAACTAAACCAATATTCATGCTAAACAGACTTAATATCATTTTATTTTAAAAGTAACAAAAGTAATAATCTCATTTTATGCAAATCGCGGATTATTACCTAGTTTTAAAGTAAAACACTAGAAAAAAAATTACTATAAAATAGAGTTACTTTACTTTTATGGAAATTATAGAGAAGAAATAGATTCGGAATGAAGATGTCGGATTGTAAGTGCTTCGCCTTCAACCTCTTCCGCTTCTACTCCAATGTAATTTTCACTCTGTCCTCGGTAGAAAAATAATCTCAAATAGTGCTGATTAATACCGAAGAATAATTATTGATTAGCCTATAGACTGAAGTTAATGTGTCTTCAAGTAACTGCAAAATTTCTCATACAATAAATATCATTAGTCTATCGCTTGAGAAGCCAGGTGTGTACGTAGTGGTATTTCGTTTGATCCAAACGACAGATGCTGTGCAACAGACAATTGATTCAACGTTCACAAACTATCTGTCATAACTTTTAAAAAAAAAAAAATTTGGGTCAAAATTATGATAATTTATTATTTTTTTATTTTGAACAAAGGTCAAAATTATGATAATTATAACTAGTGTTTGATTCGTACGTATGTACAAGTGTTAGTTTTCATATATTATTAATTTATGTTTTATGTGACTATTCTATATTTTAGATATGGCACTATTTTGTAATGTAATTATATCGTAGAAAAATTAATATTTATTTATTTTTATACTTATATTTTTCTTTCATTTAAGTTTTCTATATTTTGTATGTTCATTACATAATGAATTACGTATTATTGTATTTACAAATCATGTTGTATGATGTAAATGTGATAATTTAATTATGTGATATAATTAACAGATGTATTATATATTTTTCATAATCTGTTTATCATATTGAAATGTTTGTTTTTAATAAATAATTATATGTAATAAGTTTTAACAACTTTATATAAATAAAATCTATATTACATAAATTAATTTTATATTTTTACATAAATAAAGAAGAAACGTTTTTTTAACAATATGAAACATATTTTCTTAAACCAATTTTCTAAACAACATAATAATAACATTTCAATAAAAATGAAATGATAATTAGGATTTGGTTTGAATCATTATAATTGTGGTTTGGACCAACATAAGATGTGCTTCATAAAAAGTTCCTTAAAATTAAAATATTTTTAATATTGCTATCAATATTTTCAAACATATTTTTTTACTATTGATACACATATTTTAGAATAATCTCATTTGTATTTCAATTTTAATAATATAGATTGTTGGGCACCACCACATGTGAAACTGATTTCAACATTATTGTGTTACCCCCAAACACACAAACTTGTAAATATGAAAACGTTTTTTTTAACACTTGTAAGAACAGTACAACCATTGGAAACAGATGATACATAAAGACGAAAAAAATTGGGATGTCAGTAGACATCATAAACAAAATGACTGAAAACTCACAAAAATAGACTTCTTAATTTTGAGCCTCTAACATGAGAAAATAGTGAAACCATGCTGGTGAATGTTGGGCGATGTATGACTGATGACGCTGATCACGAGTGACACTTAGAGCAATTGTCATAGCCGCCTCATTGCGTTCTTGAAAAGCGAAAAAACGTTTAATTTATTTTGCTCTACAAGAAACGTTTTAATCATTTACAACTCTATATACAAGTCTCAGCCAATATAACATGATGATTAATTTGTGGAAGATTTCTGTATCCCTTCTTCTTTAATCGATTTGGATAATTAAATCCAAAATTGTAGAATCTATAAAATAAAAACCGTGTTGTTTTATCTCATACTCCATCCGTCTCACTTTAGTTGTCATTCTAGGTTTTTCACACAGATTAAGAAAATATTTAATTTTACATATTTCCAAGATAAAAACACAATTACCTATACACCTAACCACTTTTCAACCAATAGAAAAATAGAATATTATATAAAAATAATAAATTTTGTCTCGAAAATCTAAAACGACACTTAATTTATGACAAAAAAATAAGGCTAAAATGACATATATTCTGAAACGGAGGAAAAAATTAAAGTCACAAAATATTAAATAAATATCAAATTTTCATCAGAATTAGAAAATATAAATAAATTAAACCAAAAACGAAAATTTATTAACAACTTATCAAAAAAAGAGAAACTATTAACTAGCTGACTAATAACATGGTGTAGTAACTGTTTGTGATAATATATTTGTTATGTCACCATTTGCATTTAAAGCCGTTATAATGCATTTTGTTAATAAAAACGCAAATAATCGTAACTTGTAAGTTGTAATCCTTAAAATCACTTAGCCTTAAATCCAATTGTCAGCAAATATTTGAATAATTAGAAAAACTCAATCACTTCTTCACCTCACACATCAGTCATTTTGTTCCCTTTTACTACCTATATATATCAGTGGCTTTAAATGGACAATAATCCTGTATCATTGACAAAATCTTTAACATTTAATCCTTGACAAAGTCTTGAGTTTCTATTTAGACATATATCTTCGGTAAGAAAGTATAAGCTTATCAGTTAAAAAGTCGTGTTATCAAAATTTAATGCGTTTCCTTCTTTTTTTAGTCAAAGCATTTATATCTATAATGGTTCCAGTAACTTTTAATTCTGGCTACTAAATCTCCCTATGAAGTACGAAATCGCTATGTACTTTAAAAGCTATTTTTTTTTGTTCAAAACTAATTTTCTCTGATTTAACTTCTAAAATAATTTAAAGATTTTCCCAAAAAAAGAAACAAAAAGTTTGTCAAAGCAAACAAAAAAGCTATTCACATGTACGTATAAAATTATAAATCGAGAGAAAACCCACTTTGTTTTTTTCTTCTGTAAGTCACATTCAAGTGCAGCAACACAAGATAAAATTATAAATCAACAACTTATTTTCTTCTCTCAAAGAAGATGAAAGAGTACTGGACATCTCTAGCTTCCCTTCTCGGCGTTTTAGCCTTCTGCCAAACCCTAATAAACTCAGTCTTCCCACCAGAACTCCGTTTCGCCGTCACAAAACACTTAAACAGACTCTTCCAACTCTTCTCCTCCTTCTGCTACTTCGACATAACGGAGATAGACGGCGTCAACACCAACGAACTCTACAACTCCGTCCATCTCTACCTCACCTCCTCATCCTCCTCCTCCTCCGTAACCTCAAACCGTCTCAACCTCACGCGCTCCACCAACTCATCCTCCACCACATTCACCCTCTCCAACAACGACTCCACCCTCGACACTTTTAACACCGTCACCGTCCTCTGGGAACACGTCCTCACGCAGAGACAAACTCAAACCTTCGCGTGGAGACCAATGCCCGAGGAGAAACGTGGCTTCACACTCCGTGTCAAGAAAAAGGACAAAGGCTTTATCCTAAACTCTTACTTGGATCATATCACGGAGACAGCTAACGAGATTCGCCGCAAGAATCAAGATCGGTTTCTTTACACTAACTCTAAAGGTGGGGCCATGGACTCGAGAGGGCTTCCTTGGGAGCCTGTTCCGTTTAAGCATCCGTCTACGTTCCAGACGCTGGCTATGGACCTGGTGAAGAAGAGAGAGATCATGGAGGATCTCAAAGACTTTGTTGAGTGTGAGTCTTTTTATAAGAAGACCGGTCGGGCTTGGAAGAGGGGTTATTTGTTATATGGGCCACCAGGGACAGGAAAGTCTAGCATGATCGCAGCCATGGCTAACTATCTTGGTTACGACATTTACGATCTTGAACTCACGGAGGTGAGAAGCAACTCGGAGTTGAGGAAGTTGTTGATGAAAACGAGTTCAAAGTCGATAATTGTGATCGAGGATATAGACTGTTCTATCAATTTAAAGAATAGAAACAATAAAGAAAACAAACCGGGGATGATGTTAACCGGGTTCGGTTTAGGAAATGATGAGGGGAGTGGGGACACGATTACTTTGTCCGGTTTGTTGAACTTTACTGATGGGCTTTGGTCTTGTTGTGGAAGTGAGAGGATCTTTGTGTTTACGACCAATCACATTGAGAAGCTTGATCATGCGTTGCTTAGAAGTGGGAGGATGGATATGCATGTGTGCATGAGTTACTGTACGTTTGATTCGGTGAAGATTTTGTTGAGGAACTACTTGGGGTACGAGGAAGGTGACTTAAGCGACGACGTTTTGAAGGAATTTGAAAGGGTTGTGGATAAGGCGGAGATTACGCCGGCTGATGTAAGTGAGTGTCTTATTAAGAATAGGAGGGATAAAGAGAGAGCTGTGAGGGAGTTGTTGGTGGAGATGAAAAGAAGGGTGGAGAAAAATGAGAACAATGGGAAGTTAAGGGGTCAAAATGGGAGCTTTAACGTGGCTGATGAAGAGGAGGAGAAGAGGGCTTTGGACAGTCCTTATGGAGATAAGGAAGAGATTGAGGACAGCATTTGCAAGAATAGTGAAGGTTAAGAGTTTCATTGTTTCATTGTTTGCTTAGGTTTCTCTAACATTCTATGCTTACACAATGTTAAAGTTGTTGCGATCTTTCTTTTTTCTTTCTTTTTTTTTGGGTAGTCAACCTTTCGAGGTGGGATAAAGTGAATTTAGAAGAATAAAACAGCTAGAGAGTTTTGTTGAAAAGAGCCAATGGTGGTGCTGAAAGTTTTTTTGTATGTGGGGATTAGAAAATGCAAAGAGAATCATTGGATAAACCATTGGCATATGATATGTTATGACTTATAATAATAGTATTGTTATAGAATATCATTGATTTTTGTTGAGTGTCATGTAGTTATCATATATTATTATGCGCTGCTGTATGGGAGTTTGTATTCAAACTATCTACTTTAGTTGATTATGTATCCCAAGATTAATAATTAACTAGATTTTGACCCGCGCTTGAAAGCGCGGAAATTTTTTATGATTAAAAATTTATATAATTGGGTTTTGTCTTAGTTTAAAGAATATTTTGATATAAAATCAGTTCACTAAAATTTGTGGTGGTGATTATTTTTCATTAGTTTTTAGTTTCAGTTTTTATTTTTTAGATTTTGGTTTTTAGTTTTTAGTTTTTAAGTTTCTACTTTTCATTTTCAGTTTTGGGTTTGAGTTTTTAATTTTTAAACCTGCTGAGTTAGTTTAAACTAATATTATCAACAAAAAAAATCCCAAATAATCGAACATCAAATTCAAAACTGAAAAGATGACAACAAATTTTTTTAAAAAAATTGAAATAGTTTATTTTGTAGATAAACAAAGCAAAAAAAATATAACATGTGTTTTCAGCTTTTGGTTTTGGATTTTAGTTTTTAAATTTGGTTTTTGGTTTTTGGTTTTTCTTTACATTTTTTTAATCTGTAAATTATTTAAGAAAAATAAAACAATAAATTATTTAAAAGTTACCATTGAAATTTATCAAAACAAAGTGATTGTTATTTAGAATAAAAAATATTAACATGTTTTAATGTACATGATTTAAATAAATGATTAATAATAGATAATTTTGTTTTGTTAAAAATATTAAATATCTTTTGGGTCTGAAAATAATAATTGATTTTTTGATCTTTTAAGGTGAAAAATTTATTCAATGTTTTTAGAGTTTTTTTCTTAATAATAAGCCCAAAAACCAAACTATATAATTTGTTAAAAAAATAAAAGTAAGCCCAAGACTGTATTCTATAAATAACCACTGGTTTAATTTAAGTACAATTAGTAGATTTCCATATTCCATATTTTGATGATATATATTCTTTTAGAACATTCCATATTTGTAGGAGAAAATATATGTTTTCGGTATACACATAGATACCTGCCATATTTTGAAGGTAGTTTACATTAAAATCGTTTCTTTACATTAATTGTGTTGGTTTAATTTAAGTAATATGGTTCAATCAATTATATGACTTATATTATTTGTAACATTCTAGAAAGAGTCTAAATTTAAATGACAACTTATATCAGTAGATAAAAAGAATGACTCTGTTTTAATATAGTAGATATACAAGTCAGTGCATACTACTTGTTTTGAGATTTGGATATGGTAGGCTACTAAGTGAGCACACCGGTTTTGGATTTCGCTGGACTTTTGAGTAAAAGAACATCTACGCATGATAGTAATATTGTGACAAAACTTCATAGTGTCTTTGTTGTAAAATAAAATAATAGTATGTCTTATGATATCTATTATATTAAAAGAGAAGTCATGACTCACTTCATGTGTGATATTTTAGTTTAGACCATCCTTAGAATTTTATAAAATTTTGCATAACATTATAATATCTTTTCATATTGTTAATTTTTGTTTGAAATACAAATAAATAGTTTTAAGAAAATTCTAACAAAATCTTTTGAAAATCTTTAGAATCTTTACAAGATATAGTTTCAAAAATTATTTGATTAAAATTTTAATTATCATTAAATATAGTTAAAATTTAGTTCATTTTTTATTTATAAACAAAAAATTAAAATTATGTAAAATACTTTTATCAATATCCCAAAATTTTGTTTATGTATTATGTAGGCCAAACTTAATTTACTTTTTAAATATATTTCCAATTTAGAAATAAAATAAAATATATAATTAGTAATGTTAGATAATATTGTTTTAAAAAATTGTTACAAAAATAAAAATTATAAATCTTATATATTAAAAGAGAAGTCATGACTTCACTTCATGTGTGATATTTTAAAATGGACCATCTAATAAAATTTATGACATTACATTATTTAATCATTAATAACATTCATTAGATTCACTAATAACATTTATTGGGCTTATTAGAAATTTTTATTGGGCTAATAAAAATTAGATGATCTATTGGATTTATAGATATTATAATAAAATACATGTTTAAATTAAACTTATATAATTTAATATTGTAATAGTATAAGTTAATTATTTATATATTTTTGATGTTAACTTTAAAAATTATATAATTTATTTTTAAAAATAAAAAATCATCATTTTCTAACAATAATTAATCTATACTATATAATAATTAATCATCAATTTTGATATACACACCTTATATAATATATACCAATTTAGAAGTAAAAAATGGTTATATAAAAATAGATGAAAACAAATACCCGCGCGGTTGCGCGGGTTGAGATCTAGTCTATTATATTAAAAGAGAAGTCACAACTTCTCTTCATGTGTGATTTTTTAAAAATGGACATTTCCTTAGAAAAGTTGTTATCTTTTCTTTTGTATTTGTATAATAAAATCTTAATAACCATATTTAATTCTCATTTTCATTCTCTCAATACATAAGAGCATCTTATATTAAATTAGCAATACATTTATATAAACATTTAAATATATGTTCAACGTTAAAAATATATATCACTAATGTCATAAAATAAATAACATATGTATATAAAAGTGAAAACAACACCCTCGCGGTTGCGCCGGTAAAGATCTAGTTAAAAGATTATTATCGGATATATGTTTATTGTCTTATATCAATGTTATATATCTAACTATACATAAGCAAAAATTATTCTGGTGCAGTTTCATATATATATATGATCATTTATCACATAACCATCACATAGTGAAATGCCATTCTTGATATTTACATATTATTTCAAAATTCTTGATTTAATCACCAACAAAACATAAATATACATTTATTTTTGTTATTATAAAAGACATATTCCAAATCTGAAAATCTGCATTTTCTTAATGTAAAATANAATATACATTTATTTTTGTTATTATAAAAGACATATTCCAAATCTGAAAATCTGCATTTTCTTAATGTAAAATATGTCTTTTACTAAACAAAATTTTGAATGTATTTAGAATAAGTTTTGTATTTTTAACATAATTATTTTAATTTAAATCTATTATATTAAAAGAGAAGTCACAACTTCTCTTCATGTGTGATTTTTTTAAAAATGGACCTTTCCTTATCAAAGTTGTTATCTTTTCTTTTGTATTTGTATAATAAAATCTTAATAACCATATTTAATTCTCATTTTCATTCTCTCAATACATAAGAGCATCTTATATTAAATTAGCAATACATTTATATAAACATTTAAATATATGTTCAACGTTAAAAAATATATATCACTAATGTCATAAAATAAATAACATATGTATATAAAAGTGAAAACAACACCCGCGCGGTTGCGCGGGTAAAGATCTAGTTAAAAGATTATTATCGGATATATGTTTATTGTCTTATATCAATGTTATATATCTAACTATACATAAGCAAACATTATTCTGGTGCAGTTTCATATATATATATGATCATTTATCACATAACCATCACATAGTGAAATGCCATTCTTGATATTTACATATTATTTCAAAATTCTTGATTTAATCACCAACAAAACATAAATATACATTTATTTTTGTTATTATAAAAGACATATTCCAAATCTGAAAATCTGCATTTTCTTAATGTAAAATA